>JAECWU010000097.1:0-152920 GCA_018150985.1 Chymomyza costata | reverse complement strand
GATGAATCACAATCGTAGCTCGTAATTAGAATGTAAGTTAGTGAAAAACAAGAACGTATCATGAAATTGTAGTGTTAAGTATGGGATTTGGTATTTAGCAATTAAGCATTAATATAAGAGAATATCATGAATTAATAGAATTAAGAGAATATAATGAATAGAACTAAGAGAAAATTAATGAATTATTAGCACTAAGGCAAAATCTAATGAAGTAATACAACTAAGACACAGAGAGTCACAACGACCGCTGCTCATGCGCAACACAACACGAGAACAAAACAAACGAAGAACATCATGACCTCGTGCGCGCGTTACACCGAGCGCTAGCTAAGGGAGTCGCTAGGCCAACACAGAAAACGAAAGTCAATCAGTCATCCGCGGCCGCGACTAGCGATTGGACGTGTCGACTACAGATGTCGAACCGCAATAACAATAACAAGTGACAACAACGAGTAAACAACAACTAACTACAGCCACGTGGACCAACAGCAGACAATATTTTTGAAAACAATAACCTGGAACAACCACGTGGGACGGAGGCAAAGGTCTTAGGACGCGAGCACGGATGATTTAGCCGGACGAAATGTGTGGGAGTCGTTTTCTCTGAGAGAAGGGTGAGCTGGACTCTCTAGGCATAGCATTTAGGGTTATAGAGTATATAGTAAGGACTTATTCCGGACAATAATAAAATTTGAACCGTCAAAATTGTATATTCCTACGGTAAAATACGAGAGGAAACAAAACTGGGCCGTAGACGGTGCTCCGGAATGCTTGCGAAGTGGTCACTTCAAACATTCCGGAAGCAACGCGTGTGATAGCGGAGTAGCCCGGGGTATCAACGGATCGGTCGATCTAGATACACCTGACCCTCCTCAATCGCCGGAGTCTCTACGGTTCAGCGTTGGTTCACGGATTCTAAGAGGGGTCACCGTCGAAATATCCGATCCTAGCCGAGAGATCTCTCGTGGGACCGGGAAGTTCGACGGGGACCGGATACCGGCGTCACTGGACTACGGTGCTCCGAAATGTTTGCAAAAGCGCTCGCTTCAAGCATTTCGGAGAAAACGTGAGTACTGTCGGAGAAGTCAGGCGCATTAACGGATCGATCGGTCTAAATGTGTCTGACTCTCTCCAACAGTCAAAGTTCAGACGGTCTGGTGTTGGTTTGTGGGTCTTTGAGGGAGTCCTCCGTCGAATTTCACGATTCTAGCCGAGAGATCTCTCGTGGGGTCGGGGAGTTCGATGGATGTCGGCGTATGGGGCCACGGTGCCTCTGGAACGTCCGCGAAGTGCTCACTTCGGACGTTTCCGGGCAACGAATGTGCTGATGGGAAGGACCGAGTAGATCCACGGATTGATCAATCCAGATTTATCGGCTTCCCAAGGCAATTGGTCCTAACACGCTTTCCCGATATTACACCCACGGCAAGGGGCGGTGGGTCTAAGTCCACGCGTCGCTTACGGGTTCCAACCTAAACCACTACGCGGTCCAAGCAAGCGAACGCCCAATTCAAGCCTTCAAGTCTACTCCTTTTCATCCCGGGTCCCGGCAATTTATAAATGTTTTGTAGATGATCCTGGCCGGACTGAGTCTATACCCCAGCCACAAAAAAGCTTCTTTACAAATGGCGCCCGAGCAGGGACTCTGGGATAGATAAATTACATTTTGTTGACAAAATATTTAGGGAAGAGGATAACATCATATGGCGTAAAGACCCATAAAGTAGATAGAGGCGTTCGAAAGAGACGCGAGATAGAAAGACTTGGGTGAATCGAGATTTTCCATTACAAGCTACCTTATACGGACCGACGATTTTCTACCGAGGGCTCACTTTCGTTTCACGAGTAAATCGACTCCGACACGAATAGTCCCATTACCGCACACTACGTGGTCGGATAGTGAGCCGAACCCCAAAGCTAACTGTTAAACATCGAATTGCAACGGAGCTAGTGGACGATTCGTATAAATACGAGCGTGCGACAGACCATGAAGCAGTCAAGCAGCAACCTTCGCTGGGAGCACAACTAATCCAAGCAACCCGCAACAGTGCTATACAAGCAACAGTGACATAGCAAAGCAACAGTGATATAACAAAGCAACAGTGACATAGCAAGTAACAGTGCCATAGCAAAGCAACAGTGATATAGCAAAGCAACAGTGACATAGCAAGCAACAGTGCTATACAAGCAACAGTGACATAGCAAAGCAACAGTGACATAGCAAGTAACAGTGCCATAGCAAAGCAACAGTGGCATAGCAAAGCAACAGTGCCATAGCAAAGCAACAGTGGCATAGCAAAGCAACAGTGACATAGCAAAGCAACAGTGATATAACAAAGCAACAGTGATATAGCAAAGCAACAGTGACATAGCAAGCAACAGTGCTATACAAGCAACAGTGACATAGCAAAGCAACAGTGACATAGCAAGCAACAGTGCTATACAAGCAACAGTGGCATAGCAAAGCAACAGTGATATAGAAGCAAAAGAGATATAAAAACAACAGTGGCATAGCAAAGCAACAGTGACATAGCAAAGCAACAGTGAAATAACAAGGCAACAGTTGCATAGCAAAGCAACAGTCAGATCCAACAGCAACAAGCCGTAAAGAAAACCCTTTCCAATGGGTGTGCGGTGGATCTCGTTTCGTCGTAAATCAGAGCTGGAAGCCTTCGCTTCTGAATTCGGGCTAGATGGAAGTGGGTCCGTTGAAGAGTTACGTGCACGGTTTGGCAGTTTTGTGAAGAAAGATGATCATACTCCGACCATAAGAGCCAGGTTGGCTGAATTAGAAACCCTCTACGGCCAAGGACCAACCGGTGATGTTAAGACTGGGACTATCCGATCCCGCTCAGCGTCACCAGTACCCGAAGTAAAGTCAAAGGCCTCGGCAACCCCGGCCATCACTATCGGACCCCACCACCTACCGGTGCCCGGTCTAGAGCCTGATTCCCCAGCACCGGAAAATGCCTGGAGGGAAGGGCAAGGAGCAAGGACAGGTGAAATATCTTCCGCAGCAGTAGCCGAAAAGATTCGGAAGTGGGGTATCATCTTCGACGGTACGACCGACCCGTTGACCTTTGTAGAACATTTGGAAGAACGTGCCATGACTCACAAGGTGGATTTTGGTCAAATGGCGGAAGCCGTGTCGGTAGTATTGTCCGACCGAGCAGAAAGTTGGTTCCGGACTAGCCGTCTACAAGGTGCAGCGTGGAGCGTTCTGCGGAAGGAGCTGCTAGATTTCTTCCTACCACCACGTTATTTTCAACGATTGGAGGATGAGATCCGGGCCCGACTCCAACGGCCAGGCGAGAGATTCAAGTCGTACATGCTAGATCTCCGTCTTATGATGCACCGAGCCTGCTACTCCGAAATTCAGGAGTTAGAGCGGATTTACGAGAACCTACTACCGGAGTATCAACTGTTTACAAGACGAAATGACTTTGCGAACCTATCGGAACTCACGCACCTTCTAGTGAATTACGAGACGGCCAGAGATCGGGATTTACAACGTCATTACCACTTAACCCCTGGATATCGCGGGTTACAGCACCATGCATACCCAGAGGCCGAGCCCTGTACCGCCCTAGCGCCGCCCCAACTCATAACTCCGCCACAATCTGCCAGAAGTTCCGTAGTGTCAAATAAACCTGAGACTAGCAGACACATGGCGTTACAAGGAGCCGAAGACCCAATTGATGTTCGCCGTGCTTGTCGGACTTGCGGGCAAAACGGCCATTTCTCCAAAGACTGTCGTAATATTCCCCTTCTATTCTGTTGGAGCTGTGGGCGGCGGGGATTACGAACAATTGAATGTTGCCGGAAGCCAGCGTCGGGAAACGAGCAGCGTCTCCACCCAGTAGGGGAGCGGGTGGAGACGAATCGGCAGAACGTCCATTCCAACTAAGAAACCCATTAGCATTCATTAATGACAAGATAGTTATCCGGATCGTCATTGAAAATAAGCCGGCAGTGGCCACCATAGATACGGGCGCCACTCGAAGTTTCATCAGCGAAAGAGCGGCGCAGAAATGGGAAACAAACGAGAATATTCAGGAAGCAGATATGCGTATACGCCTAGCGGATGGTTCCCGGTTAACTGTCTCGAGGATTTTGAGAGTAGTGGTCGACTTTTTAGGAAAACGCGTAAGCGTACCTTTCGCCGTACTGCCTACGGCAATGGATGACGTCATCCTGGGGATGGACTTCCTCCAGGGAGTTCGCGCCTTCTTCCGGGTTGGCCGTGCCCTACTTCACTTACCGTCACCTCGACAAGCATCACTGACGACTCGAAGGATTACCCCAATGCCCCCGGACGCACCAACACCACAATCCGGCGAACCAAGACCTAGCAGATGGGCTGCAGTACCACCACCTACCGACTCCGCCGTTAAGAAAAATCCATTCCGCCATCCCACGTGCCACACTGTTGAAACTAAAAACGCATCCTCGCCAGACTCCGTCAAGGGCGTACTAGCCACGATAAATACATCAATTACAGGAGAGTCGAAAACCGAATCTGAGGAAGAGGTGTTACCTCCATGGATCAATGAATTTCTAGAAAATGAGCTTAAAATGTTCGAAGATCTCAAGGGAATAACACACATCGCCGAGCATAGCATCGTAATGCGTGACGATCGTCCTATTAAACAGCGCTACTACCCGAAAAACCCAGCCATGCAAAAAATTATAGACGCCCAAGTAGATGAGTTATTACGAGACGACCGTATAGAGCCCTCCAAAAGCCCACATAGTGCTCCAATCGTCCTTGTGGGAAAGAAGACCGGGGACACTCGGATGTGCATCGATTACCGGTTACTTAATGCTCGCTCGATTCCAGACGCCTACCCGTTACCTCGAATTAACCATATCCTTGAGAAACTTAGGAATGCCCGGTACATATCGACGTTGGACTTGAAGAGTGGATATTGGCAGATCCCATTAGCGAGAGCGAGTCGCGAATACACCGCCTTCACAGTCCCCGGAAGAGGATTATTTCACTGGAAGGTTATGCCATTTGGTCTCCATTCTGCACCCGCAACGTTCCAGAGGGCACTGGATCAAGTCATTGGCCCGGAGTTAGATCCTTACGCCTTTGCTTACTTGGACGACATCATCGTCATCGGTGCCACGTTGGAACAACATGTGTGCCACCTTCGGGAAGTCTTCCGAAGACTACGAACTGCGAATTTACGGTTAAACCGAGCCAAGTGTAGTTTCTTCCGTCGCAAACTCAAGTACCTGGGACACGAGATCAGCGAATCTGGGATTCACACCGATCCGGACAAGATTGCCGCTATTCGTGAACTCCAACCTCCAACCACGGTCAAAGAACTCCGCCGCTACATTGGAATTGCCTCGTGGTACCGGCGATTTGTTCCAAACTTCGCCAGCATGGTCCAGCCTATGTCCATCCTGCTGAAAAAGGGAAAGAAGTGGGAGTGGAAAATAGAACAACAACAAGCCTTTGAAGACATCAAGTCCAGCTTGACTTCAGCACCTGTACTAGCCTGCCCCGACTTTAACGTGAAGTTCTCTTTGCAGACTGACGCCAGTGATTATGGCTTGGGAGCAGTACTGACCCAGCAAATTACAGGGGAAGAACGTGTTATCGCTTATGCCAGCCGACGCCTCGTCAAGGCTGAAGAAAACTATTCCGCTACTGAGAAAGAGTGTTTGGCCATCGTATGGGCCATACGGAAACTACGATGCTACCTTGAAGGCTATCGCTTTGTAGTTATAACGGACCACCTCGCTCTGAAATGGCTAAACTCCATCGACAACCCCACAGGACGGATAGCTCGCTGGGCGTTGGAGTTACAACAATATCAATTCGACGTGCAGTACCGTCGGGGCAAACAAAATGTGGTAGCCGACGCACTGTCACGACAACCCCTGGAAGCATTAGCCCAAGCTCGAGAGGAAGAGCCATCATGCGCGTGGATACGCAAAAGGAAGAAACAGATGGAAGAGCAGCCTGAAAAATACCCCGATTTTGCATGGGAAAACGGTCAGCTATACCGTAATTATGGGCAATGCCCACAGGAAGAAGACCATGTGCAATGGAAGTTATGTGTACCAGTAGAACAGAGAAACCGAGTGTTACGAGAATGCCATGACCACCCTACGGCAGGCCATATGGGTATCCGGAAAACCGCAACAAGGGTCACCCAACTCTACTATTGGCCGGGCTTATTCCGAGATGTTGCGCGTTATATTCACCGGTGCCTCGTGTGTCAGAAGTTCAAGGCGAGCCAACAGAAACCAGCGGGGAAAATGCTAACTCGTACAGTGACGCAACCGTTTGAAACACTATGCGCTGACTTCGTTGGACCTCTACCGAGATCCAAGCAAGGGAATACGATGCTTCTGGTGTTCTTCGACTTGTTCTCCAAGTGGGTAGAACTAGTACCTCTGCGCAAGGCGACAGCAACCCAACTTGAGCGGGCGTTCAGAGAAAGAATCCTGAGTCGCTTTGGAGTACCGAGATCGTTCATCTGTGACAATGGTACCCAATTCACAAGTCGGTCTTTTAGGTCATATTGCAAGCAGGCAGGAATCGAAATGAGTTTTACCGCACCGTACACTCCGCAACAAAACCCCACCGAACGAGCAAACCGGACGATCAAGACAATGATCTCGCAGTATATCACCGGCGACCAGAGGACATGGGACGAGCTTCTTCCGGAGATTTCTTTGGCAATCAATACGAGCGTTTCCGACACGACCGGATTTAGCCCAGCTTTTCTGGTACAGGGACGGGAACCACGACTGCCAGGAGCACTATACGATGAAGTAAGCAACGGAGGCCAATCAAGCGCTCCAGGACCGACCACCAAGGCTGAACACCTTAAAACTATTTTTCAACTCGCCCTGGAAAATGCTCAACGTGCGTCTCAGGAGCAAGGCCGATATTATAACCTACGCAGGAGAGACTGGCGACCCGTCCTTGGCGAAGTAGTCCTGGTAAGGCAACATTACTTATCAAAAGCTGTGGACGCGTTTAATGCAAAGTTGGCTCCAAAGTACGAGGGTCCATATAAAGTGGTAAAATTTATATCCCCCAACATAGTCCGTGTCCAGTCCACTCAAGGCCGTCAAAGACGCACGGCAGCAATCGGTGACCTCAAGCCGTTCGAAGCCGGAAATCAGCCAAGTCAAACAATACCAGACAACGCGCAGCTGAATGATACCCAACCTACCTCAGTTTAACCACACCGAGAGAAAAAAAAAAAAAAAAAAAACAAAGTCCAAACCTATTAAGTATACCAACACGCGTTGATAAAGAAAAAAAAATCATCACGATGCCCCTACCACCAAGATGTTATCGCGATAGCCGAGGAAGATTCTGCAGCCGGACCTCGCGGCTCCAAAGCAGATCAGACGAGGAGATGACTGAAGGTACCGACACAAGGGTTCGACTTGGGCGCATAACGGTCGAAGATGGTTCCCCAATCGAATTGTCCAGCGACAGTGACGTTTCAATCATCTCTAGTCCGAACTGGTCCCCGAGCGAGCAGAGCACTGGCTCTGATGAGGAGGAGGTAACGCCGGACGGACGTTTCGGGACTCGCGTCCTACGCCCAAGGAGTCCAATGATTCCCGGAAACATTCCGTGGAATGATCTCTTTCCAGGGAATAGGACGGAGTCAGAGGAGTCGAATGCCGCCAGGGACGAGACAATGACAACTGAGGAAGACTCTCTCGATGACAATACGGAGTCAGAAAGCCACGTCGCGGGGACAACCCCTCCGCCCGCTTACGGTTCCTGGCTGTACCCTCCCCCACCGAGCTACGAGGAGCTCTTCCCGGACGAATTGGATATGAGACCATCCACTAGCGGCCAACAGTTGCAGCGGGTCCAGGAACCAAAGGCTTTCGGCTGTGTTGGCTCCGTCTTTAGAGGACCGTTGCCTGCCGAAAACCAAAACCCTGGGAACTCTGTCGGGGTAAACGGCGAGAGAAAGGCTCCAATACTGGGAAAAAGGAAGCAAATGGACTGGCGGCCGGCTTACTCCGACATCAGTTCGGATGAAGAGGAACAATCACACCCCACACAGGAAAACGTTGAACCTAGCGGCGGGACTGTCTTACTCTCCGAACCTCAACTCCAAGCTGTCGGTTTTAACCCGGAAGAAAACGTAGAGCTACCAATGACAGCCGAAGAAATGGCGATGCTGTTGGAGGCACTACCACCGCTCTCCGAACTCGGAATGATTGATGTCGAGTCCGAGTGGGTGGACACACCCGACGCATGGAGAGTTGACACTCCGGAGAAAAAACTACCACCGGGCCTAGTCGAACGGCTCAAAAGACGATTGGCATCCAACACCCAGAAAAATATAAAATACTTAGAAGAAGAGCAAGGCACATGGTTCCGGGTGCATATAAACAAAAGCAACGAAATAACAATCCACCTTCGTTATCGGGAAGAAAGGGGGGGGTGTGATGAATCACAATCGTAGCTCGTAATTAGAATGTAAGTTAGTGAAAACCAAGAACGTATCATGAAATTGTAGTGTTAAGTATGGGATTTGGTATTTAGCAATTAAGCATTAATATAAGAGAATATCATGAATTAATAGAATTAAGAGAATATTATGAATAGAACTAAGAGAAAATTAATGAATTATTAGCACTAAGGCAAAATCTAATGAAGTAATACAACTAAGACACAGAGAGTCACAACGACCGCTGCTCATGCGCAACACAACACGAGAACAAAACAAACGAAGAACATCATGACCTCGTGCGCGCGTTACACCAAGCGCTAGCTAAGGGAGTCGCTAGGCCAACACAGAAAACGAAAGTCAATCAGTCATCCGCGGCCGCGACTAGCGATTGGACGTGTCGACTACAGATGTCGAACCACAATAACAATAACAAGTGACAACAACGAGTAAACAACAACTAACTACAGCCACGTGGACCAACAGCAGACAATATTTTTGAAAACAATAACCTGGAACAACCACGTGGGACGGAGGCAAAGGTCTTAGGACGCGAGCACGGATGATTCAGCCGGACGAAATGGGTGGGAGTCGTTTTTCTCTGAGAGAAGGGTGAGCTGGACTCTCTAGGCATAGCATTTAGGGTTATAGAGTATATAGTAAGGACTTATTCCGGACAATAATAAAATTTGAACCGTCAAAATTGTATATTCCTACGGTAAAATACGAGAGGAAACAAAACTGGGCCGTAGACGGTGCTCCGGAATGCTTGCGAAGTGGTCACTTCAAACATTCCGGAAGCAACGCGTGTGATAGCGGAGTAGCCCGGGGTATCAACGGATCGGTCGATCTAGATACACCTGACCCTCCTCAATCGCCGGAGTCTCTACGGTTCAGCGTTGGTTCACGGATTCTAAGAGGGGTCACCGTCGAAATATCCGATCCTAGCCGAGAGATCTCTCGTGGGACCGGGAAGTTCGACGGGGACCGGATACCGGCGTCACTGGACTACGGTGCTCCGAAATGTTTGCAAAAGCGCTCGCTTCAAGCATTTCGGAGAAAACGTGAGTACTGTCGGAGAAGTCAGGCGCATTAACGGATCGATCGGTCTAAATGTGTCTGACTCTCTCCAACAGTCAAAGTTCAGACGGTCTGGTGTTGGTTTGTGGGTCTTTGAGGGAGTCCTCCGTCGAATTTCACGATTCTAGCCGAGAGATCTCTCGTGGGGTCGGGGAGTTCGATGGATGTCGTATGGGGCATGGGGGGGAAGAAGAGTTAAATTTTTCCAATCAACCTTTCCAAATTTCCCCACAAGGGGGGGGGGTGAGTCCCGCCACCTGGAAGTTCCGCACTTTCCTTTTTTTCCTTTTTGGTCATTTAATTTTTTAGGGGGGGGGAGGAAGCCCTTCTTTTTTTTTTTAATTTTTTTTTTTTTTCTTTCCCAAGCATTTTTTTCTTTCCTCTTTTTTTTTTTCCCCCCCCCGAAGGGGGGGTGGGTCTAAGTCCACGCGTCGCTTACGGGTTCCTAAACCACTACGCGGTCCAAGCAAGCGAACGCCCAATTCAAGCCTTCAAGTCTACTCTTTTCCTCCCGGGTCCCGGCAATTTATAAATGTTTTGTAGATGATCCTGGCCAGCCACAAAAACTTCTTTACAATGTATGTATATCTAATAAAATTTAATAAACACAAAAAAATTGATTACAGTCGCTCGTGTATTTCTTCCTTCTTCTAAAAAATCATTCAATAAAAAATTGTATTTTCTTCCAATCCAATTTGCACAACTGTAAAAAGTGGGAGCACGCAAGCAATTTTTTTTCAAAAAGGCGTATAATTCGCAAGCAATTTAAGCACTACATGATATAAATGTCATAAATTCGATTTTTGATATTGTACGTATTTTCAAGTTTGTATGTATTAATATTTTTTTGGGTATTTATATTATATTATAATAAAAAAATTTTTATAAATTGAACAACCAAGTATTTTATTAATTAAAGAAAACAAGTCCATGTACAAATTCCAGCGGCAAACGATCAAAATTTGAGCAACACATACAAGCAGAAATAGCAAAAAAAAAACATAAAAATGCACAGCAAGACAGATAAAAAAAATAATTTTTGCCCACCCGTATGCTTTCTCGCTCTCGCTACAGCAGCAAAGGGATGTTTTCTCTTGCTCAGATACACACATTTTCTTATGGATGCGTATTTTTCGCTCAGTCGTAAACGAACTGCGGTTACAACTCCTTCTAGTGCTGTGAATCCGTCTCAAGCTGGCTAAACGGTAGCGGTTCTAAATTATTAATATTATAATATATTTTGATTATTTAAAATTTTGTTCACTTTTTTTTACTTACATTAGCCTGTATAAGGAAATGCAAAATAAAATTTATATTATTTAGAGCCAAACGATGTTTTCACTTCGAGCTTCCAGCATAGAAATATCTAAAAAATTATTTTTCTCAGCTTAACACATTCTGAAACAAATTTGAAGAGAATACTTATTTTTCACAGATTAGTTTGTTTTAAAAATTGTGTATTCGATTTTTATAAACCAGTTTTACAAGCAAACCACCCCTGTTCACGTAATTGTTTGGTAACAAAATATGGCATTAAGCTTCTATCGAAGCTTCTTAAAACATAGCAATGAATAATATAAAGTTAAATATATTTTCCTTTATATATAAATTTATGTAGTTTATTAATATTAAAAAAAAAATTCGATAGCATTTTTATACCTTGTACTAAAAAGTACAAATTAATATTTGCTTAAAAGTGAACACCGGAACAGGCCCAATAATTTTCTGAGTATACGCGAAACAAGTTACTATGACATGAGTAAGTTTTTTGTTTTGCTATGAAATTTAAAAAATCTTTATTCGGTGCTATAATATAAATTTAAATACTAATACTTTTAATCCTTCCAGCAAATCAAGAAAAATTATTATAATAAAACTATTATTTATTTATATATCAATTAAAATATATTTTACAATAATATATTCAATAACTAGAGTACTAACAATGTCCACGCACAGCAAAATATATAAATAGTCCAATAGTGTATTAAAATTAAAACTGTGTAAATCTCATGTAGCATGGAATACAAACTCCTTAAAGAAATGTATTATATATTATTTAAGATCCATTGTTAGCTAGTGTTTTAAATGTATGTATATCTAATAAAATTTAATAAACACAAAAAAAATTGATTACAGTCGCTCGTGTATTTCTTCCTTCTTCTAAAAAATCATTCAATAAAAAATTGTATTTTCTTCCAATCCAATTTGCACAACTGTAAAAAGTGGGAGCACGCAAGCAATTTTTTTTCAAAAAGTGCTTATAATTCGCAAGCAGTTTAAGCATTACATGATATAAATATCATAAATTCGATTTTTGATATTGTACGTATTTTCAAGTTTGTATGTATTAATATTTTTTTTGGTATTTTGCGTAATTTTGGCGACGTTGTCTGTAGAGCTGAGCTAGATCTTCGATTTTGGATTCGATTTTTTCGATCGATTTTCAATAAAAAATCGAGTTAATCGATTAATCGCACTAAAACGGTAGGGGCTAGCAAGATTAAGCCGCACATAATTACAGAAATGAATGAGGGAGAAAAAGCACGCAAAAATACGCGCTGTTACACAAGATAATGAATGCATGCACACTGGCACATGGTGTAATAATACAAGGTACAAGGTGAGGAAATGCCAAACAGCTCTCTCTCGTGGGTCTTTATTTTGCTTGCAGTAGTGAAGTACATTTCAAAGTGAAAGGTTGTGTAAATGCCGTCGGCAAACGATCGTTATTGTCCTCGCGTGTTTTTGTTGAAGTTCTAATGTGGGTGGATGTTTATTTTAAACAGTGCGAACTAGTGTTCAAAGTGAAGGGTTGTGCAAGTGCCGGATGCAAATGATTGAATTTGTCCTTGCGTGAGTTTGTTAAAGTGCTCAGAATTAAAAACAATAAACAAAGATGAGTGGCCTTGGGTATCGTAGTGGTAGCGTACTCGCTTTACAAACCGAAGGTCGGTGGTTCGAATCCCCGCAGTAGCACTGGTACTTTTGCCTAGCTCAAAGGCGCTATTTGCCCAAGAAAATCTCTATTAATTGAAGACACCGCCGTTCGGATCCGGCTATAAACTGTAGGTCCCTGTTCTCTTTGAACAGTTATTAATGGAGATCCCTATGCCCCGCCCAGGAGCGACTGACAAAAATTGTCAGTCAGGGAATTATTAAAATCGGCATTAAAAAAATATCTTAAATTTTTATTGTGGAATACATAGTATTATTAATAATACTTAATAAAAAAATCTTTAAATTGAACAACCAAGTATTTTATTAATTAAAGAAAACAAGTCCATGTACAAATTCCAGCGGCAAACGATCAAAATTTGAGCAACACATACAAGCAGAAATAGCAAAAAAAAAACATACAAAATGCACAGCAAGACAGATAAAAAAAAAAATTTTTGCCCACCCGTATGCTTTCTCGCTCTCGCTACAGTAGCAAAGGGATGTTTTCTCTTGCTCAGATGCACACATTTTCTTATGGATGCGTATTTTTCGCTCAGTCGTAAACGAACTGCGGTTACAACTCCTTCTAGTGCTGTGAATCCGTCTCAAGCTGGCTAAACGGTAGCGGCTCTAAATTATTAATAATTTAATATATTTTGATTATTTAAAATTTTGTACACTGTTTTTTACTTACATTAGCCTGTATAAGGAAATGCAAAATAAAATTTATATTATTTAGAGCCAAACGATGTTTTCACTTCGAGCTTCCAGCATAGAATTATCTAAAAAATTATTTTTCTCAGCTTAACACATTCTGAAACAAATTTGAAGAGAATACTTATTTTTCACAGATTAGTTTGTTTCAAAAATTGTGTATTCGATTTTTATAAACCAGTTTTACAAGCAAACCACCCCTGTTCACGTAATTGTTTGGTAACAAAATATGGCATTAAGTTTCTATCGATTTTTGTTAAAACATAGCAACGAATAATATAAAGTTAAATATTTTTTCCTTTATATATAAATTTATGTAGTTTATTAATATTAAAAAAAAAATTCTATAGCATTTTTATACCTTATACTAAAAAGTACAAATTAATATTTGCTTAAAAGTGAACACCGGAACAGGCCCAATAATTTTCTGGGTATACGCGAAACAAGTTACTATGACATGAAAAAATTTTTTGTTTTGCTATGAAATTTAAAAAATCTTTATTCGGTGCTATAATATAAATTTAAATACTAATACTTTTAATCCTTCCAGCAAATCAAGAAAAATTATTATAATAAAACTATTATTTATTTATATATCAATTTAAATATATTTTACAATAATATATTCAATAACTAGAGTACTAACAATGTCCACGCACAGCAAAATATATAAATAGTCCAATAGTGTATTAAAAAAAATGAAACTCATGTAGCATGGAAAACAAACTCCTTAAAGAAATGTATTATATATTATTTAAGCATCCATTGTTAGCTAGTGTTTTAAATGTATGTATGTCTAATAAAATTTAATAAACACAAAAAAAATTGATTACAGTCGCTCGTGCATTTCTTCCTTCTTCTAAAAAAATCATTCAATAAAAAATTGTATTTTCTTCCAATCCAATTTGCACAACTGTAAAAAGTGAACAAAATTTTTTTTTCAAAAGTGCTTATAATTCGCAAGCAGTTTAAGCATTACATGATATAAATATCAACATTCGATTTTTGATAATGTACGTATATTCAAGTTTGTATGTATTAATATTTTTTTTGTATTTTGCGTAATTTTGGCGACGTTGTCTGTAGAGCTGAGCTAGATCTTCGATTTTGGATTCGATTTTTTCGATCGATTCTCAATAAAAAATCGAGTTAATCGATTAATCGCACTTAAACGGTAGGGGCTAGCAAGATTAAGCCGCACATAATTACAGAAATGAATGAGGGAGAAAAAGCACGCAAAAATACGCGCTGTTACACAAGATAATGAATGCACACTGGCACATGGTGTAATAATACAAGGTACAAGGTGCGGAAATGCCAAACAGCTCTCTCTCGTGGGTCTTTATTTTGCTTGCAGTAGTGAAGTACATTTCAAAGTGAAAGGTTGTGCAAATGCCGTCGGCAAACAATCGTTATTGTCCTCGCGTGTTTTTGTTAAAGTTCTAATGTGGGTGGATGTTTATTTTAAACAGTGCGAACTAGTGTTCAAAGTGAAGGGTTGTGCAAGTGCCGGATGCAAATGATTGAATTTGTCCTTGCGTGAGTTTGTTAAAGTGCTCAGAATTAAAAACAATAAACAAAGATGAGTGGCCTTGGGTATCGTAGTGGTAGCGTACTCGCTTTACAAACCGAAGGTCGGTGGTTCGAATCCCCGCAGTAGCACTGGTACTTTTGCCTAGCTCAAAGAGCGCTATTTGCCCAAGAAAATCTCTATTAATTGAAGACACCGCCGTTCGGATCCGGCTATAAACTGTAGGTCCCTGTTCTCTTTGAACAGTTATTAATGGAGATCCCTATGCCCCGCCCAGGAGCGACTGACAAAAATTGTCAGTCAGGGAATTATTAAAATCGGCATTAAAAAAATATCTTAAATTTTTATTGTGGAATACATAGTATTATTAATAATACTTAATAAAAAATTTTTTAAATTGAACAACCAAGTATTTTATTAATTAAAGAAAACAAGTCCATGTACAAATTCCAGCGGCAAACGATCAAAATTTGAGCAACACATACAAGCAGAAATAGCAAAAAAAAAAACATACAAAATGCACAGCAAGACAGATAAAAAAAAAATTTTTGCCCACCCGTATGCTTTCTCGCTCTCGCTACAGTAGCAAAGGGATGTTTTCTCTTGCTCAGATGCACACATTTTCTTATGGATGCGTATTTTTCGCTCAGTCGTAAACGAACTGCGGTTACAACTCCTTCTAGTGCTGTGAATCCGTCTCAAGCTGGCTAAACGGTAGCGGCTCTAAATTATTAATATTTTAATATATTTTGATTATTTAAAATTTTGTACACTGTTTTTTACTTACATTAGCCTGTATAAGGAAATGCAAAATAAAATTTATATTATTTAGAGCCAAACGATGTTTTCACTTCGAGCTTCCAGCAGAGAATAATCTAAAAAATTATTTTTCTCAGCTTAACACATTCTGAAACAAATTTGAAGAGAATACTTATTTTTCACAGATTCGTTTGTTTCAAAAATTGTGTATTCGATTTTTATAAACCAGTTTTACAAGCAAACCACCCCTGTTCACGTAATTGTTTGGTAACAAAATATGGCATTAAGTTTCTATCGAATTTTGTTAAACATAGCAACGAATAATATAAAGTTAAATATTTTTTCCTTTATATATAAATTTATGTAGTTTATTAATATTAAAAAAAAATTCTATAGCATTTTTATACCTTGTACTAAAAAGTACAAATTAATATTTGCTTAAAAGTGAACACCGGAACAGGCCCAATAATTTTCTGGGTATACGCGAAACAAGTTACTATGACATGAAAAAATTTTTTGTTTTGCTATGAAATTTAAAAAATCTTTATTCGGTGCTATAATATAAATTTAAATACTAATACTTTTAATCCTTCCAGCAAATCAAGAAAAATTATTATAATAACTATATTTATTTATATATCAATTTAAATATATTTTACAATAATATATTCAATAACTAGAGTACTAACAATGTCCACGCACAGCAAAATATATAAATAGTCCAATAGTGTATTAAAATTAAAACTGTGAAACTCATGTAGCATGGAAAACAAACTCCTTAAAGAAATGTATTATATATTATTTAAGCATCCATTGTTAGCTAGTGTTTTAAATGTATGTATATCTAATAAAATTTAATAAACACAAAAAAAATTGATTACAGTCGCTCGTGCATTTCTTCCTTCTTCTAAAAAATCATTCAATAAAAAATTGTATTTTCTTCCAATCCAATTTGCACAACTGTAAAAAGTGGAGCAGCAAGCAATTTTTTTCAAAAGTGCTTATAATTCGCAAGCAGTTTAAGCATTACATGATATAAATATCAACATTCGATTTTTGATATTGTACGTATATTCAAGTTTGTATGTATTAATATTTTTTTTGTATTTTGCGTAATTTTGGCGACGTTGTCTGTAGAGCTGAGCTAGATCTTCGATTTTGGATTCGATTTTTTCGATCGATTCTCAATAAAAAATCGAGTTAATCGATTAATCGCACTAAAACGGTAGGGGCTAGCAAGATTAAGCCGCACATAATTACAGAAATGAATGAGGGAGAAAAAGCACGCAAAAATACGCGCTGTTACACAAGATAATGAATGCACACTGGCACATGGTGTAATAATACAAGGTACAAGGTGCGGAAATGCCAAACAGCTCTCTCTCGTGGGTCTTTATTTTGCTTGCAGTAGTGAAGTACATTTCAAAGTGAAAGGTTGTGCAAATGCCGTCGGCAAACAATCGTTATTGTCCTCGCGTGTTTTTGTTAAAGTTCTAATGTGGGTGGATGTTTATTTTAAACAGTGCGAACTAGTGTTCAAAGTGAAGGGTTGTGCAAGTGCCGGATGCAAATGATTGAATTTGTCCTTGCGTGAGTTTGTTATAGTGCTCAGAATTAAAAACAATAAACAAAGATGAGTGGCCTTGGGTATCGTAGTGGTAGCGTACTCGCTTTACAAACCGAAGGTCGGTGGTTCGAATCCCCGCAGTAGCACTGGTACTTTTGCCTAGCTCAAAGGCGCTATTTGCCCAAGAAAATCTCTATTAATTGAAGACACCGCCGTTCGGATCCGGCTATAAACTGTAGGTCCCTGTTCTCTTTGAACAGTTATTAATGGAGATCCCTATGCCCCGCCCAGGAGCGACTGACAAAAATTGTCAGTCAGGGAATTATTAAAATCGGCATTAAAAAAATATCTTAAATTTTTATTGTGGAATACATAGTATTATTAATAATACTTAATAAAAAAATCTTTAAATTGAACAACCAAGTATTTTATTAATTAAAGAAAACAAGTCCATGTACAAATTCCAGCGGCAAACGATCAAAATTTGAGCAACACATACAAGCAGAAATAGCAAAAAAAAAAAAATACAAAATGCACAGCAAGACAGATAAAAAAAAAAATTTTTGCCCACCCGTATGCTTTCTCGCTCTCGCTACAGTAGCAAAGGGATGTTTTCTCTTGCTCAGATGCACACATTTTCTTATGGATGCGTATTTTTCGCTCAGTCGTAAACGAACTGCGGTTACAACTCCTTCTAGTGCTGTGAATCCGTCTCAAGCTGGCTAAACGGTAGCGGCTCTAAATTATTAATATTTTAATATATTTTGATTATTTAAAATTTTGTACACTGTTTTTTACTTACATTAGCCTGTATAAGGAAATGCAAAATAAAATTTATATTATTTAGAGCCAAACGATGTTTTCACTTCGAGCTTCCAGCAGAGAAATAATCTAAAAAATTATTTTTCTCAGCTTAACACATTCTGAAACAAATTTGAAGAGAATACTTATTTTTCACAGATTAGTTTGTTTCAAAAATTGTGTATTCGATTTTTATAAACCAGTTTTACAAGCAAACCACCCCTGTTCACGTAATTGTTTGGTAACAAAATATGGCATTAAGTTTCTATCGATTTTTGTTAAAACATAGCAACGAATAATATAAAGTTAAATATATTTTCCTTTATATATAAATTTATGTAGTTTATTAATATTAAAAAAAAAATTCTATAGCATTTTTATACCTTGTACTAAAAAGTACAAATTAATATTTGCTTAAAAGTGAACACCGGAACAGGCCCAATAATTTTCTGGGTATACGCGAAACAAGTTACTATGACATGAAAAAATTTTTTGTTTTGCTATGAAATTTAAAAAATCTTTATTCGGTGCTATAATATAAATTTAAATACTAATACTTTTAATCCTTCCAGCAAATCAAGAAAAATTATTATAATAAAACTATTATTTATTTATATATCAATTTAAAATATATTTTACAATAATATATTCAATAACTAGAGTACTAACAATGTCCACGCACAGCAAAATATATAAATAGTCCAATAGTGTATTAAAATTAAAACTGTGTAAATCTCATGTAGCATGGAAAACAAACTCCTTAAAGAAATGTATTATATATTATTTAAGCATCCATTGTTAGCTAGTGTTTTAAATGTATGTATATCTAATAAAATTTAATAAACACAAAAAAAATTGATTACAGTCGCTCGTGCATTTCTTCCTTCTTCTAAAAAATCATTCAATAAAAAATTGTATTTTCTTCCAATCCAATTTGCACAACTGTAAAAAGTGGGAGCACGCAAGCAATTTTTTTTCAAAAGTGCTTATAATTCGCAAGCAGTTTAAGCATTACATGATATAAATATCATACATTCGATTTTTGATATTGTACGTATATTCAAGTTTGTATGTATTAATATTTTTTTTGGTATTTTGCGTAATTTTGGCGACGTTGTCTGTAGAGCTGAGCTAGATCTTCGATTTTGGATTCGATTTTTTCGATCGATTCTCAATAAAAAATCGAGTTAATCGATTAATCGCACTAAAACGGTAGGGGCTAGCAAGATTAAGCCGCACATAATTACAGAAATGAATGAGGGAGAAAAAGCACGCAAAAATACGCGCTGTTACACAAGATAATGAATGCAGACACTGGCACATGGTGTAATAATACAAGGTACAAGGTGCGGAAATGCCAAACAGCTCTCTCTCGTGGGTCTTTATTTTGCTTGCAGTAGTGAAGTACATTTCAAAGTGAAAGGTTGTGTAAATGCCGTCGGCAAACGATCGTTATTGTCCTCGCGTGTTTTTGTTGAAGTTCTAATGTGGGTGGATGTTTATTTTAAACAGTGCGAACTAGTGTTCAAAGTGAAGGGTTGTGCAAGTGCCGGATGCAAATGATTGAATTTGTCCTTGCGTGAGTTTGTTATAGTGCTCAGAATTAAAAACAATAAACAAAGATGAGTGGCCTTGGGTATCGTAGTGGTAGCGTACTCGCTTTACAAACCGAAGGTCGGTGGTTCGAATCCCCGCAGTAGCACTGGTACTTTTGCCATAGCTACAAAGACGCTATTTGCCCAAGAAAATCTCTATTAATTGAAGACACCGCCGTTCGGATCCGGCTATAAACTGTAGGTCCCTGTTCTCTTTGAACAGTTATTAATGGAGATCCCTATGCCCCGCCCAGGAGCGACTGACAAAAATTGTCAGTCAGGGAATTATTAAAATCGGCATTAAAAAAATATCTTAAATTTTTATTGTGGAATACATAGTATTATTAATAATACTTAATAAAAAAATGTTTAAATTGAACAACCAAGTATTTTATTAATTAAAGAAAACAAGTCCATGTACAAATTCCAGCGGCAAACGATCAAAATTTGAGCAACACATACAAGCAGAAATAGCAAAAAAAAAACATACAAAATGCACAGCAAGACAGATAAAAAAAAAATTGTTCCTGCCCACCCGTATGCTTTCTCGCTCTCGCTACAGTAGCAAAGGGATGTTTTCTCTTGCTCAGATGCACACATTTTCTTATGGATGCGTATTTTTCGCTCAGTCGTAAACGAACTGCGGTTACAACTCCTTCTAGTGCTGTGAATCCGTCTCAAGCTGGCTAAACGGTAGCGGTTCTAAATTATTAATATTATAATATATTTTGATTATTTAAAATTTTGTACACTTTTTTTTACTTACATTAGCCTGTATAAGGAAATGCAAAATAAAATTTATATTATTTAGAGCCAAACGATGTTTTCACTTCGAGCTTCCAGCATAGAAATATCTAAAAAATTATTTTTCTCAGCTTAACACATTCTGAAACAAATTTGAAGAGAATACTTATTTTTCACAGATTAGTTTGTTTTAAAAATTGTGTATTCGATTTTTATAAACCAGTTTTACAAGCAAACCACCCCTGTTCACGTAATTGTTTGGTAACAAAATATGGCATTAAGCTTCTATCGAAGCTTCTTAAAACATAGCAACGAATAATATAAAGTTAAATATATTTTCCTTTATATATAAATTTATGTAGTTTATTAATATTAAAAAAAAAATCTATAGCATTTTTATACCTTGTACTAAAAAGTACAAATTAATATTTGCTTAAAAGTGAACACCGGAACAGGCCCAATAATTTTCTGGGTATACGCGAAACAAGTTACTATGACATGAGTAAGTTTTTTGTTTTGCTATGAAATTTAAAAAATCTTTATTCGGTGCTATAATATAAATTTAAATACTAATACTTTTAATCCTTCCAGCAAATCAAGAAAAATTATTATAATAAAACTATTATTTATTTATATATCAATTAAAATATATTTTACAATAATATATTCAATAACTAGAGTACTAACAATGTCCACGCACAGCAAAATATATAAATAGTCCAATAGTGTATTAAAATTAAAACTGTGTAAATCTCATGTAGCATGGAAAACAAACTCCTTAAAGAAATGTATTATATATTATTTAAGATCCATTGTTAGCTAGTGTTTTAAATGTATGTATATCTAATAAAATTTAATAAACACAAAAAAAATTGATTACAGTCGCTCGTGTATTTCTTCCTTCTTCTAAAAAATCATTCAATAAAAAATTGTATTTTCTTCCAATCCAATTTGCACAACTGTAAAAAGTGGGAGCACGCAAGCAATTTTTTTTCAAAAAGTGCTTATAATTCGCAAGCAGTTTAAGCATTACATGATATAAATATCATAAATTCGATTTTTGATATTGTACGTATTTTCAAGTTTGTATGTATTAATATTTTTTTTGGGTATTTTGCGTAATTTTGGCGACGTTGTCTGTAGAGCTGAGCTAGATCTTCGATTTTGGATTCGATTTTTTCGATCGATTCTCAATAAAAAATCGAGTTAATCGATTAATCGCACTAAAACGGTAGGGGCTAGCAAGATTAAGCCGCACATAATTACAGAAATGAATGAGGGAGAAAAAGCACGCAAAAATACGCGCTGTTACACAAGATAATGAATGCACACTGGCACATGGTGTAATAATACAAGGTACAAGGTGCGGAAATGCCAAACAGCTCTCTCTCGTGGGTCTTTATTTTGCTTGCAGTAGTGAAGTACATTTCAAAGTGAAAGGTTGTGCAAATGCCGTCGGCAAACAATCGTTATTGTCCTCGCGTGTTTTTGTTAAAGTTCTAATGTGGGTGGATGTTTATTTTAAACAGTGCGAACTAGTGTTCAAAGTGAAGGGTTGTGCAAGTGCCGGATGCAAATGATTGAATTTGTCCTTGCGTGAGTTTGTTATAGTGCTCAGAATTAAAAACAATAAACAAAGATGAGTGGCCTTGGGTATCGTAGTGGTAGCGTACTCGCTTTACAAACCGAAGGTCGGTGGTTCGAATCCCCGCAGTAGCACTGGTACTTTTGCCTAGCTCAAAGGCGCTATTTGCCCAAGAAAATCTCTATTAATTGAAGACACCGCCGTTCGGATCCGGCTATAAACTGTAGGTCCCTGTTCTCTTTGAACAGTTATTAATGGAGATCCCTATGCCCCGCCCAGGAGCGACTGACAAAAATTGTCAGTCAGGGAATTATTAAAATCGGCATTAAAAAAATATCTTAAATTTTTATTGTGGAATACATAGTATTATTAATAATACTTAATAAAAAAATGTTTAAATTGAACAACCAAGTATTTTATTAATTAAAGAAAACAAGTCCATGTACAAATTCCAGCGGCAAACGATCAAAATTTGAGCAACACATACAAGCAGAAATAGCAAAAAAAAAAACATACAAAATGCACAGCAAGACAGATAAAAAAAAAAATTTTTTCTGCCCACCCGTATGCTTTCTCGCTCTCGCTACAGTAGCAAAGGGATGTTTTCTCTTGCTCAGATGCACACATTTTCTTATGGATGCGTATTTTTCGCTCAGTCGTAAACGAACTGCGGTTACAACTCCTTCTAGTGCTGTGAATCCGTCTCAAGCTGGCTAAACGGTAGCGGTTCTAAATTATTAATATTATAATATATTTTGATTATTTAAAATTTTGTACACTGTTTTTTACTTACATTAGCCTGTATAAGGAAATGCAAAATAAAATTTATATTATTTAGAGCCAAACGATGTTTTCACTTCGAGCTTCCAGCATAGAAATATCTAAAAAATTATTTTTCTCAGCTTAACACATTCTGAAACAAATTTGAAGAGAATACTTATTTTTCACAGATTAGTTTGTTTTAAAAATTGTGTATTCGATTTTTATAAACCAGTTTTACAAGCAAACCACCCCTGTTCACGTAATTGTTTGGTAACAAAATATGGCATTAAGCTTCTATCGAAGCTTCTTAAAACATAGCAACGAATAATATAAAGTTAAATATATTTTCCTTTATATATAAATTTATGTAGTTTATTAATATTAAAAAAAAAATCTATAGCATTTTTATACCTTGTACTAAAAAGTACAAATTAATATTTGCTTAAAAGTGAACACCGGAACAGGCCCAATAATTTTCTGGGTATACGCGAAACAAGTTACTATGACATGAGTAAGTTTTTTGTTTTGCTATGAAATTTAAAAAATCTTTATTCGGTGCTATAATATAAATTTAAATACTAATACTTTTAATCCTTCCAGCAAATCAAGAAAAATTATTATAATAAAACTATTATTTATTTATATATCAATTAAAATATATTTTACAATAATATATTCAATAACTAGAGTACTAACAATGTCCACGCACAGCAAAATATATAAATAGTCCAATAGTGTATTAAAATTAAAACTGTGTAAATCTCATGTAGCATGGAATACAAACTCCTTAAAGAAATGTATTATATATTATTTAAGATCCATTGTTAGCTAGTGTTTTAAATGTATGTATATCTAATAAAATTTAATAAACACAAAAAAAATTGATTACAGTCGCTCGTGTATTTCTTCCTTCTTCTAAAAAATCATTCAATAAAAAATTGTATTTTCTTCCAATCCAATTTGCACAACTGTAAAAAGTGGGAGCACGCAAGCAATTTTTTTTCAAAAAGTGCTTATAATTCGCAAGCAGTTTAAGCATTACATGATATAAATATCATAAATTCGATTTTTGATATTGTACGTATTTTCAAGTTTGTATGTATTAATATTTTTTTGGGTATTTTGCGTAATTTTGGCGACGTTGTCTGTAGAGCTGAGCTAGATCTTCGATTTTGGATTCGATTTTTTCGATCGATTTTCAATAAAAAATCGAGTTAATCGATTAATCGCACTAAAACGGTAGGGGCTAGCAAGATTAAGCCGCACATAATTACAGAAATGAATGAGGGAGAAAAAGCACGCAAAAATACGCGCTGTTACACAAGATAATGAATGCACACTGGCACATGGTGTAATAATACAAGGTACAAGGTGCGGAAATGCCAAACAGCTCTCTCTCGTGGGTCTTTATTTTGCTTGCAGTAGTGAAGTACATTTCAAAGTGAAAGGTTGTGTAAATGCCGTCGGCAAACAATCGTTATTGTCCTCGCGTGTTTTTGTTAAAGTTCTAATGTGGGTGGATGTTTATTTTAAACAGTGCGAACTAGTGTTCAAAGTGAAGGGTTGTGCAAGTGCCGGATGCAAATGATTGAATTTGTCCTTGCGTGAGTTTGTTATAGTGCTCAGAATTAAAAACAATAAACAAAGATGAGTGGCCTTGGGTATCGTAGTGGTAGCGTACTCGCTTTACAAACCGAAGGTCGGTGGTTCGAATCCCCGCAGTAGCACTGGTACTTTTGCCTAGCACTGGCACAAAGACGCTATTTGCCCAAGAAAATCTCTATTAATTGAAGACACCGCCGTTCGGATCCGGCTATAAACTTTTAGGTCCCTGTTCTCTTTGAACAGTTATTAATGGAGATCCCTATGCCCCGCCCAGGAGCGACTGACAAAAATTGTCAGTCAGGGAATTATTAAAATCGGCATTAAAAAAATATCTTAAATTTTTATTGTGGAATACATAGTATTATTAATAATAATTAATAAAAAAATGTTTAAATTGAACAACCGAGTATTTTATTAATTAAAGAAAACAAGTCCATGTACAAATTCCAGCGGCAAACGATCAAAATTTGAGCAACACATACAAGCAGAAATAGCAAAAAAAAAACATACAAAATGCACAGCAAGACAGATAAAAAAAAAAATTGTTCCTGCCCACCCGTATGCTTTCTCGCTCTCGCTACAGTAGCAAAGGGATGTTTTCTCTTGCTCAGATACACACATTTTCTTATGGATGCGTATTTTTCGCTCAGTCGTAAACGAACTGCGGTTACAACTCCTTCTAGTGCTGTGAATCCGTCTCAAGTTGGCTAAACGGTAGCGGTTCTAAATTATTAATATTATAATATATTTTGATTATTTAAAATTTTGTTCACTTTTTTTTACTTACATTAGCCTGTATAAGGAAATGCAAAATAAAATTTATATTATTTAGAGCCAAACGATGTTTTCACTTCGAGCTTCCAGCATAGAAATATCTAAAAAATTATTTTTCTCAGCTTAACACATTCTGAAACAAATTTGAAGAGAATACTTATTTTTCACAGATTAGTTTGTTTTAAAAATTGTGTATTCGATTTTTATAAACCAGTTTTACAAGCAAACCACCCCTGTTCACGTAATTGTTTGGTAACAAAATATGGCATTAAGCTTCTATCGAAGCTTCTTAAAACATAGCAATGAATAATATAAAGTTAAATATATTTTCCTTTATATATAAATTTATGTAGTTTATTAATATTAAAAAAAAAATTCGATAGCATTTTTATACCTTGTACTAAAAAGTACAAATTAATATTTGCTTAAAAGTGAACACCGGAACAGGCCCAATAATTTTCTGAGTATACGCGAAACAAGTTACTATGACATGAGTAAGTTTTTTGTTTTGCTATGAAATTTAAAAAATCTTTATTCGGTGCTATAATATAAATTTAAATACTAATACTTTTAATCCTTCCAGCAAATCAAGAAAAATTATTATAATAAAACTATTATTTATTTATATATCAATTAAAATATATTTTACAATAATATATTCAATAACTAGAGTACTAACAATGTCCACGCACAGCAAAATATATAAATAGTCCAATAGTGTATTAAAATTAAAACTGTGTAAATCTCATGTAGCATGGAATACAAACTCCTTAAAGAAATGTATTATATATTATTTAAGATCCATTGTTAGCTAGTGTTTTAAATGTATGTATATCTAATAAAATTTAATAAACACAAAAAAAATTGATTACAGTCGCTCGTGTATTTCTTCCTTCTTCTAAAAAATCATTCAATAAAAAATTGTATTTTCTTCCAATCCAATTTGCACAACTGTAAAAAGTGGGAGCACGCAAGCAATTTTTTTCAAAAAGTGCTTATAATTCGCAAGCAGTTTAAGCATTACATGATATAAATATCATAAATTCGATTTTTGATATTGTACGTATTTTCAAGTTTGTATGTATTAATATTTTTTTGGGTATTTTGCGTAATTTTGGCGACGTTGGCTGTAGAGCTGAGCTAGATCTTCGATTTTGGATTCGATTTTTTCGATCGATTTTCAATAAAAAATCGAGTTAATCGATTAATCGCACTAAAACGGTAGGGGCTAGCAAGATTAAGCCGCACATAATTACAGAAATGAATGAGGAGAAAAAAAGCACGCAAAAATACGCGCTGTTACACAAGATAATGAATGCAACACTGGCACATGGTGTAATAATACAAGGTACAAGGTGCGGAAATGCCAAACAGCTCTCTCTCGTGGGTCTTTATTTTGCTTGCAGTAGTGAAGTACATTTCAAAGTGAAAGGTTGTGCAAATGCCGTCGGCAAACAATCGTTATTGTCCTCGCGTGTTTTTGTTAAAGTTCTAATGTGGGTGGATGTTTATTTTAAACAGTGCGAACTAGTGTTCAAAGTGAAGGGTTGTGCAAGTGCCGGATGCAAATGATTGAATTTGTCCTTGCGTGAGTTTGTTATAGTGCTCAGAATTAAAAACAATAAACAAAGATGAGTGGCCTTGGGTATCGTAGTGGTAGCGTACTCGCTTTACAAACCGAAGGTCGGTGGTTCGAATCCCCGCAGTAGCACTGGTACTTTTGCCTAGCCACTCAAAGGCGACGCTATTTGCCCAAGAAAATCTCTATTAATTGAAGACACCGCCGTTCGGATCCGGCTATAAACTTTTAGGTCCCTGTTCTCTTTGAACAGTTATTAATGGAGATCCCTATGCCCCGCCCAGGAGCGACTGACAAAAATTGTCAGTCAGGGAATTATTAAAATCGGCATTAAAAAAATATCTTAAATTTTTATTGTGGAATACATAGTATTATTAATAATAATTATATAAAAAATGTTTAAATTGAACAACCGAGTATTTTATTAATTAAAGAAAACAAGTCCATGTACAAATTCCAGCGGCAAACGATCAAAATTTGAGCAACACATACAAGCAGAAATAGCAAAAAAAAAAAAATACAAAATGCACAGCAAGACAGATAAAAAAAAAAAATTGTTCCTGCCCACCCGTATGCTTTCTCGCTCTCGCTACAGTAGCAAAGGGATGTTTTCTCTTGCTCAGATACACACATTTTCTTATGGATGCGTATTTTTCGCTCAGTCGTAAACGAACTGCGGTTACAACTCCTTCTAGTGCTGTGAATCCGTCTCAAGCTGGCTAAACGGTAGCGGTTCTAAATTATTAATATTATAATATATTTTGATTATTTAAAATTTTGTTCACTGTTTTTTACTTACATTAGCCTGTATAAGGAAATGCAAAATAAAATTTATATTATTTAGAGCCAAACGATGTTTTCACTTCGAGCTTCCAGCATAGAAATATCTAAAAAATTATTTTTCTCAGCTTAACACATTCTGAAACAAATTTGAAGAGAATACTTATTTTTCACAGATTAGTTTGTTTTAAAAATTGTGTATTCGATTTTTATAAACCAGTTTTACAAGCAAACCACCCCTGTTCACGTAATTGTTTGGTAACAAAATATGGCATTAAGCTTCTATCGAAGCTTCTTAAAACATAGCAATGAATAATATAAAGTTAAATATATTTTCCTTTATATATAAATTTATGTAGTTTATTAATATTAAAAAAAAAATCGATAGCATTTTTATACCTTGTACTAAAAAGTACAAATTAATATTTGCTTAAAAGTGAACACCGGAACAGGCCCAATAATTTTCTGAGTATACGCGAAACAAGTTACTATGACATGAGTAAGTTTTTTGTTTTGCTATGAAATTTAAAAAATCTTTATTCGGTGCTATAATATAAATTTAAATACTAATACTTCTAATCCTTCCAGCAAATCAAGAAAAATTATTATAATAAAACTATTATTTATTTATATATCAATTAAAATATATTTTACAATAATATATTCAATAACTAGAGTACTAACAATGTCCACGCACAGCAAAATATATAAATAGTCCAATGTGTATTAAAATTAAAACTGTGTAAATCTCATGTAGCATGGAATCAAACTCCTTAAAGAAATGTATTATATATTATTTAAGATCCATTGTTAGCTAGTGTTTTAAATGTATGTATATCTAATAAAATTTAATAAACACAAAAAAAATTGATTACAGTCGCTCGTGTATTTCTTCCTTCTTCTAAAAAATCATTCAATAAAAAATTGTATTTTCTTCCAATCCAATTTGCACAACTGTAAAAAGTGGGAGCACGCAAGCAATTTTTTTTCAAAAAGTGCTTATAATTCGCAAGCAGTTTAAGCATTGCATGATATAAATATCATAAATTCGATTTTTGATATTGTACGTATTTTCAAGTTTGTATGTATTAATATTTTTTTTGGGTATTTTGCGTAATTTTGGCGACGTTGGCTGTAGAGCTGAGCTAGATCTTCGATTTTGGATTCGATTTTTTCGATCGATTTTCAATAAAAAATCGAGTTAATCGATTAATCGCACTTAAACGGTAGGGGCTAGCAAGATTAAGCCGCACATAATTACAGAAATGAATGAGGGAGAAAAAGCACGCAAAAATACGCGCTGTTACACAAGATAATGAATGCACACTGGCACATGGTGTAATAATACAAGGTACAAGGTGCGGAAATGCCAAACAGCTCTCTCTCGTGGGTCTTTATTTTGCTTGCAGTAGTGAAGTACATTTCAAAGTGAAAGGTTGTGCAAATGCCGTCGGCAAACAATCGTTATTGTCCTCGCGTGTTTTTGTTAAAGTTCTAATGTGGGTGGAGGTTTATTTTAAACAGTGCGAACTAGTGTTCAAAGTGAAGGGTTGTGCAAGTGCCGGATGCAAATGATCGAATTTGTCCTTTCGTGAGTTTGTTATAGTGCTCCGAATTAAAAACAATAAACAAAGATGAGTGGCCTTGGGTATCGTAGTGGTAGCGTACTCGCTTTACAAACCGAAGGTCGGTGGTTCGAATCCCCGCAGTAGCACTGGTACATTTGCCTAGCACTGGCATCGCTAGCTCAAAGACGCTATTTGCCCAAGAAAATCTCTATTAATTTAAGACACCGCCGTTCGGATCCGGCTATAAACTTTTAGGTCCCTGTTTTCTTTGAACAGTTATTAGTGGAGATCCCTATGCCCCGCCCAGGAGCGACTGACAAAAATTGTCAGTCGGGGAATTATTAAAATCGGCATTAAAAAAATATCTTAAATTTTTATTGTAGATTACATAGTATTATAATAATAATTAATAAAAAAATGTTTAAATTGAGCAACCGAGTATTTTATTAATTAAAGAAAACAAGTCCATGTACAAATTCCAGCGGCAAACGATCAAAATTTGAGCAACACATACAAGCAGAAATAGCAAAAAAAAAACATAAAAAATGCACAGCAAGACAGATAAAACAAAAAAATTGTTCCTGCCCACCCGTATGCTTTCTCGCTCTCGCTACAGTAGCAAAGGGATGTTTTCTCTTGCTCAGATACACACATTTTCTTATGGATGCGTATTTTTCGCTCAGTCGTAAACGAACTGCGGTTACAACTCCTTCTAGTGCTGTGAATCCGTCTCAAGCTGGCTAAACGGTAGCGGTTCTAAATTATTAATATTATAATATATTTTGATTATTTAAAATTTTGTTCACTTTTTTTTACTTACAGTAGCCTGTATAAGGAAATGCAAAATAAAATTTATATTATTTAGAGCCAAACGATGTTTTCACTTCGAGCTTCCAGCATAGAAATATCTAAAAATTTATTTTTCTCAGCTTAACACATTCTGAAACAAATTTGAAGAGAATACTTATTTTTCACAGATTAGTTTGTTTTAAAAATTGTGTATTCGATTTTTATAAACCAGTTTTACAAGCAAACCACCCCTGTTCACGTAATTGTTTGGTAACAAAATATGGCATTAAGCTTCTATCGAAGCTTCTTAAAACATAGCAATGAATAATATAAAGTTAAATATATTTTCCTTTATATATAAATTTATGTAGTTTATTAATATTAAAAAAAAAATTCGATAGCATTTTTATACCTTGTACTAAAAAGTACAAATTAATATTTGCTTAAAAGTGAACACCGGAACAGGCCCAATAATTTTCTGAGTATACGCGAAACAAGTTACTATGACATGAGTAAGTTTTTTGTTTTGCTATGAAATTTAAAAAATCTTTATTCGGTGCTATAATATAAATTTAAATACTAATACTTCTAATCCTTCCAGCAAATCAAGAAAAATTATTATAATAAAACTATTATTTATTTATATATCAATTAAAATATATTTTACAATAATATATTCAATAACTAGAGTACTAACAATGTCCACGCACAGCAAAATATATAAATAGTCCAATGTGTATTAAAATTAAAACTGTGTAAATCTCATGTAGCATGGAATCAAACTCCTTAAAGAAATGTATTATATATTATTTAAGATCCATTGTTAGCTAGTGTTTTAAATGTATGTATATCTAATAAAATTTAATAAACACAAAAAAAATTGATTACAGTCGCTCGTGTATTTCCTCCTTCTTCTAAAAAATCATTCAATAAAAAATTGTATTTTCTTCCAATCCAATTTGCACAACTGTAAAAAGTGGGAGCACGCAAGCAATTTTTTTTCAAAAAGTGCTTATAATTCGCAAGCAGTTTAAGCATTGCATGATATAAATATCATAAATTCGATTTTTGATATTGTACGTATTTTCAAGTTTGTATGTATTAATATTTTTTTTGGGTATTTTGCGTAATTTTGGCGACGTTGGCTGTAGAGCTGAGCTAGATCTTCGATTTTGATTCGATTTTTTCGATCGATTTTCAATAAAAAATCGAGTTAATCGATTAATCGCACTTAAACGGTAGGGGCTAGCAAGATTAAGCCGCACATAATTACAGAAATGAATGAGGGAGAAAAAGCACGCAAAAATACGCGCTGTTACACAAGATAATGAATGCACACTGGCACATGGTGTAATAATACAAGGTACAAGGTGCGGAAATGCCAAACAGCTCTCTCTCGTGGGTCTTTATTTTGCTTGCAGTAGTGAAGTACATTTCAAAGTGAAAGGTTGTGCAAATGCCGTCGGCAAACAATCGTTATTGTCCTCGCGTGTTTTTGTTAAAGTTCTAATGTGGGTGGAGGTTTATTTTAAACAGTGCGAACTAGTGTTCAAAGTGAAGGGTTGTGCAAGTGCCGGATGCAAATGATCGAATTTGTCCTTTCGTGAGTTTGTTATAGTGCTCCGAATTAAAAACAATAAACAAAGATGAGTGGCCTTGGGCAGAGGTGGGCACGAAAAATAACGGAAAGAGCACTACAACAACATCAAGAAAAAGGTCGAAAAAAGGATGCTCGAGTAGGGCCATAAAAATCGCACACTGTGTGTATTTTGTTTTTGTAATTTTCTGCGAGTCGAGCGAAGGCACACATTGTGTGTATTTTGTTTTTGTAAACTCGGCGCGTCGCCGGCGATCTGCTTGTGCGTGTACACTGAACGAAATTTTGCAACACATTCAAAGAAACAGAAAAGTCATATGAGTTTATATGACAATTTTAATTTACCAAAAAAATTACTCGGTCTTACAGTTGCCAAATTAACTATATTTCTGTGCTCAGTGTACTTGTGCGAATTTTTCGTCCGCGAGCACCAATAAAAACTACCGTTACGGTCTAAAAAGGGATGCTCGAGTAGGGCCATAAAAATCGAACACTGTGTGTATTTTGTTTTTGTAAAATTCTGCGAGTCGTGCGATGGCCCACACTGTGTGTGTTTTGTTTTTGTAAGTTGCTGCGAGTCGAGCGAAGGCACACATTGTGTGTATTTTGTTTTTGTAAACTCGGCGCGTCGCCGACGATCGTAATAAAAACTACCGTTACGGTCGCCCATGCATCCTCGAGTTCGGCCATAAAAGCGCACACTGTGTGCATTTTGTTTTTGTAAAATTCTCGGTTTTTTGCGTGTGCGTCTGGCTGACGCCACTTACAAGACATAACGGAAAGAGCACTTGGTACAAAAAACGCCTTGGCTCTTTTTGCACCGAGTGAGTGATGGGCACGAAAAATAACGGAAAGAGCACTTTTTGCTTGTGCGCCTATCTTTCGCCACTGACAAGACATAACGGAAAGAGCACTTGGTACAAAAAACGCCTTGGGTATCGTAGTGGTAGCGTACTCGCTTTACAAACCGAAGGTCGGTGGTTCGAATCCCCGCAGTAGCACTGGTACATTTGCCTAGCACTGGCATCGCTAGCTCAAAGACGCTATTTGCCCAAGAAAATCTCTATTAATTTAAGACACCGCCGTTCGGATCCGGCTATAAACTTTTAGGTCCCTGTTTTCTTTGAACAGTTATTAGTGGAGATCCCTATGCCCCGCCCAGGAGCGACTGACAAAAATTGTCAGTCGGGGAATTATTAAAATCGGCATTAAAAAAATATCTTAAATTTTTATTGTAGATTACATAGTATTATAATAATAATTAATAAAAAAATGTTTAAATTGAGCAACCGAGTATTTTATTAATTAAAGAAAACAAGTCCATGTACAAATTCCAGCGGCAATCGATCAAAATTTGAGCAACACATACAAGCAGAAATAGCAAAAAAAAAAAATAAAAAATACACAGCAAGACAGATAAAACAAAAAAATTGTTCCTGCCCACCCGTATGCTTTCTCGCTCTCGCTACAGTAGCAAAGGGATGTTTTCTCTTGCTCAGATACACACATTTTCTTATGGATGCGTATTTTTCGCTCAGTCGTAAACGAACTGCGGTTACAACTCCTTCTAGTGCTGTGAATCCGTCTCAAGTTGGCTAAACGGTAGCGGTTCTAAATTATTAATATTATAATATATTTTGATTATTTAAAATTTTGTTCACTTTTTTTACTTACAGTAGCCTGTATAAGGAAATGCAAAATAAAATTTATATTATTTAGAGCCAAACGATGTTTTCACTTCGAGCTTCCAGCATAGAAATATCTAAAAATTTATTTTTCTCAGCTTAACACATTCTGAAACAAATTTGAAGAGAATACTTATTTTTCACAGATTAGTTTGTTTTAAAAATTGTGTATTCGATTTTTATAAACCAGTTTTACAAGCAAACCACCCCTGTTCACGTAATTGTTTGGTAACAAAATATGGCATTAAGCTTCTATCGAAGCTTCTTAAAACATAGCAATGAATAATATAAAGTTAAATATATTTTCCTTTATATATAAATTTATGTAGTTTATTAATATTAAAAAAAAAATTCGATAGCATTTTTATACCTTGTACTAAAAAGTACAAATTAATATTTGCTTAAAAGTGAACACCGGAACAGGCCCAATAATTTTCTGAGTATACGCGAAACAAGTTACTATGACATGAGTAAGTTTTTTGTTTTGCTATGAAATTTAAAAAATCTTTATTCGGTGCTATAATATAAATTTAAATACTAATACTTCTAATCCTTCCAGCAAATCAAGAAAAATTATTATAATAAAACTATTATTTATTTATATATCAATTAAAATATATTTTACAATAATATATTCAATAACTAGAGTACTAACAATGTCCACGCACAGCAAAATATATAAATAGTCCAATGTGTATTAAAATTAAAACTGTGTAAATCTCATGTAGCATGGAATCAAACTCCTTAAAGAAATGTATTATATATTATTTAAGATCCATTGTTAGCTAGTGTTTTAAATGTATGTATATCTAATAAAATTTAATAAACACAAAAAAAATTGATTACAGTCGCTCGTGTATTTCCTCCTTCTTCTAAAAAATCATTCAATAAAAAATTGTATTTTCTTCCAATCCAATTTGCACAACTGTAAAAAGTGGGAGCACGCAAGCAATTTTTTTTCAAAAAGTGCTTATAATTCGCAAGCAGTTTAAGCATTGCATGATATAAATATCATAAATTCGATTTTTGATATTGTACGTATTTTCAAGTTTGTATGTATTAATATTTTTTTTGGGTATTTTGCGTAATTTTGGCGACGTTGGCTGTAGAGCTGAGCTAGATCTTCGATTTTGATTCGATTTTTCGATCGATTTTCAATAAAAAATCGAGTTAATCGATTAATCGCACTTAAACGGTAGGGGCTAGCAAGATTAAGCCGCACATAATTACAGAAATGAATGAGGGAGAAAAAGCACGCAAAAATACGCGATGTTACACAAGATAATGAATGCACACTGGCACATGGTGTAATAATACAAGGTACAAGGTGCGGAAATGCCAAACAGCTCTCTCTCGTGGGTCTTTATTTTGCTTGCAGTAGTGAAGTACATTTCAAAGTGAAAGGTTGTGCAAATGCCGTCGGCAAACAATCGTTATTGTCCTCGCGTGTTTTTGTTAAAGTTCTAATGTGGGTGGAGGTTTATTTTAAACAGTGCGAACTAGTGTTCAAAGTGAAGGGTTGTGCAAGTGCCGGATGCAAATGATCGAATTTGTCCTTTCGTGAGTTTGTTATAGTGCTCCGAATTAAAAACAATAAACAAAGATGAGTGGCCTTGGGTATCGTAGTGGTAGCGTACTCGCTTTACAAACCGAAGGTCGGTGGTTCGAATCCCCGCAGTAGCACTGGTACATTTGCCTAGCACTGGCATCGCTAGCTCAAAGACGCTATTTGCCCAAGAAAATCTCTATTAATTTAAGACACCGCCGTTCGGATCCGGCTATAAACTTTTAGGTCCCGGTTTTCTTTGAACAGTTATTAGTGGAGATCCCTATGCCCCGCCCAGGAGCGACTGACAAAAATTGTCAGTCGGGGAATTATTAAAATCGGCATTAAAAAAATATCTTAGAATTTTATTTTAGATATAGTATAGTATTATAATAATAATTAATAAAAAAATGTTTAAATTGAGCAACCGAGTATTTTATTAATTAAAGAAAACAAGTCCATGTACAAATTCCAGCGGCAAACGATCAAAATTTGAGCAACACATACAAGCAGAAATAGCAAAAAAAAAACATAAAAAATGCACAGCAAGACAGATAAAACAAAAAAATTGTTCCTGCCCACCCGTATGCTTTCTCGCTCTCGCTACAGTAGCAAAGGGATGTTTTCTCTTGCTCAGATACACACATTTTCTTATGGATGCGTATTTTTCGCTCAGTCGTAAACGAACTGCGGTTACAACTCCTTCTAGTGCTGTGAATCCGTCTCAAGCTGGCTAAACGGTAGCGGTTCTAAATTATTAATATTATAATATATTTTGATTATTTAAAATTTTGTTCACTGTTTTTTACTTACAGTAGCCTGTATAAGGAAATGCAAAATAAAATTTATATTATTTAGAGCCAAACGATGTTTTCACTTCGAGCTTCCAGCATAGAAATATCTAAAAATTTATTTTTCTCAGCTTAACACATTCTGAAACAAATTTGAAGAGAATACTTATTTTTCACAGATTAGTTTGTTTTAAAAATTGTGTATTCGATTTTTATAAACCAGTTTTACAAGCAAACCACCCCTGTTCACGTAATTGTTTGGTAACAAAATATGGCATTAAGCTTCTATCGATTTTTGTTAAAACATAGCAATGAATAATATAAAGTTAAATATTTTTTCCTTTATATATAAATTTATGTAGTTTATTAATATTAAAAAAAAAATCGATAGCATTTTTATACCTTGTACTAAAAAGTACAAATTAATATTTGCTTAAAAGTGAACACCGGAACAGGCCCAATAATTTTCTGGGTATACGCGAAACAAGTTACTATGACATGAGTAAGTTTTTTGTTTTGCTATGAAATTTAAAAAATCTTTATTCGGTGCTATAATATAAATTTAAATACTAATACTTCTAATCCTTCCAGCAAATCAAGAAAAATTATTATAATAAAACTATTATTTATTTATATATCAATTAAAATATATTTTACAATAATATATTCAATAACTAGAGTACTAACAATGTCCACGCACAGCAAAATATATAAATAGTCCAATAGTGTATTAAAATTAAAACTGTGTAAATCTCATGTAGCATGGAATACAAACTCCTTAAAGAAATGTATTATATATTATTTAAGCATCCATTGTTAGCAAGTGTTTTAAATGTATGTATGTCTAATAAAATTTAATAAACACAAAAAAAATTGATTACAGTCGCTCGTGCATTTCTTCCTTCTTCTAAAAAATCATTCAATAAAAAATTGTATTTTCTTCCAATCCAATTTGCACAACTGTAAAAAGTAAATTTTTTTTTCAAAAGTGCTTATAATTCGCAAGCAGTTTAAGCATTACATGATATAAATATCATAAATTCGATTTTTGATATTGTACGTATTTTCAAGTTTGTATGTATTAATATTTTTTTTGGTATTTTGCGTAATTTTGGCGACGTTGGCTGTAGAGCTGAGCTAGATCTTCGATTTTGGATTCGATTTTTCGATCGATTTTCAATAAAAAATCGAGTTAATCGATTAATCGCACTTAAACGGTAGGGGCTAGCAAGATTAAGCCGCACATAATTACAGAAATGAATGAGGGAGAAAAAGCACGCAAAAATACGCGATGTTACACAAGATAATGAATGCACACTGGCACATGGTGTAATAATACAAGGTACAAGGTGCGGAAATGCCAAACAGCTCTCTCTCGTGGGTCTTTATTTTGCTTGCAGTAGTGAAGTACATTTCAAAAAACCAGTGGAAAGGCAGCCAAAAAGGCTGGCAAAGCTCAAAAAACATCACCAAGAATGACAAGAAAAAGAAGCGCAAGAGGAAGGAAAGTTATGCCATCTATATTTACAAAGTATTGAAGCAGGTCCATCCCGATACTGGTATTTCATCCAAAGCCATGAGCATCATGAACAGTTTTGTGAATGATATTTTTGAGCGTATTGCTGCTGAAGCCTCACGTTTAGCCCACTATAACAAACGCTCAACCATCACGAGTCGGGAAATCCAAACTGACGTCCGTCTATTGCTGCCCGGTGAGTTAGCTAAGCACGCCGTCAGTGAGGGAACCAAGGCTGTAACCAAGTACACCAGCTCCAAGTAAAACCGCAACAAACGCGTTTGGCTCGGCGAAATAAATAAAAAAAGGCCCTTTTCAGGGCCACAATATAATTTCTCAAAGAATTAAATCATGCTCAAAACAACAGACTTATACTAAAATATTTATGATTGTAAATATTTATCTTTTTAAAGAACAATTCTCTGCATTGCATATCTGCTCCTTAATATTTTTCAATAAATTTAATAATGACGCATTACACAATTATTTATTTATTATTTGGCGCTGCAAAAAATTCTAGTGCATAATTAAATCATTGAAAATTTACTATTCCCTTTCAAGTAATGCCTTTTGTAGCTCTGAAAAGGGCTTTGGTTTAAAACAAATCAAATTACAAATTTATAAAAGTTGTAATTTGTCTAGGTATAGCTAGATTCACATTACTTTTTGGCAGCTACTTTTGGTTTTTTTGTCACTGGCTTTTTCGGTTTGGCACTGGTGGTCTTGGCCTTGGTCTTTGGCGTCTTTGGCTTGGCAGCGCTTGATTTAGCTTTGCTGCCGTCAATTTGGCTTTAACTGCACCAGTTTTCTTAGCATCCTTAACCTTTGCCTTTTCGGTTTTCTTCTTTTCGGCAGTTTTCTTTGCAGCGGCCGAAACCTTCTTTACCTTTATTTTTTTATCACTACCAGTACCAGCTCCTCCCGATGCACTTTTTTTTTCAATTGTTGTTGACTTCTTCTTCGCTGCTGCCGACGATGGCGATTTCTTAGCTTTCTTTTCAATAGATGAAGCAACCTTTGGCTTAGGATCCTTTTTGGCGGCTGCCGACAGTTTAAACGAACCGGATGCACCTTTACCCTTGGTTTGTATAAGTTTTCCATTAGCAACGGCCGATTTTAAATATTTCTTTATGAACGGATTTAATTTCTGGGCATCGCATTTATATGTGGCACTTATGTATTTCTTGATGGCCAACAGGGAGGAGCCACCACGTTCCTTCAAGTTCTTGATTGAAGCGTCAACCATTTGTTGTGTTGGGGGATGCGATGGTGCAGCCGTTGGCTTTTTTGACTTAACTGCAGCAACAGCCTTTCTGGCGGCCACCTTTTTTCAGCTGGTGGAACAGCGACCGGAGATCCAGTTGTAGCAGCAATCACGGCATCAGACATCTTTGTTATTTTTATTATTCACTTTTAAACACAAATAACGTATGAAAATTATCATAAGCCAACCAACCACATAGAAAATTGAAGACCTATTTTTATGAGAATTACGGAGGAGAGTGTTTAAAATAAAATTTTGCATTGGTAATTTGTAACATACAAGTTGCAAGCAATATTAAAAGGGTTTTGTAATTTAAAGCTATTTCTATTTCTTGAATAAATAAATTCATACATTTATTTATATTGAAAATCGTATACAAATTATTTACACTTTATTTCATGATGATATAATTTTCTTGATTTTTACAAGCAACTGAAGTCAAACATTCTATGAATTGAGACTTAATTTTTTCAATAAAAGTTAATATTTTGATCGTTTTATGTTAAATTGATTATGTTGAAAACATTTATTACAAAAATTTCAACAATTTTCTGTTCGAATAATTCATTTACAATAGATAAAAGATTATTTTTCTATTTTTCCATAGAATTTTAAAATTGCAATTTATTGGTACATGAATGAGGTTCAAGTTGGAATATAGCTTGGACCAGTAGCACATATTTGCATCGGAAAAATAGATTTTTTGTCCAAATTCCACAAATGTTTTTATATTTGTTAAAAAGAAACAATAATTTATAAGAAATTGTTAACTTTTCATTAATTTATGCATGAATATATTTAAAATTGGACAACCATAGGTAACTTATATGAAATTTTTCCCATGGCTGCTGACCACATAGGTAAGTTATTGTCAAAAAAATATCAAAAACTATATTTTTTAATAAAATGAATACATATTATTGTGGGATGTGGGTGGAAAGGGAAATGAGGCCACCGGGGTTGCACAGAGAGTGAGAGCGAGGCATGGAGAGCGAGGCATAGAGAGCGAGGCATAGAGAGCGAGTAGAATAAGAACAAAGTAGAATAAGAACAATGGAGGTAAGCATCGCTGACGCGCACGAGCGAGAGTCAGTCGATCAAGGAGAGTAAAACAGTGAACTACACACGGAGTGCGTTGATTTGATTTGAGTTGGACTATTTGATTTGAGTTGATTTGATTTATAACTAAGCATACTAATAATTACCCGTTAAATAAATATTAGTTGTGATTCAAACCCACAAATTGGGGGCTCGTCCGGGAAGTGTGCTTAATTTTTTTTTGACTTCAAACGAATAAGTTTATGTACTCGCTAAAGTACGCAATTTCGGATCAATAAGTTGGTGCTAATAGAAGAAAACATTGAAGTGTGAGCAAAAAGTGCAAGTTGCTGCTGTATTGTGTTGCATATAAAGAAGAAAAAAAAAAAAGCGGCGCCGGCTAATTTCACAACAGTCAGCAATCTCACCAGACGCCACGGAAAATTTACTAGACGAGACGCGAGTTCACCACGAAGAGGGGGATCGACTCAGTGAGGTTCGCTAAAAAGGAGAGGGCGACAAACAAATGCGAAGTGTAACAATCGTGTAAGCAGAGTACAGGCGTTTTTAGATGTGTGCGCGTGTACAAAGACGTTAGCGAGGGAAACTGCGAACGTTAGCTTTGCAGTCAGCGGCGCAGCAGCAAGGCGTAGAGGCCAGCTGAAGCGCACGTAAAGTGTTGACGGCGAGGGAGACTGCGAACGTTAGCTTCGCAGTCAGCGGGCGCAGCAGCAAGGCATAGAGGCCAGCTAAAGCGCGCGTAAATTGTGACGGCAGCGAGGGAAACTGCGAACGTTAGCTTTGCAGTCAGCGGCGCAGCAGCAAGGCGTAGAGGCCAGCTGAAGCGCACGTAAAGTGTTGACGGCGAGGGAGACTGCGAACGTTAGCTTTGCAGTCAGCGGCGCAGCAGCAAGGTGTAGAGGCCAGCTGAAGCGCACGTAAAGTGTTGACGGCGAGGGAGACTGCGAACGTTAGCTTTGCAGTCAGCGCGCAGCAAGGCGTAGAGGCCAGCTGAAGCGCACGTAAAGTGTTGACGGCGAGGGAGACTGCGAACGTTAGCTTTGCAGTCAGCGGCGCAGTAGCAAGGCAGCGAAGCCAGCTTAGGCGCGATCATAGTGACAGCAGCGAGGGAGACTGCGAACATTAGCTTTGCAGTCAGCGGCGCAGCAGCAAGGCGTAGAGGCCAGCTGAAGCGCACGTAAAGTGTTGACGGCGAGGGAGACTGCGAACGTTAGCTTTGCAGTCAGCGGCGCAGTAGCAAGGCAGCGAAGCCAGCTTAGGCGCGATCATAGTGACAGCAGCGAGGGAGACTGCGAACATTAGCTTTGCAGTCAGCGGCGCGGAAGCAAGGAAAAAAATTTTTGCGGTGCTACAAAACGATTTAACAAATTAAAGAGGCTGCGTCCTCACTTACTAACATTACTTAAAAACTTTCTCTCTGTGAAGCGTTCATCAAAATGAGGGCAGAAGAAATTTTGAGTTTAAAAGTGCAGGATCTCAAACAAAAGTTGAATGAATTAGGTCTAAAAGTGGGAGAAAGAGTGTCCTACAAGATAGACTTTTGGATCATTTTGAAATAGCAGAGGCAGAGGTCGAGGAAATCGAGATAATTGAGGTAGTTCAAAGAGAGAAAGCGCAAACCGTGAGCGGTGCGAATAGCGATAGCGAGGTTTTTGAGGATGCCCATGTTCGAGTTGGCTCACATTTCACGCTGCGTGATGTGCAGGACAGCATTTCATATTTTTCGGGTTCGAACCAAGTTGACGTTAATCAATGGTTGACGGAATTCGAGGATACTGCCATCACTGTTGGGTGGGATGATTTGCAAAAATATATTTACGCCAAACAACTTTTAAGTGGAGCCGCTAAGCTTTACGTTAGAGGTTTGTCGGGTGTGCGTGGCTGGACTGATTTGAAGAAGAAGCTGAGGGAAGAATTTGGGAAAAAATTATGTTCGGCAGAGGTTCATAAACTCTTGGCACAGAGACAAAAATTAGCAAAAGAATCCCTTATGGAATATCTGTATACCTTGATTGAAATGGGAAAGCCGATTAATATAGACGAAGAAAGCTTGGTTTCATATTTTGTAGACGGGATTCCAGACAGTAAGATCAATAAATCTTGTCTGTACCGAGCAAAAACAATAGGAAGCCTTAAAGAAGAGATCGAGGTGTACGAAAAAATTAGAGGCAAGTGTAAAGGAATCGGTTGTGAGGATCCCAAACCGGCAGATGGTCCAAAGCAGAGGCAACATTCCGTTGAGAGAAAAGAAAAGTATCGGGCTAGTATAAAGTGTTTCAGATGTGACAAGGAGGGGCATATAGCTAAAACATGTAGTGCTGAGATAAAATGTTACAATTGCCAAAAGACAGGTCACATAGCCAGAGATTGCTCGCAAACAAGGTCAGAGCCCAAACAAGAGGAAGTAAATATGTTGAGATTGGTGGGAAATGATGAGATTGTTACAGATAAAAACTTTGAAGTAGAAGGCATTAGATTTAAAGCAATGATGGACTCAGGGAGCGATGTTTGCATAATGAGGGAAGATATGATTGAAAAGCTTAAAAAGATTCAATTAATTAGAAAGAAGAAAAAGTTGAAGGGATTCGGAAATGGCTCAGTTTCGACATACGCATATTTTGATACTGAAATAGTGGCAGACGGTGTGCGTTTCAGGGTTAGATTTAACGTAGTAAGGACTAAAAATTTTGAATATGCAGTGATCTTGGGCAAAAACTTACTCAGAGATATAAATGTTCTGTTGACGCAAGAGGGACCCATATTCAAACCAAAACAGAATAAGTCGTCAGAAACGTTTAAGGTAATGCGCGCCCAAGAAGTAGAAGAGTTTTCAGATGAACAAGAATTGAAGCATCTTAATGAGTCTCCCAAAGCAATAGCCGTATCTTTGGTTGAGAATAAGAAGCCAAGAAAATTGCCAGTACATATGAGGAATCTTAACGATGACACGCCTGTTTTTCAAAGTCCTCACAAGGCTTCGTACGCCAACAAGTGTACAATTGATGGGCAGGTTGGAGAATGGAAAAATCAAGGGATGAGGGTACAGAGTTCGAAAATAATATTGGAGAATGCAGACAAGGACCCAATAGAAGAGTTGTTGGTTGCGCCAGAACTGATGCAAAAGAAGAAAATAACGCTAAGAAACCGTGACGGACACTTTGGTATTGGTAAAACTAAAAATGTTAGAGAAAAGTCATATTTTGTGCCGGACATGCAACCAAGAGTAGAGAAATTTGTAAATTCTTGCAGGAAAAGTAAAATTGGACAGAACAATCGTGGAGAAAAGGAAGGCTTATTGACACTAATCGATAAAGCCCAGGAACCGTACGAAAATTATAGGAAGGTCGGAAGAGTTTGTAATGTGGCAGATGTGGTTGCCAAAAGAGGAGCAAATATGGCGCCACCACGAAATTTAAGTCGAAATTTTGGACCTTATATTGCAGCCAGATAGGTAGAGAGATAGGAAGATGAGGATCATTCGGGGACGAATGATGTTGCAGGATGGCCGAATGTGGGATGTGGGTGGAAAGGGAAATGAGGCCACCGGGGTTGCACAGAGAGTGAGAGCGAGGCATGGAGAGCGAGGCATAGAGAGCGAGGCATAGAGAGCGAGTAGAATAAGAACAAAGTAGAATAAGAACAATGGAGGTAAGCATCGCTGACGCGCACGAAGCGAGAGTCAGTCGATCAAGGAGAGTAAAACAGTGAACTACACACGGAGTGCGTTGATTTGATTTGAGTTGGACTATTTGATTTGAGTTGATTTGATTTATAACTAAGCATACTAATAATTACCCGTTAAATAAATATTAATTGTGATTCAAACCCACATTATCATAAATATTGAATATGCCATTAGATTGAATACAAATTTAAGTCACGTTTGTTATTTTATCGATTTTTTAATGCCCCTACAACATAAGCTACTTGTGTGGGTCATTGTAAAACAAAATAATAATTGTTTTTGGCGATGTTACGGCAAAATATAAAATATATTGTTTCAATGTAGCCATCTATTAAAATCTTTTTTAAATTTTCAACATTTTTCGATTTTTTATGATTACTTCAAAATTGCCGATACGGCTATACCACTATATGCCTTCAACATTTAATAACACTTCTTGATGCTTATGTTGTTTATTTGTTTTGTTTTTTTCTATAAATGTATGTAAATTTTCTACCATTTCAAACAATTTATAGAAAGTATAAAATTTTTGTAATCATTTGGGACCAGATGGAGGCGTCACTTGGTACCTATCGACAAATGTATGCAATAGGCCAACAAATTTGTGCATATTCTGATGATTATATTTACTTTGCGCAATAGCATATGACAATTTATTGGACAAGTAATGAGCAAATCGCAATTACAGTGTTTTATGTATTTAAAACTTAAAGATAATTATTAATAAAACGTAAGCTTTGCATAATTTAGAAAAAAAAATATGCATATTCAACTCAATAATTTAATAAAAGAAAATTTTGCAACCTCATTGGATTAACAATTTTGTGGTCCTGAAAATGACCGATTTTGTCAATACGTCGATTTCCATTAAACAAAAAATAACATTAAAATAAACACAAGTTAACAACCTACAAAAAATTGAAGACCTATTTTTATGAGAGTTACGGAGGAGAGTGCTTAGAAGAAATTTTTGCATTGGTATTTTGTAGCATACAAATTCCAAGCAATATTAAAAGTGGTATGCTATCTAAAACTACTTCTATATCTTAAATTAAACAAATGTACATTTATTTAGATTGAAAAGCATGTACAAATAATTCACAATTTTTTTCATGTTGATATTATAATTTTCCTGTTTTTTATAAGCAACTAAAGTGCAACATTGTATGAATTGAGACTTATTTTTTGCAATAAAAGTTAATATTTTAATCGTAATACGTTAAATTGATTATGTTGAAAACATTTATTACAATATTTAAATAATTTTCTATTCGAATAATATATTTACAATAGATAAAAGATTATTTTTCTATTTTTCCAAAGAATTTTAAAAATTGCAACTCATTAGTACATCATATACAATGAAACCTGGAATACGGCTTGAGACCTGTAACACATATTTGCATCGGAAAAATATATTTTTTGTCCAAATTCCACAAATGTTTTCATATTTGTTAAAAAGAAACAATAATTTATAAGAAATTGTTAACTTTTCATTAATTTATGCATGCATATATTTAAAATTTGACAACCATAGGTAACTTATATGAAATTTTTCCCATGGCTGCTGACCACATAGGTAATTTATTGTCATAAAAATATCAAAAACTATATTTTTTAATAAAATGAATACATATTATCATAAATATTGAATATGCCATTAGAATGAATACAAATTTAAGTCACATTTGTAATTTTATCGATTTTTTAATGCCCCTACAACATAAGCTACTTGTGTGGGTCATTGTAAAACAAAATATATAATTGCCACAATAAGAGGGCCAAATAAACCATTTAAAAAATATAAAAATTAATGTTTTTGGCGATGTTACGGCAAAATATAAAATATATTGTTTCAATGTAGCCATCTATTAAAATCTTTTTTAAATTTTCAACATTTTTCGATTTTTTATGATTACTTCAAAATTGCCGATAAAAACAGAAAAAACTTTTAAAATTTAAAAATTTAAAAAAAAATTTTTCTAATAATTCGGGTCCAGATGGGGGCGTTTTTTGGTAAATATCTACTGCTTTACTGCTAATGTATATTATAGGCAGTCATTTCATATATATACCTATAAATAAACAAATTTGTGCATATTCTGCTAATTTTGTTTTTTAAAAAAAAAAATAATTTTCTGTAGTGCCTCTAAATTATGTATAAATAATAATATTAATAAGCAATTCAAATTTAATAATGCTAGCAAAAGAAAAGTTTACAACCTCATTGAATTATCAATTTTGTGGTCCTGAAAAGGACCGATTTTGTCAATATGTCGATTTCGATTAAACGAAAAGTAATATCCACTTAATTAAGCACGCTCGCCACGAATACGTTGGCTAATTGAATATCTTTAGGCATAATAGTGACACGCTTAGCATGGATAGCGCACAAGTTTGTATCTTCAAAAAGACCAACTAAGTAGGCTTCACTGGCTTCCTGCAAGGCCATCACTGCTGAACTCTGAAGAAACGTAAATCTGTCTAAAAATCTTGAGCGATTTCTCGCACCAAACGCTGGAAAGGCAGTTTGCGTATAAGTAGCTCAGTGCTCTTCTGATAGCGACGGATCTCACGGAGAGCAACAGTACCGGGGCGATAACGATGTGGCTTCTTTACACCTCCGGTTGCAGGCGCACTTTTACGTGCAGCTTTGGTAGCCAATTGCTTACGGGGCGCTTTGCCACCAGTAGACTTGCGTGCAGTTTGCTTAGTACGAGCCATCCCTTTCCTCACTTACAATATCAGAATAACAAAATTGCCATCCGTGTCATGATATATATAGGAAATTTTTAGCAAGCAGCCCTCTGATTGGTGGTTGAACATTCGTCACTCGAAAGCAGCCGAAGATAAACTGTGTAGCTATCTCGCTCGTGTTTTCGTCAATTTTTGTATAAATACATGACACGCAAGACTCAAAATTGTTAGTTGATCTGTGACGCTCGTTGTGTGACGGAGTGTAGAAAAAATTAAAACAAAATAAAAAATGACTGGTCGTGGTAAAGGTGGAAAAGGTTTGGGCAAAGGTGGCGCTAAGCGGCATCGCAAAGTCTTGCGTGACAACATCCAGGGTATCACAAAGCCGGCTATTCGCCGTTTAGCTCGTCGAGGCGGTGTCAAGCGTATCTCTGGCCTAATTTACGAAGAAACGCGTGGCGTTCTCAAGGTGTTTCTGGAAAATGTTATTCGTGACGCAGTTACCTATACCGAGCACGCCAAGAGGAAGACAGTCACAGCCATGGATGTTGTGTATGCGCTTAAGAGACAAGGCCGCACTTTGTATGGTTTCGGCGGTTAAATTATTTGTACATTTGCATTTGCTGTAGTACAAACATCAAAAAACAATCGGTCCTTTTCAGGACCACAAATAAATTTAAAAAGAGAAAAGTTTTTTTTAATTGTTTTAATATCATAAAATTATATATTAAAAGCAAAAAAGAATATTTCCATTTGTGTTGTTGCGTGGTGCGAATTGCCTGCTTCTTAAATATTTCTTTGTATACAATTTAAGACTTTAAATGTAAAAAATGTATACTATACATATAATTTTTGACCATATCAAAAATTGTACCTTTTAATTATTATTATCTCGTTACATAACCATTTTGTATTGCATGAAATTTTTCAACGCTTTTGTAAAAATGTGGTCGTCCTGAAAAGGACGGTTTGATTCGCTATGCCGAAAGTTAAGTTGTGACTGTTTAGGCTTTCTTTTCGGTCTTCTTAGGCAAAAGCACGGCCTGAATGTTGGGCAGAACACCACCCTGCGCAATGGTAACTCCCGAGAGTAGCTTGTTCAATTCCTCGTCGTTGCGAATAGCCAATTGCAGATGGCGAGGGATTATTCTTGTCTTCTTATTATCGCGAGCTGCATTACCAGCCAACTCGAGAACTTCAGCGGCCAAATATTCCATGACAGCAGTGTAATGTAAGTTATTTATTTCTTGGTGAAGAGAAAAATAAAAGTCTCTATCGTTTGTCCATGAAGTTGTCGATCGGGATTCTCTAGTTCAACTAGCAAACAGCCTGTTGGGGGGTTCGTTGACATTCTAACTACATACAAAAATAAAATAAAGAATCCCTAAAGCCATACAAATAAAGAAGAGAAAATCACAATTAAGCCCTTAGTAAAAATTAGAGAAAGAAGAAAAACTTTGTATTGCCAAGTCACACTAGCTTCAGTGAGCTATCTAGATGTTATGATAGCTCTCGCTCTACACCCACCCTACCATGATTTTCCATTGCGAATTTATTCGGAAAATCCCAAGATTTACAATCACTTCATTTCAATTCACTTCATTACTTTCAGAGAAAGATTTGTTTTATTTTAACAATTCATTTTTTTTTTTCAAGTTCGTCTAAACAGAAAAAAAAAATAATAATTCACTTTATAACATAACTTCAAAAGAAAAATAATTTTCATAAAAAAAACTAATTATAGTAATGATTAAGGGAACCCCTAAAAATATGGGTATATGTTTCAAACATAATTAAAGAATAAAAATAAAACTAATAATGAAATGTATATCAATATGATTAAATTATTTAAGGTTATAATTAAAAGTGCATAAGAATAAAAATAAAACAAAGAGAGTAATAAAAGCATATACTGAAATTATTTCAGTTAATAATAATTGGCAGAAGGCCCAAAGAAATCATGATTAGAATTTAAAACCAAATTTAAAGATCAGCTGTTTTAATGCATGCGGTAATAAGCATAAAAACAACAATAATAATTATATGAAATAGAAAGAAGGAATGTAAGAGAAAAAAAAAACAGTTAGGTTAGGGTAGTTAAGAGTACTACCGACCAAGACAGAAGGTGTAGCTATTAAAATTATTTAATAAGGTTAAATATATTTAAAGAAGTTTACGTTAAATCATTGTCAATCGAGAACGAATTTGAATGTGACCATTTGCATTGACTCACCCCATCAGCTGCTCCTCCAAAGGCCTTTGTAGAGTGTGTGATGTTCGATGTTCGATGATGCTTAAAATTTTATTATTGGTTATGGTTACATATTCTGCTTGATTGACTTTATAGAGGCAAAGATAAAGGTATGATAGATAGAACACAAAAAAAAAATCAAAAGAAATTTATCAAATAAATGGCTAAAAACATGTTAATGCATGGAAAATTGTACCATGAAAATTTTTATATGAATGCACTTGTATGAGTTGATAGTTAGATTTAAATGAAAACTTAATATTATGAAAACGCTTAACGCCTCTATTCATTTAAATTGCCTAACCACTGCACTTAGTGTTATATTTGTATATTTAATTTGATCGTTGTTTTGGTAGTTGGTTGAATTTTACTGCTGCACTGCCTTTTGTTTTGATTTGGTGATCGAAATTGCACGAAGGTTGTTAGGAGCTGCACAAATCCATAAATCTGCAGATCTTACAGATTTTCCCCCAGCGACAAACACATTATTAGGCACTTTTAAGGCAATATAAGGCATATTTTCACAAAAACAAAACTTTTTAGAGACTTTAGCGGCGGAGCTCCGATCAAGTGTTATCACACCTTCGCGCACGCGGTTTGCACTGCAGATTTAAAGCTCAGCTGCACATGCGCTGGACCGCTGCTGCGGCGCTGCTCTCATGCGCTCGTTTGCTTCAACGGCGCTGCTGACTGCTGCTGCAGTTGTTTAAAGCTTTTGTTTGTTCTGAGTTTGCCAATTTGTCATCTACGCTGCTTCTAATGCCGTTGCCTATGCCTTAAGAAGTGCCAATTCATATGGATACAACGCTGGTCATAAAAATAGGGAAATTAGGAATAACAGAAAAATATTGTTAAGGTTTAAATTTTTTTTTATTTTTACCTTTTCCTATGCTTTTAAAAACAACAGAAATGTTGATCTTCGAACAAAAGATATATAACCGGGATGATATATTTGTGAGTTCAGGCGTACCTATGGTATAAGGGGTTTTTGTAATTTAAAAAGAAATTACCAAATTATGCTAAACTCACTCAAAAAAACTGGACCAATGCGCGATAAATTAAGTTCAAATGGATGGCCGAAATATAGCCGATGCTTTAATTAAAACTGATAACTTCTAACATGCACTCGCGAGCTAAGCATATATATGCAATTATATATACATATATGCGTAAGATTAAAGCGGAGAGGCACATCCGATCAGCTTGATGGTTAAGGTGAAAAGAACTTCACAGGAAATACCTGAGTGCAAAGCCTAATAACAGCTACAGCTTTAAGAGGAAGCACTTGTCAAAAGTGACAGGGTGAAAGTGCAGTGTTAACAAACTGAATGACCTTGGTTTTTGTCAAAGCTAAGTTATACGTTAAAATTTTAAAACGTATAACAGTTGAGACGAGTTTGGAAAAATTACCTAAAAAAATATTGAAATAATGATACTATAAAAATATTAATAAAAAAATAAAAATGAAAATTAATGTCGAAAGGAAAAAGTAAGACCAAAATACTTAAATGGCAGTAATTGTTCATTGCACCACAAGATAATTCTAGAGCGTTGCCTCGGATATTATCCTGAAAAAACTATTACTGCCTTATGTCTTTAGCATGGAAAGTTCCTTGTATGCGCCCTTGCAAGTCTTCAAGAATATAGAAGCTGTTACCTACTCTCTCGCGAACTCGTGCTTTTAGCCACATTGGACCTAGCTTAGAGTTAACGTTCTTGGAAAAATTACTTTGAGAAAAGTTTCGTCTAAAGACCTCCTGTCCTACTTTGAACTGAATGTTTCGTGTTCGTAAATCATAGTGTTTTTTCTGCTGTTCATGGGCCTTTGCAATGTTTTGCTTGATCTCACGACGCATAAGCTGAAGTTGGTCATCCCTTTTTAAAACGTTTCCCGGTTCATTTAACAAGTTAAGTTTTGCTAACAGATCATACTGAGAGCCATGAGAGATCATCTCAAAACCAAACAACGCATGGTATGGAGAACATCCTACACTTTGGTGGTATGCGCTTCGCAATGCACTGCTAATACCGTGTATGTGCTCATCCCAGTCTCGTTGATCCTCATGTAAGTATGCTCGAATAGCAGCCACAAGCGAACGATTAACTCGTTCAGATGCATTTGACTGAGGAGAATACAAAGCAGTATACATATGTCTTATACCCAGAGAAGTTAGAAAAGCATTAAATTCAGACGACTTGAATTGGGACCCATTGTCGCTGATAAGAAGTTTAGGCACGCCATACACAAAGAATATGTGATGCTGAAGATATTCTTGAATAACTTTAGATGTAAATTTTCGTAAGGGACATAACCAATGATACTTAGAAAAGTGATCCATAACAATTAATAAACCGATGTGACCGCGTTTGCTTCTGGGATAAGGTCCGAGGATATCTACGTACAAACGTTCAAAGGGACGAACTGGCACCGCTGCTTCACCCATTGGAGGCTTAAGCGTACAGTTTGGGGCCTTTGTCATTTTACAGACATCGCGATTTCGTATATAATCACGCACTTGTGACACCATACCAGGCCAGTAAAAGTTTCTACGGATCCGTTCTAAGGTCTTAACCATTCCACCATGAGCTGATACGACAACATCATGCGCTCTTTTAATGACATCTGAGGTCAAAGCTTTCGGAATCCAAAGTTTCCACATAGTTTGAGAATTCAAAGGATTTCCATTGTCATGTTCTGTGCGGATATAAACAAACTGATCTACTATTTTTAAATCAGGAAAGCGGGATTCTTCTTGCAATATTCTTGATTTCAGATCCTGATAATCGATATCATTGAAGCATGGTGAACTAAGATCAACTTCAGGACCAGTTTCTTCAATTGCAGATACTTCTTCAGTAAATATGCGTGAAAGAGCATCTGGTACAACATTCTCTTTGCCTCTGCGGTGACTAACTTCAAATTTGTATCCTTGCAAACGCATTGCCCAGCGTGCAAGCCGACCTTTCAGATTTGGTTGTCTCATAAGCCATACTAAGCTGGCATGATCAGTAATAACCTCAAAAGGTTGAAGTTCAAGGTAACATCTAAATTTTTCTATGGCTTCTAGTGCTGCTAAACACTCACGCTCAGTGACGCTATAATTTCTCTGTGCTGAATTGAGTTTTTTCGACATAAAAGCCACTGGTTTCTCGGAACCATCATCAGACAATTGCACTAAAACAGCTCCAATGCCTACGTCGCTAGCATCGCAGTGGACATAAAATTTCTTTGCAAAGTCTGGATTTTGCAATACGGGAGCAGAAGTCAGCATCCCCTTAAGTTTTTCAAAAGCTACATGTGCTGCATCAGTCCAAGCAAATTTCTTTTTAGTAGACAATAATTCTGTAATTGGGCATACTATCCCTGAGAAATTTTCAATAAATCGCCTATACCAGCCAACAAGACCAAGAAAAGCTCTGGCCTGTCTCAAAGTTTTTGGAGCTGGCCATGACTTAATAGCACTGATTTTAGCTGGATCAGTAGAAATGCCACCATTACCAATAACATAACCTTAAATATTGCACTTCTGTTACACAGAACTTGCTTTTTGTTATGTTTAGCGTTAAGTTAGCTTTTCTAAATTCCTCAGAGAGACGGATTAAGACTGACAAATGTGATTCAAAATCTTCAGAAACAATACATAAGTCATCTAAGTATCCAAAAACACAATATTTTAGTTCGGGAGGAATGAGTTCATCCATCAACCGACACATAGTTTGAGGCGCATTACAGAGCCCAAAAGGCATCACTTTAAACTGGTATAGAGGACGACCAGGGACTGTGAAAGCTGTAATAGCCTTAGATTCATCCGTTAAGGGTATCTGCCAGAACGCATCTTTCAGATCAAGTTTTGTTATCAGATTCGCTTTTGGAAGTCTTGCAAAAATTCCGTCAATGCTTGGTAGAGGATAAGCATCTTTTTCGTAGCTTCGTTAATCTTTCTGGCATCCAAACATCCACGAGTTTTATTGGGTTTAATAACCATGTGCATTGGCGAACTCCACGAGCTCTTGGACAACTCTATTACGTCTAACTTTAACATTCTGTCTATCTCTGCAAACGTAAGCTTTTCTACAGCTGGCGACACTGGGTAAAATCGTTGCTTAACAGGTCTAGCATCTCCAACGTCAATATGATGTTTTAAAAGAGCTGTTCTCCCAAGGCCTTGTGTCTCAAAATTGGGAAATAGGTTAATGACGGACTGCAAACGCTTTGACCGGTCTGGTGTTAAAGGAAATTTATTTTCATCAATCGTATTAATCTGGGCTTCTTTGACAGACTCACTACAGGAAGAATTTAATCCTGGAAACAAATTAAACTTTCTCACAAAATCCATTCCAAGAATAAGACGTTTGTGTATTGATGGAACTATATAAAGTGTGAGCGTTTTTATTTCGTGATTATAATTTAGATCTATGAGAATTGACCCGATAACTGGTTGATTTTTCCCGTCAGCTGTTTTAACACCTGAAGAAAATTTCTTAAAACCATCGTAAGACAACCAATTAGCTTGAGCTAAATCAGCCCCTATACAGCTAACGTTAGCCCCAGTGTCTAACAGACCGTTCTCATTAAAATCTAGAAAAGATACGGGAGCATACAGACGTCCATCTGATGTATTATTTATAATGGCAGAAATAAGAAGTTCTCTAATGCGATTGACAGTTTGCCAGAAATTACGAATACGTAAAGAAGATCGCTTTTTAGTTATTTTAGCACAATTAACTTCTCCAAAGATTTTTGCTCTAACTTCAGAATAGTTTTTTAAGCGTTCATGATACGGCTTGATTGGGTATAAATTCGGTTTGGATATCTCAGAAGAATTTGTCATAATTAAGGGAATATTTATATCGTTTTCTAGCGCCACTTCCCTCGAAGATTCAGACGCTAGAGAAGAAGAATTAGGGTTTGGTACAACGATTACTTTTGGGCCAACCGTCCGTTGTTGACAGAAGGTCCCTTGCGTAAGTTTTCCGAGCGTTTTATACATGTTTCGCATTGCGGTTTATAAACATTTTTCGCCCCGCAACCATAGCAGAAAATTTTTCTCTCACGCAAACACATATCCCATGCATGACCTTCCTGTTCACAGTTCCAACAAATTAGATTATTAACGGATTGTCGTACTGCATTTATTGAGAGATCACTATCAGGTGGAGGATATATCTACTATCGTCTTCTATAGTCGCAACTGTGCGTTTAACTGGCTTAAAACCCACGCTTGGTTTTGAAAGTCGTTTAAAATCGTTCTCACTAAATAAATTTTCACGCATTTGGACAAGTTGCCGCAAATGAGCTGCTGAATGGATTGTGACATACAGGAGTGCTTGTCGGATTTCAGGAATAAGATTGCGCTTTAACTGTTGTATAAGCCTATAGTCATCCAATGGCATAGATAGACGTGAAACAAGGGTCATGACATCGTCATAAAATGAATCAAATGGTTCACCTTCCCGCTGTTTTCGCGCTCGTATCTCTTCCAAAATGAGATCGTCATCCTTGTTGTCGTGATATTGGTTTTTGAGGGCTTCGCAAAATCTTCCCAATTAACTTGAGCGATTTCTTTGCGATACCTCCAATACCACTCACGCGCTTTTCCAATAAGCAGAACGTGTAAATTTTTACATAATAAAGAAAAATCATTTTGAAGGCTATCAGCTGTAAGAGCTCGAATTCTGTATAGAAACTCCTGTACTGTAGGGCCTTTTGTAGAGCCATCGAACTTTACGCCCCAGCTCTGAATAATTAGAGTGACCTTTTCCGGTCTCATCGTAGAAAACGAATGAGCTCCAGATCAAACCAAAGGACTATCTAGATCTACTGGCATTTGTAGTCTAGGCTGTACATTTTGTAAGTTTGAGTTTGAAGTGTCGTCGCTTTTTAGATTTAGTTGTGACATAAGACGATCAATAAAATGTTCCATCTTTTCAAAAATCAAATTGTAGTCAATATTAATTGATTGCGTAGCAATTGCCGACCCATCAGATGACAGACGTTGGCCGTGATTAAGATTTCGACCACCACGCTGCTTTCTCGGACGACCCTTCCGTATTGATTTGATCGGAGCAACACCCTTAAGCGGCTCACGATCTTGAGTTAAAGTGTGAAGTTCATAATCGGGTTGGCTTACACTCGCAGCTTGGTCAACAGACATTGGAATAGTCTCCGACTGCGATTTACTGCGAGTATAATGAGTTTTGGCAATAGCTCCTTGTTTGTTTGACGCTGAAGAGTCAATTGCCTGAAAATCTTTTGAGTGACATAAAGTTTTACAAATGTAACACTCATTTGTTTTTTCTAAATAAGTTGTGATACACCTTTTATGAAATTGGTGATCACATTTTGTTTTAACCACGTCCTGAGACTCTAACAAGGCTTGAGAACAAATCGTACATCTCACCTCGGGCACAGGCTCTGAGGTAGGAAGACTTCGCAGATCTTCTCTACTACGCGTGATCGGCATAATGTGTAAAAAAATAAAGTAAAAAGTGGATATAATAAAATCCGAAATAAACTGTTTGTATTCAAAACACTCAATTGCTTTGAATAAAGCGTAAATAAGAAAATATTGAAAAAGATATGTTGTTTTTTTTTTTTTTTCCCATCCAGTAAGTAGTGTGATTAAAATGAAGGTGAAGTGTTGGTAATACTAAGCAGTTAAGTGTGATACTCAGAAAAATAAAGAGAAGATGCAAAAAAATAGTAACGACATTAGAGGTCTACTCTGAGCGGTAAATTTTTTGGTCCACGCCAAAATTAATTGCATTCCAATTTCAGAGAGCAATCCGTTCTGATGCGCTACATTCTGAGCATAAAAAAAAAAAAGAAAGGAAAATGATAGCAATGATAGTAACACAATAAAAGGTGTACTCTAAGCGGTCAATTTTTCGGTACAAAGCCAAAAGTAATTGCATTCCAATCTCAGAGAGCAATCCGTTCTGTTGTGATACAACCTGAGCAAAAAAAAAAAATAAATAAATAAAGAAAAGTATTGCAACCATATAGCTATTAGAAATGCCAAAGATAGTCAATTCCAGAGGTTCTTAAATCGGCAACCTACCAAATTATAAGACATTCCATCTGGTACTAAGAATAGCGTATACTAAAAGCACACATAAGCCAATTAATAGAGATAAATAACATACATGATAGTATTGAAACTAGTTAAAACTGAAGTTAAAAGCGGTTGACTCAAAGATTATTGTCCAGCCATAACGCAGAAAATATAGCAAAGATCTCTACTATCACAATTTTAAAATCTGAGAAAAATTGAAAGAGTATAGAAAAATGTTTTAATAAATTTTAACTGAAACTAATTGAAATTGGACTATTTAATTCTAAGAATTGATAACTAACAAATGGTCGCTATTTCGGTCCATGCCAAAATAAAGCGCTATTCCGATATGTCGTGTCAACTTATTTGAAAAACTATTCCAATATAAAAAGTGGAAGATTATGATAAATCTTAAAAGCCTTTATACGAGCGGTCGTACAATTGGTCCATAGCCAAAAGCCGCAATTCCAGCTACGTAACCAGATCTATAAGATAAATCATAAAATTTGGAAGGAGTTTAAAAAAAAAAGAAGAATAAAGAGAATAAAGATATATGGGCCTTACTACAGAAACTACGCCAGATGTTGTAGTGTGTATAATTATTTGAATTAAAAAAATAATTCAGAATCTCATTTTTCTATAGTAAATAGTAGTTGTGATTTTTTTTTTTTTTTTCAAAAATAATAAAATAAACAAAATAAAAATAGGTTTCAATTTCGAAAACAGTTGTTAAAAGAAAATAAAGGAACCAATTAGACAATATAGAGTCAAGAAGTAGTTTTAAGCCTTAACTGCCACACGCAGTGTCAATAATTTTATGCAATGAAGTAAATAAAATACAACTCACGTTGGCACAAAAAAAAAACTAAAACCCTTTCAAACCCTAAAAGCCTTATTGCCCCACGTTGGGCGCCAATTTATGTAATGTAAGTTATTTATTTCTTGGTGAAGAGAAAAATAAAAGTCTCTATCGTTTGTCCATGAAGTTGTCGATCGGGATTCTCTAGTTCAACTAGCAAACAGCCTGTTGGGGGGTTCGTTGACTTCTTCGGAGGGACATTCTAACTACATACAAAAATAAAATAAAGAATCCCTAAAGCCATACAAATAAAGAAGAGAAAATCACAATTAAGCCCTTAGTAAAAATTAGAGAAAGAAGAAAAACTTTGTATTGCCAAGTCACACTAGCTTCAGTGAGCTATCTAGATGTTATGATAGCTCTCGCTCTACACCCACCCTACCATGATTTTCCATTGCGAATTTATTCGGAAAATCCCAAGATTTACAATCACTTCATTTCAATTCACTTCATTACTTTCAGAGAAAGATTTGTTTTATTTTAACAATTCATATTTTTTTTCAAGTTCGTCTAAACAGAAAAAAAAAAAATAATTCACTTTATAACATAACTTCAAAAGAAAAATAATTTTCATAAAAAAAACTAATTATAGTAATGATTAAGGGAACCCCTAACAATATGGGTATATGTTTCAAACATAATTAAAGAATAAAAATAAAACTAATAATGAAATGTATATCAATATGATTAAATTATTTAAGGTTATAATTAAAAGTGCATAAGAATAAAAATAAAACAAAGAGAGTAATAAAAGCATATACTGAAATTATTTCAGTTAATAATAATTGGCAGAAGGCCCAAAGAAATCATGATTAGAATTTAAAACCAAATTTAAAGATCAGCTGTTTTAATGCATGCGGTAATAAGCATAAAAACAACAATAATAATTATATGAAATAGAAAGAAGGAATGTAAGAGAAAAAAAAAAACAGTTAGGTTAGGGTAGTTAAAAGTACTACCGACCAAGACAGAAGGTGTAGCTATTAAAATTATTTAATAAGGTTAAATATATTTAAAGAAGTTTACGTTAAATCATTGTCAATCGAGAACGAATTTGAATGTGACCATTTGCATTGACTCACCCCATCAGCTGCTCCTCCAAAGGCCTTTGTAGAGTGTGTGATGTTCGATGTTCGATGATGCTTAAAATTTTATTATTGGTTATGGTTACATATTCTGCTTGATTGACTTTATAGAGGCAAAGATAAAGGTATGATAGATAGAACACAAAAAAAAAATCAAAAGAAATTTATCAAATAAATGGCTAAAAACATGTTAATGCATGGAAAATTGTACCATGAAAATTTTTATATGAATGCACTTGTATGAGTTGATAGTTAGATTTAAATGAAAACTTAATATTATGAAAACGCTTAACGCCTCTATTCATTTAAATTGCCTAACCACTGCACTTAGTGTTATATTTGTATATTTAATTTGATCGTTGTTTTGGTAGTTGGTTGAATTTTACTGCTGCACTGCCTTTTGTTTTGATTTGGTGATCGAAATTGCACGAAGGTTGTTAGGAGCTGCACAAATCCATAAATCTGCAGATCTTACAGATTTTCCCCCAGCGACAAACACATTATTAGGCACTTTTAAGGCAATATAAGGCATATTTTCACAAAAACAAAACTTTTTAGAGACTTTAGCGGCGGAGCTCCGATCAAGTGTTATCACACCTTCGCGCACGCGGTTTTGCACTGCAGATTTAAAGCTCAGCTGCACATGCGCTGGACCGCTGCTGCGGCGCTGCTCTCATGCGCTCGTTTGCTTCAACGGTGCTGCTGCAGTTGTTTAAAGCTTTTGTTTGTTCTGAGTTTGCCAATTTGTCGTCTACGCTGCTTCTAATGCCGTTGCCTATGCCTTAAGAAGTGCCAATTCATATGGATACAACGCTGGTCATAAAAATAGGGAAATTAGGAATAACAGAAAAATATTGTTAAGGTTTAATTTTTTTTTATTTTTACCTTTTCCTATGCTTTTAAAAACAACAGAAATGTTGATCTTCGAACAAAAGATATATAACCGGGATGATATATTTGTGAGTTCAGGCGTACCTATGGTATAAGGGGTTTTTGTAATTTAAAAAGAAATTACCAAATTATGCTAAACTCACTCAAAAAAACTGGACCAATGCGCGATAAATTAAGTTCAAATGGATGGCCGAAATATAGCCGATGCTTTAATTAAAACTGATAACTTCTAACATGCACTCGCGAGCTAAGCATATATATGCAATTATATATACATATATGCGTAAGATTAAAGCGGAGAGGCACATCCGATCAGCTTGATGGTTAAGGTGAAAAGAACTTCACAGGAAATACCTGAGTGCAAAGCCTAATAACAGCTACAGCTTTAAGAGGAAGCACTTGTCAAAAGTGACAGGGTGAAAGTGCAGTGTTAACAAACTGAATGACCTTGGTTTTTTGTCAAAGCTAAGTTATACGTTAAAATTTTAAAACGTATAACAGTTGAGACGAGTTTGGAAAAATTACCTAACTTGGCAAAAATATTGAAATAATGATTACTATAAAAATATTAATAAAAAAAATTAAAAATGAAAATTAATGTCCGAAAGGAAAAAAGTAAGACCAAAATACTTAAATGGCAGTAATGTGTTCATTACAGCAGCTAAGTAGACTGGAGCACCAGCACCAACTCGCTCAGCATAGTTGCCCTTTCGAAGCAAACGATGGATGCGACCAACGGGGAACTGAAGACCAGCTCGATTGGAACGTGACTTTGCCTTTCCCTTAACTTTGCCACCTTTACCACGACCAGACATTTTATTTCCTTTTCACAAAAATTACGAACTTATTATCTTGTGCTCACACACACGAATGTTGTCAAAACGCCGCGTGCGTCGTTCATTTTATACTTTTTTTCACTACCTATTCGTTCAGGCATAAGGGTGGGAACTGTCAATGTTGTTAGACCTGAAACAACCGTCTGAAAAAAAAGTATTTATATTTGAGACATTTTAGGTTGTCGCCATATTAAGCATTTGTAGTGTTTTTCAGTGAATATTGTGAATCGAATTAAATATGCCACCAAAAACCAGTGGAAAGGCAGCCAAAAAGGCTGGCAAAGCCCAAAAAAACATCACCAAGAATGACAAGAAAAAGAAGCGCAAGAGGAAGGAAAGTTATGCCATCTATATTTACAAAGTATTGAAGCAGGTCCATCCCGATACTGGTATTTCATCCAAAGCCATGAGCATCATGAACAGTTTTGTGAATGATATTTTTGAGCGTATTGCTGCTGAAGCCTCACGTTTAGCCCACTATAACAAACGCTCAACCATCACGAGTCGGGAAATCCAAACTGCCGTCCGTCTATTGCTGCCCGGTGAGTTAGCTAAGCACGCTGTCAGTGAGGGAACCAAGGCTGTAACCAAGTACACCAGCTCCAAGTAAAACCGCAACAAACGCGTTCGGCTCGGCGAAATAAATGAAAAAAGGCCCTTTTCAGGGCCACAATATAATTTCTCAAAGAATTAAATCATGCTCAAAACAGACTTATACTAAAATATTTATGATTGTAAATATTTATCTTTTTAAAGAACAATTCTCTGCATTGCATATCTGCTCCTTAATATTTTTCAATAAATTTAATAATGACGCATTACACAATTATTTATTTATTATTTGGCGCTGCAAAAAATTCTAGTGCATAATTAAATCATTGAAAATTTACTATTCCCTTTCAAGTAATGCCTTTTGTAGCCCTGAAAAGGGCTTTGGTTTAAAACAAATCAAATTACAAATTTATAAAAGTTGTAATTTGTCTAGGTATAGCTAGATTCACATTACTTTTTGGCAGCTACCTTTGGTTTTTTTGTCACTGGCTTTTTCGGTTTGGCACTGGTGGTCTTGGCCTTGGTCTTTGGCGTCTTTGGCTTGGCAGCGCTTGATTTAGCTTTTGCTGCCGTCAATTTGGCTTTAACTGTACCAGTTTTCTTAGCATCCTTAACCTTTGCCTTTTCGGTTTTCTTCTTTTCGGCAGTTTTCTTTGCAGCGGCCGAAACCTTCTTTACCTTTATTTTTTTATCACTACCAGTACCAGCTCCTCCCGATGCACTTTTTTTCCAATTGTTGTTGACTTCTTCTTCGCTGCTGCCGACGATGGCGATTTCTTAGCTTTCTTTTCAATAGATGAAGCAACCTTTGGCTTAGGATCCTTTTTGGCGGCTGCCGACAGTTTAAACGAACCGGATGCACCTTTACCCTTGGTTTGTATAAGTTTTCCATTAGCAACGGCCGATTTTAAATATTTCTTGATGAACGGATTTAATTTCTGGGCATCGCATTTATATGTGGCACTTATGTATTTCTTGATGGCCAACAGGGAGGAGCCACCACGTTCCTTCAAGTTCTTGATTGAAGCGTCAACCATTTGTTGTGTTGGGGGATGCGATGGTGCAGCCGTTGGCTTTTTTGACTTAACTGCAGCAACAGCCTTTTTTGGCGGCCACCTTTTTTCAGCTGGTGGAACAGCGACCGGAGATCCAGTTGTAGCAGCAATCACGGCATCAGACATCTTTGTTATTTTTATTATTTTTATTATTCACTTTTAAACACAAATAACGTATGAAAATTATCATAAGCCAACCAACCACATAGAAAATTGAAGACCTATTTTTATGAGAATTACGGAGGAGAGTGTTTAAAATAAAATTTTGCATTGGTAATTTGTAGCATACAAGTTGCAAGCAATATTAAAAGGGTTTTGTAATTTAAAGCTATTTCTATTTCTTGAATAAATAAAGTCATACATTTATTTATATTGAAAATCATGTACAAATTATTTACACTTTATTTCATGATGATATTATCATTTTCTTGGTTTTTACAAGCAACTGAAGTCAAACATTCTATGAATTGAGACTTAATTTTTTCAATAAAAGTTAATATTTTAATCGTTTTATGTTAAATTGATCATGTTGTAAACATTTATTACAAAATTTCAACAATTTTCTGTTCGAATAATTCATTTACAATAGATAAAAGATTATTTTTCTATTTTTCCATAGAATTTTAAAATTGCAATTTATTGGTATGAGGTACAGGAATATAGCTTGGACCAGTAGCACATATTTGCATCGGAAAAATAGATTTTTTGTCCAAATTCCAAAAAATTTTTTATATTTGTTAAAAAAAAACAATAATTTATAAGAAATTGTTAACTTTTCATTAATTTATGCATGCATATATTTAAAATTGGACAACCATAGGTAACTTATATGAAATTTTTCCCATGGCTGCTGACCAAATAAGTAAATTTTTTTTATAAAAATATTAAAAAATATATTTTTTAAAAAAATGAAAACATATTATCATAAATATTGAATATGCCATTAGATTGAATACAAATTTAAGTCACATTTGTAATTTTATCGATTTTTATAATGCCCCTACAACATAAGCTACTTGTGTGGGTCATTGTTAAAAAACAAAATATATAATTGCCGACGATGGCGATTTCTTAGCTTTCTTTTCAATAGATGAAGCAACCTTTGGCTTAGGATCCTTTTTGGCGGCTGCCGACAGTTTAAACGAACCGGATGCACCTTTACCCTTGGTTTGTATAAGTTTTCCATTAGCAACGGCCGATTTTAAATATTTCTTTATGAACGGATTTAATTTCTGGGCATCGCATTTATATGTGGCACTTATGTATTTCTTGATGGCCAACAGGGAGGAGCCACCACGTTCCTTCAAGTTCTTGATTGAAGCGTCAACCATTTGTTGTGTTGGGGGATGCGATGGTGCAGCCGTTGGCTTTTTTGACTTAACTGCAGCAACAGCCTTTTTGGCGGCCACCTTTTTTCAGCTGGTGGAACAGCGACCGGAGATCCAGTTGTAGCAGCAATCACGGCATCAGACATCTTTGTTATTTTTATTATTTTTATTATTCACTTTTAAACACAAATAACGTATGAAAATTATCATAAGCCAACCAACCACATAGAAAATTGAAGACCTATTTTTATGAGAATTACGGAGGAGAGTGTTTAAAATAAAATTTTGCATTGGTAATTTGTAGCATACAAGTTGCAAGCAATATTAAAAGGGTTTTGTAATTTAAAGCTATTTCTATTTCTTGAATAAATAAAGTCATACATTTATTTATATTGAAAATCATGTACAAATTATTTACACTTTATTTCATGATGATATTATCATTTTCTTGGTTTTTACAAGCAACTGAAGTCAAACATTCTATGAATTGAGACTTAATTTTTTCAATAAAAGTTAATATTTTAATCGTTTTATGTTAAATTGATCATGTTGTAAACATTTATTACAAAATTTCAACAATTTTCTGTTCGAATAATTCATTTACAATAGATAAAAGATTATTTTTCTATTTTTCCATAGAATTTTAAAATTGCAATTTATTGGTACATGAATGAGGTACAAGTTGGAATATAGCTTGGACCAGTAGCACATATTTGCATCGGAAAAATAGATTTTTTGTCCAAATTCCACAAATGTTTTCATATTTGTTAAAAAGAAACAATAATTTATAAGAAATTGTTAACTTTTCATTAATTTATGCATGCATATATTTAAAATTGGACAACCATAGGTAACTTATATGAAATTTTTCCCATGGCTGCTGACCACATAGGTAATTTATTGTCATAAAAATATCAAAAACTATATTTTTTAATAAAATGAATACATATTATCATAAATATTGAATATGCCATTAGATTGAATACAAATTTAAGTCACATTTGTTATTTTATCGATTTTTTAATGCCCCTACAACATAAGCTACTTGTGTGGGTCATTGTAAAACAAAATATATAATTGCCACAATAAGAGGGCCAAATAAACCATTTAAAAAAATATAAAAATTAATGTTTTTGGCGATGTTACGGCAAAATATAAAATATATTGTTTCAATGTAGCCATCTATTAAAATCTTTTTTAAATTTTCAACATTTTTCGATTTTTTATGATTACTTCAAAATTGCCGATACGGCTATACCACTATATGCCTTCAACGTTTAATAACACTTCTTGATGCTTATGTTGTTTATTTGTTTTGTTTTTTTCTATAAATGTATGTAAATTTTCTACCATTTCAAACAATTTATAGAAAGTATAAAATTTTTGTAATAATTTGGGACCAGATGGAGGCGTCACTTGGTACCTATCGACAAATGTATGCAATAGGCCAACAAATTTGTGCATATTCTGATGATTATATTTACTTTGCGCAATAGCATATGACAATTTAATGGAAAAGTAATGAGCAAATCGCTCTTATAGCGTTTTATGTATTTAAAACTTATAGATAATTATTAATAAAACGTAAGCTTTTAAATATGCATAATTTAGAAAAAAAATATGCATATGACAAAATACAATTGTTAAAAAGCAATTCAACTCAATAATTTAGTAAAAGAAAATTTTGCAACCTCATTGGATTAACAATTTTGTGGTCCTGAAAATGACCGATTTTGTCAATACGTCGATTTCCATTAAACAAAAAATAACATTAAAATAAACACAAGTTAACTACCTACAAAAAATTGAAGACCTATTTTTATGAGAGTTACGGAGGAGAGTGCTTAGAAGAAATTATTGCATTGGTATTTTGTAGCATACAAATTCCAAGCAATATTAAAAGTGGTTTGCTATTTAAAACTACTTCTATATCTTAAATTAAACAAATGTACATTTATTTAGATTGAAAAGCATGTACAAATAATTCACAATTTTTTTCATGTTGATATTATAATTTTCCTGTTTTTTATAAGCAACTAAAGTGCAACATTGTATGAATTGAGACTTATTTTTTGCAATAAAAGTTAATAATATTTTAATCGTAATACGTTAAATTGATTATGTTGAAAACATTTATTACAATATTTAAATAATTTTCTATTCGAATAATATATTTACAATAGATAAAAGATTATTTTTCTATTTTTCCAAAGAATTTTAAAAATTGCAACTCATTATACTCATATACAATGCAACCTGGAATACGGCTTGAGCCTGTAACACATATTTGCATCGGAAAAATATATTTTTTGTCCAAATTCCACAAATGTTTTCATATTTGTTAAAAAGAAACAATAATTTATAAGAAATTGTTAACTTTTCATTAATTTATGCATGCATATATTTAAAATTGGACAACCATAGGTAACTTATATGAAATTTTTCCCATGGCTGCTGACCACATAGGTAATTTATTGTCATAAAAATATCAAAAACTATATTTTTTAATAAAATTAATACATATTATCATAAATATTGAATATGCCATTAGATTGAATACAAATTTAAGTCACATTTGTTATTTTATCGATTTTTTAATGCCCCTACAACATAAGCTACTTGTGTGGGTCATTGTAAAACAAAATATATAATTGCCACAATAAGAGGGCCAAATAAACCATTTAAAAAAATATAAAAATTAATGTTTTTGGCGATGTTACGGCAAAATATAAAATATATTGTTTCAATGTAGCCATCTATTAAAATCTTTTTTAAATTTTCAACATTTTTCGATTTTTTATGATTACTTCAAAATTGCCGATACGGCTATACCACTATATGCCTTCAACGTTTAATAACACTTCTTGATGCTTATGTTGTTTATTTGTTTTGTTTTTTTCTATAAATGTATGTAAATTTTCTACCATTTCAAACAATTTATAGAAAGTATAAAATTTTTGTAATAATTTGGGACCAGATGGAGGCGTCACTTGGTACCTATCGACAAATGTATGCAATAGGCCAACAAATTTGTGCATATTCTGATGATTATATTTACTTTGCGCAATAGCATATGACAATTTAATGGAAAAGTAATGAGCAAATCGCTCTTACAGTGTTTTATGTATTTAAAACTTATAGATAATTATTAATAAAACGTAAGCTTTTAAATATGCATAATTTAGAAAAAAAATATGCATATGACAAAATACAATTGTTAAAAAGCAATTCAACTCAATAATTTAGTAAAAGAAAATTTTGCAACCTCATTGGATTAACAATTTTGTGGTCCTGAAAATGACCGATTTTGTCAATACGTCGATTTCCATTAAACAAAAAATAACATTAAAATAAACACAAGTTAACTACCTACAAAAAATTGAAGACCTATTTTTATGAGAGTTACGGAGGAGAGTGCTTAGAAGAAATTATTGCATTGGTATTTTGTAGCATACAAATTCCAAGCAATATTAAAAGTGGTTTGCTATTTAAAACTACTTCTATATCTTAAATTAAACAAATGTACATTTATTTAGATTGAAAAGCATGTACAAATAATTCACAATTTTTTTCATGTTGATATTATAATTTTCCTGTTTTTTATAAGCAACTAAAGTGCAACATTGTATGAATTGAGACTTATTTTTTGCAATAAAAGTTAATATTTTAATCGTAATACGTTAAATTGATTATGTTGAAAACATTTATTACAATATTTAAATAATTTTCTATTCGAATAATATATTTACAATAGATAAAAGATTATTTTTCTATTTTTCCAAAGAATTTTAAAAATTGCAACTCATTATACTCATATACAATGCAACCTGGAATACGGCTTGAGCCTGTAACACATATTTGCATCGGAAAAATATATTTTTTGTCCAAATTCCACAAATGTTTTCATATTTGTTAAAAAGAAACAATAATTTATAAGAAATTGTTAACTTTTCATTAATTTATGCATGCATATATTTAAAATTGGACAACCATAGGTAACTTATATGAAATTTTTCCCATGGCTGCTGACCACATAGGTAATTTATTGTCATAAAAATATCAAAAACTATATTTTTTAATAAAATTAATACATATTATCATAAATATTGAATATGCCATTAGAATGAATACAAATTTAAGTCACATTTGTAATTTTATCGATTTTTTAATGCCCCTACAACATAAGCTACTTGTGTGGGTCATTGTAGAAACAAAATATATAATTGCCACAATAAGAGGGCCAAATAAACCATTTAAAAAAATATAAAAATTAATGTTTTTGGCGATGTTACGGCAAAATATAAAATATATTGTTTCAATGTAGCCATCTATTAAAATCTTTTTTAAATTTTCAACATTTTTCGATTTTTTATGATTACTTCAAATTTGCCGATACGGCTATACCACTATATGCCTTCAACGTTTAATAACACTTCTTGATGCGTATGTAACGTGATTTTCAAACATTTTAAACAATTTATAGAAAGTAAAAACTTTTTTCTAATAATTCGGGTCCAGATGCAGGCGTCACTTGGTAAATATCTACTGCTTTACTGCTAATGTATATTATAGGCAGTCATTTCATATATATACCTATAAATAAACAAATTTGTGCATATTCTGCTAATTTTGTTTTGTAACATAAAAAAGTAATGTGCAGTAGTGCCTCTAAATTATGTATAAATAATAATATTAATAAGCAATTCAAATTTAATAATGTAGCAAAAGAAAAGTTTACAACCTCATTGAATTATCAATTTTGTGGTCCTGAAAAGGACCGATTTTGTCAATATGTCGATTTCGATTAAACGAAAAGTAATATCCACTTAATTAAGCACGCTCGCCACGAATACGTCTGGCTAATTGAATATCTTTAGGCATAATAGTGACACGCTTAGCATGGATAGCGCACAAGTTTGTATCTTCAAAAAGACCAACTAAGTAGGCTTCACTGGCTTCCTGCAAGGCCATCACTGCTGAACTCTGGAAACGTAAATCGGTCTTAAAATCTTGAGCGATTTCTCGCACCAAACGCTGGAAAGGCAGTTTGCGTATAAGTAGCTCAGTGCTCTTCTGATAGCGACGGATCTCACGGAGAGCAACAGTACCGGGGCGATAACGATGTGGCTTCTTTACACCTCCGGTTGCAGGCGCACTTTTACGTGCAGCTTTGGTAGCCAATTGCTTACGGGGCGCTTTGCCACCAGTAGACTTGCGTGCAGTTTGCTTAGTACGAGCCATCCCTTTCCTCACTTACAATATCAGAATAACAAAATTGCCATCCGTGTCATGATATATATAGGAAATTTTTAGCAAGCAGCCCTCTGATTGGTGGTTGAACATTCGTCACTCGAAAGCAGCCGAAGATAAACTGTGTAGCTATCTCGCTCGTGTTTTCGTCAATTTTTGTATAAATACATGACACGCAAGACTCAAAATTGTTAGTTGATCTGTGACGCTCGTTGTGTGACGGAGTGTAGAAAAAATTAAAACAAAATAAAAAATGACTGGTCGTGGTAAAGGTGGAAAAGGTTTGGGCAAAGGTGGCGCTAAGCGTCATCGCAAAGTCTTGCGTGACAACATCCAGGGTATCACAAAGCCGGCTATTCGCCGTTTAGCTCGTCGAGGCGGTGTCAAGCGTATCTCTGGCCTAATTTACGAAGAAACGCGTGGCGTTCTCAAGGTGTTTCTGGAAAATGTTATTCGTGACGCAGTTACCTATACCGAGCACGCCAAGAGGAAGACAGTCACAGCCATGGATGTTGTGTATGCGCTTAAGAGACAAGGCCGCACTTTGTATGGTTTCGGCGGTTAAATTATTTGTACATTTGCATTTGCTGTAGTACAAACATCAAAAAACAATCGGTCCTTTTCAGGACCACAAATAAATTTAAAAAGAGAAAAGTTTTTTTAATTGTTTTAATATCATAAAATTATATATTAAAAGCAAAAAAGAATATTTCCATTTGTGTGTTGTTGCGTGGTGCGAATTGCCTGCTTCTTAAATATTTCTTTGTATACAATTTAAGACTTTAAATGTAAAAAATGTATACTATATATATACACTTTTTGACCATATCAAAAATTGTACCTTTTAATTATTATTATCTCGTTACATAACCATTTTGTATTGCATGAAATTTTTCAACGCTTTTGTAAAAATGTGGTCGTCCTGAAAAGGACGGTTTGATTCGCTATGCCGAAAGTTAAGTTGTGACTGTTTAGGCTTTCTTTTCGGTCTTCTTAGGCAAAAGCACGGCCTGAATGTTGGGCAGAACACCACCCTGCGCAATGGTAACTCCCGAGAGTAGCTTGTTCAATTCCTCGTCGTTGCGAATAGCCAATTGCAGATGGCGAGGGATTATTCTTGTCTTCTTATTATCGCGAGCTGCATTACCAGCCAACTCGAGAACTTCAGCGGCCAAATATTCCATGACAGCAGCTAAGTAGACTGGAGCACCAGCACCAACTCGCTCAGCATAGTTGCCCTTTCGAAGCAAACGATGGATGCGACCAACGGGGAACTGAAGACCAGCTCGATTGGAACGTGACTTTGCCTTTCCCTTAACTTTGCCACCTTTACCACGACCAGACATTTTATTTCCTTTTCACAAAAATTACGAACTTATTATCTTGTGCTCACACACACGAATGTTGTCAAAACGCCGCGTGCGTCGTTCATTTTATACTTTTTTTCACTACCTATTCGTTCAGGCATAAGGGTGGGAACTGTCAATGTTGTTAGACCTGAAACAACCGTCTGAAAAAAAGTATTTATATTTGAGACATTTTAGGTTGTCGCCATATTAAGCATTTGTAGTGTTTTTCTGTGAATATTGTGAATATTGTGAATCGAATTAAATATGCCACCAAAAACCAGTGGAAAGGCAGCCAAAAAGGCTGGCAAAGCCCAAAAAAACATCACCAAGAATGACAAGAAAAAGAAGCGCAAGAGGAAGGAAAGTTATGCCATCTATATTTACAAAGTATTGAAGCAGGTCCATCCCGATACTGGTATTTCATCCAAAGCCATGAGCATCATGAACAGTTTTGTGAATGATATTTTTGAGCGTATTGCTGCTGAAGCCTCACGTTTAGCCCACTATAACAAACGCTCAACCATCACGAGTCGGGAAATCCAAACTGCCGTCCGTCTATTGCTGCCCGGTGAGTTAGCTAAGCACGCTGTCAGTGAGGGAACCAAGGCTGTAACCAAGTACACCAGCTCCAAGTAAAACCGCAACAAACGCGTTCGGCTCGGCAAAATAAATGAAAAAAGGCCCTTTTCAGGGCCACAATATAATTTCTCAAAGAATTAAATCATGCTCAAAACAGACTTATACTAAAATATTTATGATTGTAAATATTTATCTTTTTAAAGAACAATTCTCTGCATTGCATATCTGCTCCTTAATATTTTTCAATAAATTTAATAATGACGCATTACACAATTATTTATTTATTATTTGGCGCTGCAAAAAATTCTAGTGCATAATTAAATCATTGAAAATTTACTATTCCCTTTCAAGTAATGCCTTTTGTAGCCCTGAAAAGGGCTTTGGTTTAAAACAAATCAAATTACAAATTTATAAAAGTTGTAATTTGTCTAGGTATAGCTAGATTCACATTACTTTTTGGCAGCTACCTTTGGTTTTTTTGTCACTGGCTTTTTCGGTTTGGCACTGGTGGTCTTGGCCTTGGTCTTTGGCGTCTTTGGCTTGGCAGCGCTTGATTTAGCTTTTGCTGCCGTCAATTTGGCTTTAACTGTACCAGTTTTCTTAGCATCCTTAACCTTTGCCTTTTCGGTTTTCTTCTTTTCGGCAGTTTTCTTTGCAGCGGCCGAAACCTTCTTTACCTTTATTTTTTTATCACTACCAGTACCAGCTCCTCCCGATGCACTTTTTTTCCAATTGTTGTTGACTTCTTCTTCGCTGCTGCCGACGATGGCGATTTCTTAGCTTTCTTTTCAATAGATGAAGCAACCTTTGGCTTAGGATCCTTTTTGGCGGCTGCCGACAGTTTAAACGAACCGGATGCACCTTTACCCTTGGTTTGTATAAGTTTTCCATTAGCAACGGCCGATTTTAAATATTTCTTTATGAACGGATTTAATTTCTGGGCATCGCATTTATATGTGGCACTTATGTATTTCTTGATGGCCAACAGGGAGGAGCCACCACGTTCCTTCAAGTTCTTGATTGAAGCGTCAACCATTTGTTGTGTTGGGGGATGCGATGGTGCAGCCGTTGGCTTTTTTGACTTAACTGCAGCAACAGCCTTTTTGGCGGCCACCTTTTTTCAGCTGGTGGAACAGCGACCGGAGATCCAGTTGTAGCAGCAATCACGGCATCAGACATCTTTGTTATTTTTATTATTTTTATTATTCACTTTTAAACACAAATAACGTATGAAAATTATCATAAGCCAACCAACCACATAGAAAATTGAAGACCTATTTTTATGAGAATTACGGAGGAGAGTGTTTAAAATAAAATTTTGCATTGGTAATTTGTAGCATACAAGTTGCAAGCAATATTAAAAGGGTTTTGTAATTTAAAGCTATTTCTATTTCTTGAATAAATAAAGTCATACATTTATTTATATTGAAAATCATGTACAAATTATTTACACTTTATTTCATGATGATATTATCATTTTCTTGGTTTTTACAAGCAACTGAAGTCAAACATTCTATGAATTGAGACTTAATTTTTTCAATAAAAGTTAATATTTTAATCGTTTTATGTTAAATTGATCATGTTGTAAACATTTATTACAAAATTTCAACAATTTTCTGTTCGAATAATTCATTTACAATAGATAAAAGATTATTTTTCTATTTTTCCATAGAATTTTAAAATTGCAATTTATTGGTACATGAATGAGGTACAAGTTGGAATATAGCTTGGACCAGTAGCACATATTTGCATCGGAAAAATAGATTTTTTGTCCAAATTCCACAAATGTTTTCATATTTGTTAAAAAGAAACAATAATTTATAAGAAATTGTTAACTTTTCATTAATTTATGCATGCATATATTTAAAATTGGACAACCATAGGTAACTTATATGAAATTTTTCCCATGGCTGCTGACCACATAGGTAATTTATTGTCATAAAAATATCAAAAACTATATTTTTTAATAAAATGAATACATATTATCATAAATATTGAATATGCCATTAGATTGAATACAAATTTAAGTCACATTTGTTATTTTATCGATTTTTTAATGCCCCTACAACATAAGCTACTTGTGTGGGTCATTGTAAAACAAAATATATAATTGCCACAATAAGAGGGCCAAATAAACCATTTAAAAAAATATAAAAATTAATGTTTTTGGCGATGTTACGGCAAAATATAAAATATATTGTTTCAATGTAGCCATCTATTAAAATCTTTTTTAAATTTTCAACATTTTTCGATTTTTTATGATTACTTCAAAATTGCCGATACGGCTATACCACTATATGCCTTCAACGTTTAATAACACTTCTTGATGCTTATGTTGTTTATTTGTTTTGTTTTTTTCTATAAATGTATGTAAATTTTCTACCATTTCAAACAATTTATAGAAAGTATAAAATTTTTGTAATAATTTGGGACCAGATGGAGGCGTCACTTGGTACCTATCGACAAATGTATGCAATAGGCCAACAAATTTGTGCATATTCTGATGATTATATTTACTTTGCGTAATAGCATATGACAATTTAATGGAAAAGTAATGAGCAAATCGCTCTTACAGTGTTTTATGTATTTAAAACTTATAGATAATTATTAATAAAATTGCATAATTTAGAAAAAAAATATGCATATGACAAAATACAATTGTTAAAAAGCAATTCAACTCAATAATTTAGTAAAAGAAAATTTTGCAACCTCATTGGATTAACAATTTTGTGGTCCTGAAAATGACCGATTTTGTCAATACGTCGATTTCCATTAAACAAAAAATAACATTAAAATAAACACAAGTTAACTACCTACAAAAAATTGAAGACCTATTTTTATGAGAGTTACGGAGGAGAGTGCTTAGAAGAAATTATTGCATTGGTATTTTGTAGCATACAAATTCCAAGCAATATTAAAAGTGGTTTGCTATTTAAAACTACTTCTATATCTTAAATTAAACAAATGTACATTTATTTAGATTGAAAAGCATGTACAAATAATTCACAATTTTTTTCATGTTGATATTATAATTTTCCTGTTTTTTATAAGCAACTAAAGTGCAACATTGTATGAATTGAGACTTATTTTTTGCAATAAAAGTTAATATTTTAATCGTAATACGTTAAATTGATTATGTTGAAAACATTTATTACAATATTTAAATAATTTTCTATTCGAATAATATATTTACAATAGATAAAAGATTATTTTTCTATTTTTCCAAAGAATTTTAAAAATTGCAACTCATTATACTCATATACAATGCAACCTGGAATACGGCTTGAGCCTGTAACACATATTTGCATCGGAAAAATATATTTTTTGTCCAAATTCCACAAATGTTTTCATATTTGTTAAAAAGAAACAATAATTTATAAGAAATTGTTAACTTTTCATTAATTTATGCATGCATATATTTAAAATTGGACAACCATAGGTAACTTATATGAAATTTTTCCCATGGCTGCTGACCACATAGGTAATTTATTGTCATAAAAATATCAAAAACTATATTTTTTAATAAAATTAATACATATTATCATAAATATTGAATATGCCATTAGAATGAATACAAATTTAAGTCACATTTGTAATTTTATCGATTTTTTAATGCCCCTACAACATAAGCTACTTGTGTGGGTCATTGTAGAACAAAATATATAATTGCCACAATAAGAGGGCCAAATAAACCATTTAAAAAAATATAAAAATTAATGTTTTTGGCGATGTTACGGCAAAATATAAAATATATTGTTTCAATGTAGCCATCTATTAAAATCTTTTTTAAATTTTCAACATTTTTCGATTTTTTATGATTACTTCAAAATTGCCGATACGGCTATACCACTTTAGGCCTTCAACGTTTAATAACACTTCTTGATGCGTATGTAACGTGATTTTCAAACATTTTAAACAATTTATAGAAAGTAAAAACTTTTTTCTAATAATTCGGGTCCAGATGCAGGCGTCACTTGGTAAATATCTACTGCTTTACTGCTAATGTATATTATAGGCAGTCATTTCATATATATACCTATAAATAAACAAATTTGTGCATATTCTGCTAATTTTGTTTTGTAACATAAAAAAGTAATGTGCAGTAGTGCCTCTAAATTATGTATAAATAATAATATTAATAAGCAATTCAAATTTAATAATGTAGCAAAAGAAAAGTTTACAACCTCATTGAATTATCAATTTTGTGGTCCTGAAAAGGACCGATTTTGTCAATATGTCGATTTCGATTAAACGAAAAGTAATATCCACTTAATTAAGCACGCTCGCCACGAATACGTCTGGCTAATTGAATATCTTTAGGCATAATAGTGACACGCTTAGCATGGATAGCGCACAAGTTTGTATCTTCAAAAAGACCAACTAAGTAGGCTTCACTGGCTTCCTGCAAGGCCATCACTGCTGAACTCTGGAAACGTAAATCGGTCTTAAAATCTTGAGCGATTTCTCGCACCAAACGCTGGAAAGGCAGTTTGCGTATAAGTAGCTCAGTGCTCTTCTGATAGCGACGGATCTCACGGAGAGCAACAGTACCGGGGCGATAACGATGTGGCTTCTTTACACCTCCGGTTGCAGGCGCACTTTTACGTGCAGCTTTGGTAGCCAATTGCTTACGGGGCGCTTTGCCACCAGTAGACTTGCGTGCAGTTTGCTTAGTACGAGCCATCCCTTTCCTCACTTACAATATCAGAATAACAAAATTGCCATCCGTGTCATGATATATATAGGAAATTTTTAGCAAGCAGCCCTCTGATTGGTGGTTGAACATTCGTCACTCGAAAGCAGCCGAAGATAAACTGTGTAGCTATCTCGCTCGTGTTTTCGTCAATTTTTGTATAAATACATGACACGCAAGACTCAAAATTGTTAGTTTATCTGTGACGCTCGTTGTGTGACGAAGTGTAGAAAAAATTAAAACAAAATAAAAAATGACTGGTCGTGGTAAAGGTGGAAAAGGTTTGGGCAAAGGTGGCGCTAAGCGTCATCGCAAAGTCTTGCGTGACAACATCCAGGGTATCACAAAGCCGGCTATTCGCCGTTTAGCTCGTCGAGGCGGTGTCAAGCGTATCTCTGGCCTAATTTACGAAGAAACGCGTGGCGTTCTCAAGGTGTTTCTGGAAAATGTTATTCGTGACGCAGTTACCTATACCGAGCACGCCAAGAGGAAGACAGTCACAGCCATGGATGTTGTGTATGCGCTTAAGAGACAAGGCCGCACTTTGTATGGTTTCGGCGGTTAAATTATTTGTACATTTGCATTTGCTGTAGTACAAACATCAAAAAACAATCGGTCCTTTTCAGGACCACAAATAAATTTAAAAAGAGAAAAGTTTTTTTAATTGTTTTAATATCATAAAATTATATATTAAAAGCAAAAAAGAATATTTCCATTTGTGTGTTGTTGCGTGGTGCGAATTGCCTGCTTCTTAAATATTTCTTTGTATACAATTTAAGACTTTAAATGTAAAAAATGTATACTATATATATACACTTTTTGACCATATCAAAAATTGTACCTTTTAATTATTATTATCTCGTTACATAACCATTTTGTATTGCATGAAATTTTTCAACGCTTTTGTAAAAATGTGGTCGTCCTGAAAAGGACGGTTTGATTCGCTATGCCGAAAGTTAAGTTGTGACTGTTTAGGCTTTCTTTTCGGTCTTCTTAGGCAAAAGCACGGCCTGAATGTTGGGCAGAACACCACCCTGCGCAATGGTAACTCCCGAGAGTAGCTTGTTCAATTCCTCGTCGTTGCGAATAGCCAATTGCAGATGGCGAGGGATTATTCTTGTCTTCTTATTATCGCGAGCTGCATTACCAGCCAACTCGAGAACTTCAGCGGCCAAATATTCCATGACAGCAGCTAAGTAGACTGGAGCACCAGCACCAACTCGCTCAGCATAGTTGCCCTTTCGAAGCAAACGATGGATGCGACCAACGGGGAACTGAAGACCAGCTCGATTGGAACGTGACTTTGCCTTTCCCTTAACTTTGCCACCTTTACCACGACCAGACATTTTATTTCCTTTTCACAAAAATTACGAACTTATTATCTTGTGCTCACACACACGAATGTTGTCAAAACGCCGCGTGCGTCGTTCATTTTATACTTTTTTCACTACCTATTCGTTCAGGCATAAGGGTGGGAACTGTCAATGTTGTTAGACCTGAAACAACCGTCTGAAAAAAAGTATTTATATTTGAGACATTTTAGGTTGTCGCCATATTAAGCATTTGTAGTGTTTTTCTGTGAATATTGTGAATATTGTGAATCGAATTAAATATGCCACCAAAAACCAGTGGAAAGGCAGCCAAAAAGGCTGGCAAAGCCCAAAAAAACATCACCAAGAATGACAAGAAAAAGAAGCGCAAGAGGAAGGAAAGTTATGCCATCTATATTTACAAAGTATTGAAGCAGGTCCATCCCGATACTGGTATTTCATCCAAAGCCATGAGCATCATGAACAGTTTTGTGAATGATATTTTTGAGCGTATTGCTGCTGAAGCCTCACGTTTAGCCCACTATAACAAACGCTCAACCATCACGAGTCGGGAAATCCAAACTGCCGTCCGTCTATTGCTGCCCGGTGAGTTAGCTAAGCACGCTGTCAGTGAGGGAACCAAGGCTGTAACCAAGTACACCAGCTCCAAGTAAAACCGCAACAAACGCGTTCGGCTCGGCAAAATAAATGAAAAAAGGCCCTTTTCAGGGCCACAATATAATTTCTCAAAGAATTAAATCATGCTCAAAACAGACTTATACTAAAATATTTATGATTGTAAATATTTATCTTTTTAAAGAACAATTCTCTGCATTGCATATCTGCTCCTTAATATTTTTCAATAAATTTAATAATGACGCATTACACAATTATTTATTTATTATTTGGCGCTGCAAAAAATTCTAGTGCATAATTAAATCATTGAAAATTTACTATTCCCTTTCAAGTAATGCCTTTTGTAGCCCTGAAAAGGGCTTTGGTTTAAAACAAATCAAATTACAAATTTATAAAAGTTGTAATTTGTCTAGGTATAGCTAGATTCACATTACTTTTTGGCAGCTACCTTTGGTTTTTTTGTCACTGGCTTTTTCGGTTTGGCACTGGTGGTCTTGGCCTTGGTCTTTGGCGTCTTTGGCTTGGCAGCGCTTGATTTAGCTTTTGCTGCCGTCAATTTGGCTTTAACTGTACCAGTTTTCTTAGCATCCTTAACCTTTGCCTTTTCGGTTTTCTTCTTTTCGGCAGTTTTCTTTGCAGCGGCCGAAACCTTCTTTACCTTTATTTTTTTATCACTACCAGTACCAGCTCCTCCCGATGCACTTTTTTTCCAATTGTTGTTGACTTCTTCTTCGCTGCTGCCGACGATGGCGATTTCTTAGCTTTCTTTTCAATAGATGAAGCAACCTTTGGCTTAGGATCCTTTTTGGCGGCTGCCGACAGTTTAAACGAACCGGATGCACCTTTACCCTTGGTTTGTATAAGTTTTCCATTAGCAACGGCCGATTTTAAATATTTCTTTATGAACGGATTTAATTTCTGGGCATCGCATTTATATGTGGCACTTATGTATTTCTTGATGGCCAACAGGGAGGAGCCACCACGTTCCTTCAAGTTCTTGATTGAAGCGTCAACCATTTGTTGTGTTGGGGGAATGCGATGGTGCAGCCGTTGGCTTTTTTGACTTAACTGCAGCAACAGCCTTTTTGGCGGCCACCTTTTTTCAGCTGGTGGAACAGCGACCGGAGATCCAGTTGTAGCAGCAATCACGGCATCAGACATCTTTGTTATTTTTATTATTTTTATTATTCACTTTTAAACACAAATAACGTATGAAAATTATCATAAGCCAACCAACCACATAGAAAATTGAAGACCTATTTTTATGAGAATTACGGAGGAGAGTGTTTAAAATAAAATTTTGCATTGGTAATTTGTAGCATACAAGTTGCAAGCAATATTAAAAGGGTTTTGTAATTTAAAGCTATTTCTATTTCTTGAATAAATAAAGTCATACATTTATTTATATTGAAAATCATGTACAAATTATTTACACTTTATTTCATGATGATATTATCATTTTCTTGGTTTTTACAAGCAACTGAAGTCAAACATTCTATGAATTGAGACTTAATTTTTTCAATAAAAGTTAATATTTTAATCGTTTTATGTTAAATTGATCATGTTGTAAACATTTATTACAAAATTTCAACAATTTTCTGTTCGAATAATTCATTTACAATAGATAAAAGATTATTTTTCTATTTTTCCATAGAATTTTAAAATTGCAATTTATTGGTACATGAATGAGGTACAAGTTGGAATATAGCTTGGACCAGTAGCACATATTTGCATCGGAAAAATAGATTTTTTGTCCAAATTCCACAAATGTTTTCATATTTGTTAAAAAGAAACAATAATTTATAAGAAATTGTTAACTTTTCATTAATTTATGCATGCATATATTTAAAATTGGACAACCATAGGTAACTTATATGAAATTTTTCCCATGGCTGCTGACCACATAGGTAATTTATTGTCATAAAAATATCAAAAACTATATTTTTTAATAAAATGAATACATATTATCATAAATATTGAATATGCCATTAGATTGAATACAAATTTAAGTCACATTTGTTATTTTATCGATTTTTTAATGCCCCTACAACATAAGCTACTTGTGTGGGTCATTGTAAAACAAAATATATAATTGCCACAATAAGAGGGCCAAATAAACCATTTAAAAAAATATAAAAATTAATGTTTTTGGCGATGTTACGGCAAAATATAAAATATATTGTTTCAATGTAGCCATCTATTAAAATCTTTTTTAAATTTTCAACATTTTTCGATTTTTTATGATTACTTCAAAATTGCCGATACGGCTATACCACTATATGCCTTCAACGTTTAATAACACTTCTTGATGCTTATGTTGTTTATTTGTTTTGTTTTTTTCTATAAATGTATGTAAATTTTCTACCATTTCAAACAATTTATAGAAAGTATAAAATTTTTGTAATAATTTGGGACCAGATGGAGGCGTCACTTGGTACCTATCGACAAATGTATGCAATAGGCCAACAAATTTGTGCATATTCTGATGATTATATTTACTTTGCGTAATAGCATATGACAATTTAATGGAAAAGTAATGAGCAAATCGCTCTTACAGTGTTTTATGTATTTAAAACTTATAGATAATTATTAATAAAACGTAAGCTTTGCATAATTTAGAAAAAAAATATGCATATGACAAAATACAATTGTTAAAAAGCAATTCAACTCAATAATTTAGTAAAAGAAAATTTTGCAACCTCATTGGATTAACAATTTTGTGGTCCTGAAAATGACCGATTTTGTCAATACGTCGATTTCCATTAAACAAAAAATAACATTAAAATAAACACAAGTTAACTACCTACAAAAAATTGAAGACCTATTTTTATGAGAGTTACGGAGGAGAGTGCTTAGAAGAAATTATTGCATTGGTATTTTGTAGCATACAAATTCCAAGCAATATTAAAAGTGGTTTGCTATTTAAAACTACTTCTATATCTTAAATTAAACAAATGTACATTTATTTAGATTGAAAAGCATGTACAAATAATTCACAATTTTTTTCATGTTGATATTATAATTTTCCTGTTTTTTATAAGCAACTAAAGTGCAACATTGTATGAATTGAGACTTATTTTTTGCAATAAAAGTTAATATTTTAATCGTAATACGTTAAATTGATTATGTTGAAAACATTTATTACAATATTTAAATAATTTTCTATTCGAATAATATATTTACAATAGATAAAAGATTATTTTTCTATTTTTCCAAAGAATTTTAAAAATTGCAACTCATTATACTCATATACAATGCAACCTGGAATACGGCTTGAGCCTGTAACACATATTTGCATCGGAAAAATATATTTTTTGTCCAAATTCCACAAATGTTTTCATATTTGTTAAAAAGAAACAATAATTTATAAGAAATTGTTAACTTTTCATTAATTTATGCATGCATATATTTAAAATTGGACAACCATAGGTAACTTATATGAAATTTTTCCCATGGCTGCTGACCACATAGGTAATTTATTGTCATAAAAATATCAAAAACTATATTTTTTAATAAAATTAATACATATTATCATAAATATTGAATATGCCATTAGAATGAATACAAATTTAAGTCACATTTGTAATTTTATCGATTTTTTAATGCCCCTACAACATAAGCTACTTGTGTGGGTCATTGTAGAACAAAATATATAATTGCCACAATAAGAGGGCCAAATAAACCATTTAAAAAAATATAAAAATTAATGTTTTTGGCGATGTTACGGCAAAATATAAAATATATTGTTTCAATGTAGCCATCTATTAAAATCTTTTTTAAATTTTCAACATTTTTCGATTTTTTATGATTACTTCAAAATTGCCGATACGGCTATACCACTTTAGGCCTTCAACGTTTAATAACACTTCTTGATGCGTATGTAACGTGATTTTCAAACATTTTAAACAATTTATAGAAAGTAAAAACTTTTTTCTAATAATTCGGGTCCAGATGCAGGCGTCACTTGGTAAATATCTACTGCTTTACTGCTAATGTATATTATAGGCAGTCATTTCATATATATACCTATAAATAAACAAATTTGTGCATATTCTGCTAATTTTGTTTTGTAACATAAAAAAGTAATGTGCAGTAGTGCCTCTAAATTATGTATAAATAATAATATTAATAAGCAATTCAAATTTAATAATGTAGCAAAAGAAAAGTTTACAACCTCATTGAATTATCAATTTTGTGGTCCTGAAAAGGACCGATTTTGTCAATATGTCGATTTCGATTAAACGAAAAGTAATATCCACTTAATTAAGCACGCTCGCCACGAATACGTCTGGCTAATTGAATATCTTTAGGCATAATAGTGACACGCTTAGCATGGATAGCGCACAAGTTTGTATCTTCAAAAAGACCAACTAAGTAGGCTTCACTGGCTTCCTGCAAGGCCATCACTGCTGAACTCTGGAAACGTAAATCGGTCTTAAAATCTTGAGCGATTTCTCGCACCAAACGCTGGAAAGGCAGTTTGCGTATAAGTAGCTCAGTGCTCTTCTGATAGCGACGGATCTCACGGAGAGCAACAGTACCGGGGCGATAACGATGTGGCTTCTTTACACCTCCGGTTGCAGGCGCACTTTTACGTGCAGCTTTGGTAGCCAATTGCTTACGGGGCGCTTTGCCACCAGTAGACTTGCGTGCAGTTTGCTTAGTACGAGCCATCCCTTTCCTCACTTACAATATCAGAATAACAAAATTGCCATCCGTGTCATGATATATATAGGAAATTTTTAGCAAGCAGCCCTCTGATTGGTGGTTGAACATTCGTCACTCGAAAGCAGCCGAAGATAAACTGTGTAGCTATCTCGCTCGTGTTTTCGTCAATTTTTGTATAAATACATGACACGCAAGACTCAAAATTGTTAGTTTATCTGTGACGCTCGTTGTGTGACGAAGTGTAGAAAAAATTAAAACAAAATAAAAAATGACTGGTCGTGGTAAAGGTGGAAAAGGTTTGGGCAAAGGTGGCGCTAAGCGTCATCGCAAAGTCTTGCGTGACAACATCCAGGGTATCACAAAGCCGGCTATTCGCCGTTTAGCTCGTCGAGGCGGTGTCAAGCGTATCTCTGGCCTAATTTACGAAGAAACGCGTGGCGTTCTCAAGGTGTTTCTGGAAAATGTTATTCGTGACGCAGTTACCTATACCGAGCACGCCAAGAGGAAGACAGTCACAGCCATGGATGTTGTGTATGCGCTTAAGAGACAAGGCCGCACTTTGTATGGTTTCGGCGGTTAAATTATTTGTACATTTGCATTTGCTGTAGTACAAACATCAAAAAACAATCGGTCCTTTTCAGGACCACAAATAAATTTAAAAAGAGAAAAGTTTTTTTAATTGTTTTAATATCATAAAATTATATATTAAAAGCAAAAAAGAATATTTCCATTTGTGTGTTGTTGCGTGGTGCGAATTGCCTGCTTCTTAAATATTTCTTTGTATACAATTTAAGACTTTAAATGTAAAAAATGTATACTATATATATACACTTTTTGACCATATCAAAAATTGTACCTTTTAATTATTATTATCTCGTTACATAACCATTTTGTATTGCATGAAATTTTTCAACGCTTTTGTAAAAATGTGGTCGTCCTGAAAAGGACGGTTTGATTCGCTATGCCGAAAGTTAAGTTGTGACTGTTTAGGCTTTCTTTTCGGTCTTCTTAGGCAAAAGCACGGCCTGAATGTTGGGCAGAACACCACCCTGCGCAATGGTAACTCCCGAGAGTAGCTTGTTCAATTCCTCGTCGTTGCGAATAGCCAATTGCAGATGGCGAGGGATTATTCTTGTCTTCTTATTATCGCGAGCTGCATTACCAGCCAACTCGAGAACTTCAGCGGCCAAATATTCCATGACAGCAGCTAAGTAGACTGGAGCACCAGCACCAACTCGCTCAGCATAGTTGCCCTTTCGAAGCAAACGATGGATGCGACCAACGGGGAACTGAAGACCAGCTCGATTGGAACGTGACTTTGCCTTTCCCTTAACTTTGCCACCTTTACCACGACCAGACATTTTATTTCCTTTTCACAAAAATTACGAACTTATTATCTTGTGCTCACACACACGAATGTTGTCAAAACGCCGCGTGCGTCGTTCATTTTATACTTTTTTTCACTACCTATTCGTTCAGGCATAAGGGTGGGAACTGTCAATGTTGTTAGACCTGAAACAACCGTCTGAAAAAAAGTATTTATATTTGAGACATTTTAGGTTGTCGCCATATTAAGCATTTGTAGTGTTTTTCTGTGAATATTGTGAATATTGTGAATCGAATTAAATATGCCACCAAAAACCAGTGGAAAGGCAGCCAAAAAGGCTGGCAAAGCCCAAAAAACATCACCAAGAATGACAAGAAAAAGAAGCGCAAGAGGAAGGAAAGTTATGCCATCTATATTTACAAAGTATTGAAGCAGGTCCATCCCGATACTGGTATTTCATCCAAAGCCATGAGCATCATGAACAGTTTTGTGAATGATATTTTTGAGCGTATTGCTGCTGAAGCCTCACGTTTAGCCCACTATAACAAACGCTCAACCATCACGAGTCGGGAAATCCAAACTGCCGTCCGTCTATTGCTGCCCGGTGAGTTAGCTAAGCACGCTGTCAGTGAGGGAACCAAGGCTGTAACCAAGTACACCAGCTCCAAGTAAAACCGCAACAAACGCGTTCGGCTCGGCAAAATAAATGAAAAAAGGCCCTTTTCAGGGCCACAATATAATTTCTCAAAGAATTAAATCATGCTCAAAACAGACTTATACTAAAATATTTATGATTGTAAATATTTATCTTTTTAAAGAACAATTCTCTGCATTGCATATCTGCTCCTTAATATTTTTCAATAAATTTAATAATGACGCATTACACAATTATTTATTTATTATTTGGCGCTGCAAAAAATTCTAGTGCATAATTAAATCATTGAAAATTTACTATTCCCTTTCAAGTAATGCCTTTTGTAGCCCTGAAAAGGGCTTTGGTTTAAAACAAATCAAATTACAAATTTATAAAAGTTGTAATTTGTCTAGGTATAGCTAGATTCACATTACTTTTTGGCAGCTACCTTTGGTTTTTTTGTCACTGGCTTTTTCGGTTTGGCACTGGTGGTCTTGGCCTTGGTCTTTGGCGTCTTTGGCTTGGCAGCGCTTGATTTAGCTTTTGCTGCCGTCAATTTGGCTTTAACTGTACCAGTTTTCTTAGCATCCTTAACCTTTGCCTTTTCGGTTTTCTTCTTTTCGGCAGTTTTCTTTGCAGCGGCCGAAACCTTCTTTACCTTTATTTTTTTATCACTACCAGTACCAGCTCCTCCCGATGCACTTTTTTTTCCAATTGTTGTTGACTTCTTCTTCGCTGCTGCCGACGATGGCGATTTCTTAGCTTTCTTTTCAATAGATGAAGCAACCTTTGGCTTAGGATCCTTTTTGGCGGCTGCCGACAGTTTAAACGAACCGGATGCACCTTTACCCTTGGTTTGTATAAGTTTTCCATTAGCAACGGCCGATTTTAAATATTTCTTTATGAACGGATTTAATTTCTGGGCATCGCATTTATATGTGGCACTTATGTATTTCTTGATGGCCAACAGGGAGGAGCCACCACGTTCCTTCAAGTTCTTGATTGAAGCGTCAACCATTTGTTGTGTTGGGGGATGCGATGGTGCAGCCGTTGGCTTTTTTGACTTAACTGCAGCAACAGCCTTTTTGGCGGCCACCTTTTTTCAGCTGGTGGAACAGCGACCGGAGATCCAGTTGTAGCAGCAATCACGGCATCAGACATCTTTGTTATTTTTATTATTTTTATTATTCACTTTTAAACACAAATAACGTATGAAAATTATCATAAGCCAACCAACCACATAGAAAATTGAAGACCTATTTTTATGAGAATTACGGAGGAGAGTGTTTAAAATAAAATTTTGCATTGGTAATTTGTAGCATACAAGTTGCAAGCAATATTAAAAGGGTTTTGTAATTTAAAGCTATTTCTATTTCTTGAATAAATAAAGTCATACATTTATTTATATTGAAAATCATGTACAAATTATTTACACTTTATTTCATGATGATATTATCATTTTCTTGGTTTTTACAAGCAACTGAAGTCAAACATTCTATGAATTGAGACTTAATTTTTTCAATAAAAGTTAATATTTTAATCGTTTTATGTTAAATTGATCATGTTGTAAACATTTATTACAAAATTTCAACAATTTTCTGTTCGAATAATTCATTTACAATAGATAAAAGATTATTTTTCTATTTTTCCATAGAATTTTAAAATTGCAATTTATTGGTACATGAATGAGGTACAAGTTGGAATATAGCTTGGACCAGTAGCACATATTTGCATCGGAAAAATAGATTTTTTGTCCAAATTCCACAAATGTTTTCATATTTGTTAAAAAGAAACAATAATTTATAAGAAATTGTTAACTTTTCATTAATTTATGCATGCATATATTTAAAATTGGACAACCATAGGTAACTTATATGAAATTTTTCCCATGGCTGCTGACCACATAGGTAATTTATTGTCATAAAAATATCAAAAACTATATTTTTTAATAAAATGAATACATATTATCATAAATATTGAATATGCCATTAGATTGAATACAAATTTAAGTCACATTTGTTATTTTATCGATTTTTTAATGCCCCTACAACATAAGCTACTTGTGTGGGTCATTGTAAAACAAAATATATAATTGCCACAATAAGAGGGCCAAATAAACCATTTAAAAAAATATAAAAATTAATGTTTTTGGCGATGTTACGGCAAAATATAAAATATATTGTTTCAATGTAGCCATCTATTAAAATCTTTTTTAAATTTTCAACATTTTTCGATTTTTTATGATTACTTCAAAATTGCCGATACGGCTATACCACTATATGCCTTCAACGTTTAATAACACTTCTTGATGCTTATGTTGTTTATTTGTTTTGTTTTTTTCTATAAATGTATGTAAATTTTCTACCATTTCAAACAATTTATAGAAAGTATAAAATTTTTGTAATAATTTGGGACCAGATGGAGGCGTCACTTGGTACCTATCGACAAATGTATGCAATAGGCCAACAAATTTGTGCATATTCTGATGATTATATTTACTTTGCGTAATAGCATATGACAATTTAATGGAAAAGTAATGAGCAAATCGCTCTTACAGTGTTTTATGTATTTAAAACTTATAGATAATTATTAATAAAACGTAAGCTTTGCATAATTTAGAAAAAAAATATGCATATGACAAAATACAATTGTTAAAAAGCAATTCAACTCAATAATTTAGTAAAAGAAAATTTTGCAACCTCATTGGATTAACAATTTTGTGGTCCTGAAAATGACCGATTTTGTCAATACGTCGATTTCCATTAAACAAAAAATAACATTAAAATAAACACAAGTTAACTACCTACAAAAAATTGAAGACCTATTTTTATGAGAGTTACGGAGGAGAGTGCTTAGAAGAAATTATTGCATTGGTATTTTGTAGCATACAAATTCCAAGCAATATTAAAAGTGGTTTGCTATTTAAAACTACTTCTATATCTTAAATTAAACAAATGTACATTTATTTAGATTGAAAAGCATGTACAAATAATTCACAATTTTTTTCATGTTGATATTATAATTTTCCTGTTTTTTATAAGCAACTAAAGTGCAACATTGTATGAATTGAGACTTATTTTTTGCAATAAAAGTTAATATTTTAATCGTAATACGTTAAATTGATTATGTTGAAAACATTTATTACAATATTTAAATAATTTTCTATTCGAATAATATATTTACAATAGATAAAAGATTATTTTTCTATTTTTCCAAAGAATTTTAAAAATTGCAACTCATTATACTCATATACAATGCAACCTGGAATACGGCTTGAGCCTGTAACACATATTTGCATCGGAAAAATATATTTTTTGTCCAAATTCCACAAATGTTTTCATATTTGTTAAAAAGAAACAATAATTTATAAGAAATTGTTAACTTTTCATTAATTTATGCATGCATATATTTAAAATTGGACAACCATAGGTAACTTATATGAAATTTTTCCCATGGCTGCTGACCACATAGGTAATTTATTGTCATAAAAATATCAAAAACTATATTTTTTAATAAAATTAATACATATTATCATAAATATTGAATATGCCATTAGAATGAATACAAATTTAAGTCACATTTGTAATTTTATCGATTTTTTAATGCCCCTACAACATAAGCTACTTGTGTGGGTCATTGTAGAACAAAATATATAATTGCCACAATAAGAGGGCCAAATAAACCATTTAAAAAAATATAAAAATTAATGTTTTTGGCGATGTTACGGCAAAATATAAAATATATTGTTTCAATGTAGCCATCTATTAAAATCTTTTTAAATTTTCAACATTTTTCGATTTTTTATGATTACTTCAAAATTGCCGATACGGCTATACCACTTTAGGCCTTCAACGTTTAATAACACTTCTTGATGCGTATGTAACGTGATTTTCAAACATTTTAAACAATTTATAGAAAGTAAAAACTTTTTTCTAATAATTCGGGTCCAGATGCAGGCGTCACTTGGTAAATATCTACTGCTTTACTGCTAATGTATATTATAGGCAGTCATTTCATATATATACCTATAAATAAACAAATTTGTGCATATTCTGCTAATTTTGTTTTGTAACATAAAAAAGTAATGTGCAGTAGTGCCTCTAAATTATGTATAAATAATAATATTAATAAGCAATTCAAATTTAATAATGTAGCAAAAGAAAAGTTTACAACCTCATTGAATTATCAATTTTGTGGTCCTGAAAAGGACCGATTTTGTCAATATGTCGATTTCGATTAAACGAAAAGTAATATCCACTTAATTAAGCACGCTCGCCACGAATACGTCTGGCTAATTGAATATCTTTAGGCATAATAGTGACACGCTTAGCATGGATAGCGCACAAGTTTGTATCTTCAAAAAGACCAACTAAGTAGGCTTCACTGGCTTCCTGCAAGGCCATCACTGCTGAACTCTGGAAACGTAAATCGGTCTTAAAATCTTGAGCGATTTCTCGCACCAAACGCTGGAAAGGCAGTTTGCGTATAAGTAGCTCAGTGCTCTTCTGATAGCGACGGATCTCACGGAGAGCAACAGTACCGGGGCGATAACGATGTGGCTTCTTTACACCTCCGGTTGCAGGCGCACTTTTACGTGCAGCTTTGGTAGCCAATTGCTTACGGGGCGCTTTGCCACCAGTAGACTTGCGTGCAGTTTGCTTAGTACGAGCCATCCCTTTCCTCACTTACAATATCAGAATAACAAAATTGCCATCCGTGTCATGATATATATAGGAAATTTTTAGCAAGCAGCCCTCTGATTGGTGGTTGAACATTCGTCACTCGAAAGCAGCCGAAGATAAACTGTGTAGCTATCTCGCTCGTGTTTTCGTCAATTTTTGTATAAATACATGACACGCAAGACTCAAAATTGTTAGTTTATCTGTGACGCTCGTTGTGTGACGAAGTGTAGAAAAAATTAAAACAAAATAAAAAATGACTGGTCGTGGTAAAGGTGGAAAAGGTTTGGGCAAAGGTGGCGCTAAGCGTCATCGCAAAGTCTTGCGTGACAACATCCAGGGTATCACAAAGCCGGCTATTCGCCGTTTAGCTCGTCGAGGCGGTGTCAAGCGTATCTCTGGCCTAATTTACGAAGAAACGCGTGGCGTTCTCAAGGTGTTTCTGGAAAATGTTATTCGTGACGCAGTTACCTATACCGAGCACGCCAAGAGGAAGACAGTCACAGCCATGGATGTTGTGTATGCGCTTAAGAGACAAGGCCGCACTTTGTATGGTTTCGGCGGTTAAATTATTTGTACATTTGCATTTGCTGTAGTACAAACATCAAAAAACAATCGGTCCTTTTCAGGACCACAAATAAATTTAAAAAGAGAAAAGTTTTTTTAATTGTTTTAATATCATAAAATTATATATTAAAAGCAAAAAGAATATTTCCATTTGTGTGTTGTTGCGTGGTGCGAATTGCCTGCTTCTTAAATATTTCTTTGTATACAATTTAAGACTTTAAATGTAAAAAATGTATACTATATATATACACTTTTTGACCATATCAAAAATTGTACCTTTTAATTATTATTATCTCGTTACATAACCATTTTGTATTGCATGAAATTTTTCAACGCTTTTGTAAAAATGTGGTCGTCCTGAAAAGGACGGTTTGATTCGCTATGCCGAAAGTTAAGTTGTGACTGTTTAGGCTTTCTTTTCGGTCTTCTTAGGCAAAAGCACGGCCTGAATGTTGGGCAGAACACCACCCTGCGCAATGGTAACTCCCGAGAGTAGCTTGTTCAATTCCTCGTCGTTGCGAATAGCCAATTGCAGATGGCGAGGGATTATTCTTGTCTTCTTATTATCGCGAGCTGCATTACCAGCCAACTCGAGAACTTCAGCGGCCAAATATTCCATGACAGCAGCTAAGTAGACTGGAGCACCAGCACCAACTCGCTCAGCATAGTTGCCCTTTCGAAGCAAACGATGGATGCGACCAACGGGGAACTGAAGACCAGCTCGATTGGAACGTGACTTTGCCTTTCCCTTAACTTTGCCACCTTTACCACGACCAGACATTTTATTTCCTTTTCACAAAAATTACGAACTTATTATCTTGTGCTCACACACACGAATGTTGTCAAAACGCCGCGTGCGTCGTTCATTTTATACTTTTTTCACTACCTATTCGTTCAGGCATAAGGGTGGGAACTGTCAATGTTGTTAGACCTGAAACAACCGTCTGAAAAAAAGTATTTATATTTGAGACATTTTAGGTTGTCGCCATATTAAGCATTTGTAGTGTTTTTCTGTGAATATTGTGAATATTGTGAATCGAATTAAATATGCCACCAAAAACCAGTGGAAAGGCAGCCAAAAAGGCTGGCAAAGCCCAAAAAAACATCACCAAGAATGACAAGAAAAAGAAGCGCAAGAGGAAGGAAAGTTATGCCATCTATATTTACAAAGTATTGAAGCAGGTCCATCCCGATACTGGTATTTCATCCAAAGCCATGAGCATCATGAACAGTTTTGTGAATGATATTTTTGAGCGTATTGCTGCTGAAGCCTCACGTTTAGCCCACTATAACAAACGCTCAACCATCACGAGTCGGGAAATCCAAACTGCCGTCCGTCTATTGCTGCCCGGTGAGTTAGCTAAGCACGCTGTCAGTGAGGGAACCAAGGCTGTAACCAAGTACACCAGCTCCAAGTAAAACCGCAACAAACGCGTTCGGCTCGGCAAAATAAATGAAAAAAGGCCCTTTTCAGGGCCACAATATAATTTCTCAAAGAATTAAATCATGCTCAAAACAGACTTATACTAAAATATTTATGATTGTAAATATTTATCTTTTTAAAGAACAATTCTCTGCATTGCATATCTGCTCCTTAATATTTTTCAATAAATTTAATAATGACGCATTACACAATTATTTATTTATTATTTGGCGCTGCAAAAAATTCTAGTGCATAATTAAATCATTGAAAATTTACTATTCCCTTTCAAGTAATGCCTTTTGTAGCCCTGAAAAGGGCTTTGGTTTAAAACAAATCAAATTACAAATTTATAAAAGTTGTAATTTGTCTAGGTATAGCTAGATTCACATTACTTTTTGGCAGCTACCTTTGGTTTTTTTGTCACTGGCTTTTTCGGTTTGGCACTGGTGGTCTTGGCCTTGGTCTTTGGCGTCTTTGGCTTGGCAGCGCTTGATTTAGCTTTTGCTGCCGTCAATTTGGCTTTAACTGTACCAGTTTTCTTAGCATCCTTAACCTTTGCCTTTTCGGTTTTCTTCTTTTCGGCAGTTTTCTTTGCAGCGGCCGAAACCTTCTTTACCTTTATTTTTTTATCACTACCAGTACCAGCTCCTCCCGATGCACTTTTTTTCCAATTGTTGTTGACTTCTTCTTCGCTGCTGCCGACGATGGCGATTTCTTAGCTTTCTTTTCAATAGATGAAGCAACCTTTGGCTTAGGATCCTTTTTGGCGGCTGCCGACAGTTTAAACGAACCGGATGCACCTTTACCCTTGGTTTGTATAAGTTTTCCATTAGCAACGGCCGATTTTAAATATTTCTTTATGAACGGATTTAATTTCTGGGCATCGCATTTATATGTGGCACTTATGTATTTCTTGATGGCCAACAGGGAGGAGCCACCACGTTCCTTCAAGTTCTTGATTGAAGCGTCAACCATTTGTTGTGTTGGGGGATGCGATGGTGCAGCCGTTGGCTTTTTTGACTTAACTGCAGCAACAGCCTTTTTGGCGGCCACCTTTTTTTCAGCTGGTGGAACAGCGACCGGAGATCCAGTTGTAGCAGCAATCACGGCATCAGACATCTTTGTTATTTTTATTATTTTTATTATTCACTTTTAAACACAAATAACGTATGAAAATTATCATAAGCCAACCAACCACATAGAAAATTGAAGACCTATTTTTATGAGAATTACGGAGGAGAGTGTTTAAAATAAAATTTTGCATTGGTAATTTGTAGCATACAAGTTGCAAGCAATATTAAAAGGGTTTTGTAATTTAAAGCTATTTCTATTTCTTGAATAAATAAAGTCATACATTTATTTATATTGAAAATCATGTACAAATTATTTACACTTTATTTCATGATGATATTATCATTTTCTTGGTTTTTACAAGCAACTGAAGTCAAACATTCTATGAATTGAGACTTAATTTTTTCAATAAAAGTTAATATTTTAATCGTTTTATGTTAAATTGATCATGTTGTAAACATTTATTACAAAATTTCAACAATTTTCTGTTCGAATAATTCATTTACAATAGATAAAAGATTATTTTTCTATTTTTCCATAGAATTTTAAAATTGCAATTTATTGGTACATGAATGAGGTACAAGTTGGAATATAGCTTGGACCAGTAGCACATATTTGCATCGGAAAAATAGATTTTTTGTCCAAATTCCACAAATGTTTTCATATTTGTTAAAAAGAAACAATAATTTATAAGAAATTGTTAACTTTTCATTAATTTATGCATGCATATATTTAAAATTGGACAACCATAGGTAACTTATATGAAATTTTTCCCATGGCTGCTGACCACATAGGTAATTTATTGTCATAAAAATATCAAAAACTATATTTTTTAATAAAATGAATACATATTATCATAAATATTGAATATGCCATTAGATTGAATACAAATTTAAGTCACATTTGTTATTTTATCGATTTTTTAATGCCCCTACAACATAAGCTACTTGTGTGGGTCATTGTAAAACAAAATATATAATTGCCACAATAAGAGGGCCAAATAAACCATTTAAAAAAATATAAAAATTAATGTTTTTGGCGATGTTACGGCAAAATATAAAATATATTGTTTCAATGTAGCCATCTATTAAAATCTTTTTAAATTTTCAACATTTTTCGATTTTTTATGATTACTTCAAAATTGCCGATACGGCTATACCACTATATGCCTTCAACGTTTAATAACACTTCTTGATGCTTATGTTGTTTATTTGTTTTGTTTTTTTCTATAAATGTATGTAAATTTTCTACCATTTCAAACAATTTATAGAAAGTATAAAATTTTTGTAATAATTTGGGACCAGATGGAGGCGTCACTTGGTACCTATCGACAAATGTATGCAATAGGCCAACAAATTTGTGCATATTCTGATGATTATATTTACTTTGCGTAATAGCATATGACAATTTAATGGAAAAGTAATGAGCAAATCGCTCTTACAGTGTTTTATGTATTTAAAACTTATAGATAATTATTAATAAAACGTAAGCTTTGCATAATTTAGAAAAAAAATATGCATATGACAAAATACAATTGTTAAAAAGCAATTCAACTCAATAATTTAGTAAAAGAAAATTTTGCAACCTCATTGGATTAACAATTTTGTGGTCCTGAAAATGACCGATTTTGTCAATACGTCGATTTCCATTAAACAAAAAATAACATTAAAATAAACACAAGTTAACTACCTACAAAAAATTGAAGACCTATTTTTATGAGAGTTACGGAGGAGAGTGCTTAGAAGAAATTATTGCATTGGTATTTTGTAGCATACAAATTCCAAGCAATATTAAAAGTGGTTTGCTATTTAAAACTACTTCTATATCTTAAATTAAACAAATGTACATTTATTTAGATTGAAAAGCATGTACAAATAATTCACAATTTTTTCATGTTGATATTATAATTTTCCTGTTTTTTATAAGCAACTAAAGTGCAACATTGTATGAATTGAGACTTATTTTTTGCAATAAAAGTTAATATTTTAATCGTAATACGTTAAATTGATTATGTTGAAAACATTTATTACAATATTTAAATAATTTTCTATTCGAATAATATATTTACAATAGATAAAAGATTATTTTTCTATTTTTCCAAAGAATTTTAAAAATTGCAACTCATTATACTCATATACAATGCAACCTGGAATACGGCTTGAGCCTGTAACACATATTTGCATCGGAAAAATATATTTTTTGTCCAAATTCCACAAATGTTTTCATATTTGTTAAAAAGAAACAATAATTTATAAGAAATTGTTAACTTTTCATTAATTTATGCATGCATATATTTAAAATTTGACAACCATAGGTAACTTATATGACATTTTTCCCATGGCTGCTGACCACATAGGTAATTTATTGTCATAAAAATATCAAAAACTATATTTTTTAATAAAATTAATACATATTATCATAAATATTGAATATGCCATTAGAATGAATACAAATTTAAGTCACATTTGTAATTTTATCGATTTTTTAATGCCCCTACAACATAAGCTACTTGTGTGGGTCATTGTAGAACAAAATATATAATTGCCACAATAAGAGGGCCAAATAAACCATTTAAAAAAATATAAAAATTAATGTTTTTGGCGATGTTACGGCAAAATATAAAATATATTGTTTCAATGTAGCCATCTATTAAAATCTTTTTTAATTGTTCAACATTTTTCGATTTTTTATGATTACTTCAAATTTGCCGATACGGCTATACCACTTTAGGCCTTCAACGTTTAATAACACTTCTTGATGCGTATGTAACGTGATTTTCAAACATTTTAAACAATTTATAGAAAGTAAAAACTTTTTTCTAATAATTCGGGTCCAGATGCAGGCGTCACTTGGTAAATATCTACTGCTTTACTGCTAATGTATATTATAGGCAGTCATTTCATATATATACCTATAAATAAACAAATTTGTGCATATTCTGCTAATTTTGTTTTGTAACATAAAAAAGTAATGTGCAGTAGTGCCTCTAAATTATGTATAAATAATAATATTAATAAGCAATTCAAATTTAATAATGTAGCAAAAGAAAAGTTTACAACCTCATTGAATTATCAATTTTGTGGTCCTGAAAAGGACCGATTTTGTCAATATGTCGATTTCGATTAAACGAAAAGTAATATCCACTTAATTAAGCACGCTCGCCACGAATACGTCTGGCTAATTGAATATCTTTAGGCATAATAGTGACACGCTTAGCATGGATAGCGCACAAGTTTGTATCTTCAAAAAGACCAACTAAGTAGGCTTCACTGGCTTCCTGCAAGGCCATCACTGCTGAACTCTGGAAACGTAAATCGGTCTTAAAATCTTGAGCGATTTCTCGCACCAAACGCTGGAAAGGCAGTTTGCGTATAAGTAGCTCAGTGCTCTTCTGATAGCGACGGATCTCACGGAGAGCAACAGTACCGGGGCGATAACGATGTGGCTTCTTTACACCTCCGGTTGCAGGCGCACTTTTACGTGCAGCTTTGGTAGCCAATTGCTTACGGGGCGCTTTGCCACCAGTAGACTTGCGTGCAGTTTGCTTAGTACGAGCCATCCCTTTCCTCACTTACAATATCAGAATAACAAAATTGCCATCCGTGTCATGATATATATAGGAAATTTTTAGCAAGCAGCCCTCTGATTGGTGGTTGAACATTCGTCACTCGAAAGCAGCCGAAGATAAACTGTGTAGCTATCTCGCTCGTGTTTTCGTCAATTTTTGTATAAATACATGACACGCAAGACTCAAAATTGTTAGTTTATCTGTGACGCTCGTTGTGTGACGAAGTGTAGAAAAAATTAAAACAAAATAAAAAATGACTGGTCGTGGTAAAGGTGGAAAAGGTTTGGGCAAAGGTGGCGCTAAGCGTCATCGCAAAGTCTTGCGTGACAACATCCAGGGTATCACAAAGCCGGCTATTCGCCGTTTAGCTCGTCGAGGCGGTGTCAAGCGTATCTCTGGCCTAATTTACGAAGAAACGCGTGGCGTTCTCAAGGTGTTTCTGGAAAATGTTATTCGTGACGCAGTTACCTATACCGAGCACGCCAAGAGGAAGACAGTCACAGCCATGGATGTTGTGTATGCGCTTAAGAGACAAGGCCGCACTTTGTATGGTTTCGGCGGTTAAATTATTTGTACATTTGCATTTGCTGTAGTACAAACATCAAAAAACAATCGGTCCTTTTCAGGACCACAAATAAAATTTAAAAGAGAAAAGTTTTTTTAATTGTTTTAATATCATAAAATTATATATTAAAAGCAAAAAGAATATTTCCATTTGTGTGTTGTTGCGTGGTGCGAATTGCCTGCTTCTTAAATATTTCTTTGTATACAATTTAAGACTTTAAATGTAAAAAATGTATACTATATATATACACTTTTTGACCATATCAAAAATTGTACCTTTTAATTATTATTATCTCGTTACATAACCATTTTGTATTGCATGAAATTTTTCAACGCTTTTGTAAAAATGTGGTCGTCCTGAAAAGGACGGTTTGATTCGCTATGCCGAAAGTTAAGTTGTGACTGTTTAGGCTTTCTTTTCGGTCTTCTTAGGCAAAAGCACGGCCTGAATGTTGGGCAGAACACCACCCTGCGCAATGGTAACTCCCGAGAGTAGCTTGTTCAATTCCTCGTCGTTGCGAATAGCCAATTGCAGATGGCGAGGGATTATTCTTGTCTTCTTATTATCGCGAGCTGCATTACCAGCCAACTCGAGAACTTCAGCGGCCAAATATTCCATGACAGCAGCTAAGTAGACTGGAGCACCAGCACCAACTCGCTCAGCATAGTTGCCCTTTCGAAGCAAACGATGGATGCGACCAACGGGGAACTGAAGACCAGCTCGATTGGAACGTGACTTTGCCTTTCCCTTAACTTTGCCACCTTTACCACGACCAGACATTTTATTTCCTTTTCACAAAAATTACGAACTTATTATCTTGTGCTCACACACACGAATGTTGTCAAAACGCCGCGTGCGTCGTTCATTTTATACTTTTTTTCACTACCTATTCGTTCAGGCATAAGGGTGGGAACTGTCAATGTTGTTAGACCTGAAACAACCGTCTGAAAAAAAAGTATTTATATTTGAGACATTTTAGGTTGTCGCCATATTAAGCATTTGTAGTGTTTTTCTGTGAATATTGTGAATATTGTGAATCGAATTAAATATGCCACCAAAAACCAGTGGAAAGGCAGCCAAAAAGGCTGGCAAAGCCCAAAAAAACATCACCAAGAATGACAAGAAAAAGAAGCGCAAGAGGAAGGAAAGTTATGCCATCTATATTTACAAAGTATTGAAGCAGGTCCATCCCGATACTGGTATTTCATCCAAAGCCATGAGCATCATGAACAGTTTTGTGAATGATATTTTTGAGCGTATTGCTGCTGAAGCCTCACGTTTAGCCCACTATAACAAACGCTCAACCATCACGAGTCGGGAAATCCAAACTGCCGTCCGTCTATTGCTGCCCGGTGAGTTAGCTAAGCACGCTGTCAGTGAGGGAACCAAGGCTGTAACCAAGTACACCAGCTCCAAGTAAAACCGCAACAAACGCGTTCGGCTCGGCAAAATAAATGAAAAAAGGCCCTTTTCAGGGCCACAATATAATTTCTCAAAGAATTAAATCATGCTCAAAACAGACTTATACTAAAATATTTATGATTGTAAATATTTATCTTTTAAAGAACAATTCTCTGCATTGCATATCTGCTCCTTAATATTTTTCAATAAATTTAATAATGACGCATTACACAATTATTTATTTATTATTTGGCGCTGCAAAAAATTCTAGTGCATAATTAAATCATTGAAAATTTACTATTCCCTTTCAAGTAATGCCTTTTGTAGCCCTGAAAAGGGCTTTGGTTTAAAACAAATCAAATTACAAATTTATAAAAGTTGTAATTTGTCTAGGTATAGCTAGATTCACATTACTTTTTGGCAGCTACCTTTGGTTTTTTTGTCACTGGCTTTTTCGGTTTGGCACTGGTGGTCTTGGCCTTGGTCTTTGGCGTCTTTGGCTTGGCAGCGCTTGATTTAGCTTTTGCTGCCGTCAATTTGGCTTTAACTGTACCAGTTTTCTTAGCATCCTTAACCTTTGCCTTTTCGGTTTTCTTCTTTTCGGCAGTTTTCTTTGCAGCGGCCGAAACCTTCTTTACCTTTATTTTTTTATCACTACCAGTACCAGCTCCTCCCGATGCACTTTTTTTTCCAATTGTTGTTGACTTCTTCTTCGCTGCTGCCGACGATGGCGATTTCTTAGCTTTCTTTTCAATAGATGAAGCAACCTTTGGCTTAGGATCCTTTTTGGCGGCTGCCGACAGTTTAAACGAACCGGATGCACCTTTACCCTTGGTTTGTATAAGTTTTCCATTAGCAACGGCCGATTTTAAATATTTCTTTATGAACGGATTTAATTTCTGGGCATCGCATTTATATGTGGCACTTATGTATTTCTTGATGGCCAACAGGGAGGAGCCACCACGTTCCTTCAAGTTCTTGATTGAAGCGTCAACCATTTGTTGTGTTGGGGGATGCGATGGTGCAGCCGTTGGCTTTTTTGACTTAACTGCAGCAACAGCCTTTTTGGCGGCCACCTTTTTTCAGCTGGTGGAACAGCGACCGGAGATCCAGTTGTAGCAGCAATCACGGCATCAGACATCTTTGTTATTTTTATTATTTTTATTATTCACTTTTAAACACAAATAACGTATGAAAATTATCATAAGCCAACCAACCACATAGAAAATTGAAGACCTATTTTTATGAGAATTACGGAGGAGAGTGTTTAAAATAAAATTTTGCATTGGTAATTTGTAGCATACAAGTTGCAAGCAATATTAAAAGGGTTTTGTAATTTAAAGCTATTTCTATTTCTTGAATAAATAAAGTCATACATTTATTTATATTGAAAATCATGTACAAATTATTTACACTTTATTTCATGATGATATTATCATTTTCTTGGTTTTTACAAGCAACTGAAGTCAAACATTCTATGAATTGAGACTTAATTTTTTCAATAAAAGTTAATATTTTAATCGTTTTATGTTAAATTGATCATGTTGTAAACATTTATTACAAAATTTCAACAATTTTCTGTTCGAATAATTCATTTACAATAGATAAAAGATTATTTTTCTATTTTTCCATAGAATTTTAAAATTGCAATTTATTGGTACATGAATGAGGTACAAGTTGGAATATAGCTTGGACCAGTAGCACATATTTGCATCGGAAAAATAGATTTTTTGTCCAAATTCCACAAATGTTTTCATATTTGTTAAAAAGAAACAATAATTTATAAGAAATTGTTAACTTTTCATTAATTTATGCATGCATATATTTAAAATTGGACAACCATAGGTAACTTATATGAAATTTTTCCCATGGCTGCTGACCACATAGGTAATTTATTGTCATAAAAATATCAAAAACTATATTTTTTAATAAAATGAATACATATTATCATAAATATTGAATATGCCATTAGATTGAATACAAATTTAAGTCACATTTGTTATTTTATCGATTTTTTAATGCCCCTACAACATAAGCTACTTGTGTGGGTCATTGTAAAACAAAATATATAATTGCCACAATAAGAGGGCCAAATAAACCATTTAAAAAAATATAAAAATTAATGTTTTTGGCGATGTTACGGCAAAATATAAAATATATTGTTTCAATGTAGCCATCTATTAAAATCTTTTTTAAATTTTCAACATTTTTCGATTTTTTATGATTACTTCAAAATTGCCGATACGGCTATACCACTATATGCCTTCAACGTTTAATAACACTTCTTGATGCTTATGTTGTTTATTTGTTTTGTTTTTTTCTATAAATGTATGTAAATTTTCTACCATTTCAAACAATTTATAGAAAGTATAAAATTTTTGTAATAATTTGGGACCAGATGGAGGCGTCACTTGGTACCTATCGACAAATGTATGCAATAGGCCAACAAATTTGTGCATATTCTGATGATTATATTTACTTTGCGTAATAGCATATGACAATTTAATGGAAAAGTAATGAGCAAATCGCTCTTACAGTGTTTTATGTATTTAAAACTTATAGATAATTATTAATAAAACGTAAGCTTTGCATAATTTAGAAAAAAAATATGCATATGACAAAATACAATTGTTAAAAAGCAATTCAACTCAATAATTTAGTAAAAGAAAATTTTGCAACCTCATTGGATTAACAATTTTGTGGTCCTGAAAATGACCGATTTTGTCAATACGTCGATTTCCATTAAACAAAAAATAACATTAAAATAAACACAAGTTAACTACCTACAAAAAATTGAAGACCTATTTTTATGAGAGTTACGGAGGAGAGTGCTTAGAAGAAATTATTGCATTGGTATTTTGTAGCATACAAATTCCAAGCAATATTAAAAGTGGTTTGCTATTTAAAACTACTTCTATATCTTAAATTAAACAAATGTACATTTATTTAGATTGAAAAGCATGTACAAATAATTCACAATTTTTTTCATGTTGATATTATAATTTTCCTGTTTTTTATAAGCAACTAAAGTGCAACATTGTATGAATTGAGACTTATTTTTTGCAATAAAAGTTAATATTTTAATCGTAATACGTTAAATTGATTATGTTGAAAACATTTATTACAATATTTAAATAATTTTCTATTCGAATAATATATTTACAATAGATAAAAGATTATTTTTCTATTTTTCCAAAGAATTTTAAAAATTGCAACTCATTATACTCATATACAATGCAACCTGGAATACGGCTTGAGCCTGTAACACATATTTGCATCGGAAAAATATATTTTTTGTCCAAATTCCACAAATGTTTTCATATTTGTTAAAAAGAAACAATAATTTATAAGAAATTGTTAACTTTTCATTAATTTATGCATGCATATATTTAAAATTGGACAACCATAGGTAACTTATATGAAATTTTTCCCATGGCTGCTGACCACATAGGTAATTTATTGTCATAAAAATATCAAAAACTATATTTTTTAATAAAATTAATACATATTATCATAAATATTGAATATGCCATTAGAATGAATACAAATTTAAGTCACATTTGTAATTTTATCGATTTTTTAATGCCCCTACAACATAAGCTACTTGTGTGGGTCATTGTAGAACAAAATATATAATTGCCACAATAAGAGGGCCAAATAAACCATTTAAAAAAATATAAAAATTAATGTTTTTGGCGATGTTACGGCAAAATATAAAATATATTGTTTCAATGTAGCCATCTATTAAAATCTTTTTAAATTTTCAACATTTTTCGATTTTTTATGATTACTTCAAAATTGCCGATACGGCTATACCACTTTAGGCCTTCAACGTTTAATAACACTTCTTGATGCGTATGTAACGTGATTTTCAAACATTTTAAACAATTTATAGAAAGTAAAAACTTTTTTCTAATAATTCGGGTCCAGATGCAGGCGTCACTTGGTAAATATCTACTGCTTTACTGCTAATGTATATTATAGGCAGTCATTTCATATATATACCTATAAATAAACAAATTTGTGCATATTCTGCTAATTTTGTTTTGTAACATAAAAAAGTAATGTGCAGTAGTGCCTCTAAATTATGTATAAATAATAATATTAATAAGCAATTCAAATTTAATAATGTAGCAAAAGAAAAGTTTACAACCTCATTGAATTATCAATTTTGTGGTCCTGAAAAGGACCGATTTTGTCAATATGTCGATTTCGATTAAACGAAAAGTAATATCCACTTAATTAAGCACGCTCGCCACGAATACGTCTGGCTAATTGAATATCTTTAGGCATAATAGTGACACGCTTAGCATGGATAGCGCACAAGTTTGTATCTTCAAAAAGACCAACTAAGTAGGCTTCACTGGCTTCCTGCAAGGCCATCACTGCTGAACTCTGGAAACGTAAATCGGTCTTAAAATCTTGAGCGATTTCTCGCACCAAACGCTGGAAAGGCAGTTTGCGTATAAGTAGCTCAGTGCTCTTCTGATAGCGACGGATCTCACGGAGAGCAACAGTACCGGGGCGATAACGATGTGGCTTCTTTACACCTCCGGTTGCAGGCGCACTTTTACGTGCAGCTTTGGTAGCCAATTGCTTACGGGGCGCTTTGCCACCAGTAGACTTGCGTGCAGTTTGCTTAGTACGAGCCATCCCTTTCCTCACTTACAATATCAGAATAACAAAATTGCCATCCGTGTCATGATATATATAGGAAATTTTTAGCAAGCAGCCCTCTGATTGGTGGTTGAACATTCGTCACTCGAAAGCAGCCGAAGATAAACTGTGTAGCTATCTCGCTCGTGTTTTCGTCAATTTTTGTATAAATACATGACACGCAAGACTCAAAATTGTTAGTTTATCTGTGACGCTCGTTGTGTGACGAAGTGTAGAAAAAATTAAAACAAAATAAAAAATGACTGGTCGTGGTAAAGGTGGAAAAGGTTTGGGCAAAGGTGGCGCTAAGCGTCATCGCAAAGTCTTGCGTGACAACATCCAGGGTATCACAAAGCCGGCTATTCGCCGTTTAGCTCGTCGAGGCGGTGTCAAGCGTATCTCTGGCCTAATTTACGAAGAAACGCGTGGCGTTCTCAAGGTGTTTCTGGAAAATGTTATTCGTGACGCAGTTACCTATACCGAGCACGCCAAGAGGAAGACAGTCACAGCCATGGATGTTGTGTATGCGCTTAAGAGACAAGGCCGCACTTTGTATGGTTTCGGCGGTTAAATTATTTGTACATTTGCATTTGCTGTAGTACAAACATCAAAAAACAATCGGTCCTTTTCAGGACCACAAATAAATTTAAAAAGAGAAAAGTTTTTTTAATTGTTTTAATATCATAAAATTATATATTAAAAGCAAAAAAGAATATTTCCATTTGTGTGTTGTTGCGTGGTGCGAATTGCCTGCTTCTTAAATATTTCTTTGTATACAATTTAAGACTTTAAATGTAAAAAATGTATACTATATATATACACTTTTTGACCATATCAAAAATTGTACCTTTTAATTATTATTATCTCGTTACATAACCATTTTGTATTGCATGAAATTTTTCAACGCTTTTGTAAAAATGTGGTCGTCCTGAAAAGGACGGTTTGATTCGCTATGCCGAAAGTTAAGTTGTGACTGTTTAGGCTTTCTTTTCGGTCTTCTTAGGCAAAAGCACGGCCTGAATGTTGGGCAGAACACCACCCTGCGCAATGGTAACTCCCGAGAGTAGCTTGTTCAATTCCTCGTCGTTGCGAATAGCCAATTGCAGATGGCGAGGGATTATTCTTGTCTTCTTATTATCGCGAGCTGCATTACCAGCCAACTCGAGAACTTCAGCGGCCAAATATTCCATGACAGCAGCTAAGTAGACTGGAGCACCAGCACCAACTCGCTCAGCATAGTTGCCCTTTCGAAGCAAACGATGGATGCGACCAACGGGGAACTGAAGACCAGCTCGATTGGAACGTGACTTTGCCTTTCCCTTAACTTTGCCACCTTTACCACGACCAGACATTTTATTTCCTTTTCACAAAAATTACGAACTTATTATCTTGTGCTCACACACACGAATGTTGTCAAAACGCCGCGTGCGTCGTTCATTTTATACTTTTTTCACTACCTATTCGTTCAGGCAAAAGGGTGGGAACTGTCAATGTTGTTAGACCTGAAACAACCGTCTGAAAAAAAGTATTTATATTTGAGACATTTTAGGTTGTCGCCATATTAAGCATTTGTAGTGTTTTTCTGTGAATATTGTGAATATTGTGAATCGAATTAAATATGCCACCAAAAACCAGTGGAAAGGCAGCCAAAAAGGCTGGCAAAGCCCAAAAAAACATCACCAAGAATGACAAGAAAAAGAAGCGCAAGAGGAAGGAAAGTTATGCCATCTATATTTACAAAGTATTGAAGCAGGTCCATCCCGATACTGGTATTTCATCCAAAGCCATGAGCATCATGAACAGTTTTGTGAATGATATTTTTGAGCGTATTGCTGCTGAAGCCTCACGTTTAGCCCACTATAACAAACGCTCAACCATCACGAGTCGGGAAATCCAAACTGCCGTCCGTCTATTGCTGCCCGGTGAGTTAGCTAAGCACGCTGTCAGTGAGGGAACCAAGGCTGTAACCAAGTACACCAGCTCCAAGTAAAACCGCAACAAACGCGTTCGGCTCGGCAAAATAAATGAAAAAAGGCCCTTTTCAGGGCCACAATATAATTTCTCAAAGAATTAAATCATGCTCAAAACAGACTTATACTAAAATATTTATGATTGTAAATATTTATCTTTTTAAAGAACAATTCTCTGCATTGCATATCTGCTCCTTAATATTTTTCAATAAATTTAATAATGACGCATTACACAATTATTTATTTATTATTTGGCGCTGCAAAAAATTCTAGTGCATAATTAAATCATTGAAAATTTACTATTCCCTTTCAAGTAATGCCTTTTGTAGCCCTGAAAAGGGCTTTGGTTTAAAACAAATCAAATTACAAATTTATAAAAGTTGTAATTTGTCTAGGTATAGCTAGATTCACATTACTTTTTGGCAGCTACCTTTGGTTTTTTTGTCACTGGCTTTTTCGGTTTGGCACTGGTGGTCTTGGCCTTGGTCTTTGGCGTCTTTGGCTTGGCAGCGCTTGATTTAGCTTTTGCTGCCGTCAATTTGGCTTTAACTGTACCAGTTTTCTTAGCATCCTTAACCTTTGCCTTTTCGGTTTTCTTCTTTTCGGCAGTTTTCTTTGCAGCGGCCGAAACCTTCTTTACCTTTATTTTTTTATCACTACCAGTACCAGCTCCTCCCGATGCACTTTTTTTCCAATTGTTGTTGACTTCTTCTTCGCTGCTGCCGACGATGGCGATTTCTTAGCTTTCTTTTCAATAGATGAAGCAACCTTTGGCTTAGGATCCTTTTTGGCGGCTGCCGACAGTTTAAACGAACCGGATGCACCTTTACCCTTGGTTTGTATAAGTTTTCCATTAGCAACGGCCGATTTTAAATATTTCTTTATGAACGGATTTAATTTCTGGGCATCGCATTTATATGTGGCACTTATGTATTTCTTGATGGCCAACAGGGAGGAGCCACCACGTTCCTTCAAGTTCTTGATTGAAGCGTCAACCATTTGTTGTGTTGGGGGATGCGATGGTGCAGCCGTTGGCTTTTTTGACTTAACTGCAGCAACAGCCTTTTTGGCGGCCACCTTTTTTCAGCTGGTGGAACAGCGACCGGAGATCCAGTTGTAGCAGCAATCACGGCATCAGACATCTTTGTTATTTTTATTATTTTTATTATTCACTTTTAAACACAAATAACGTATGAAAATTATCATAAGCCAACCAACCACATAGAAAATTGAAGACCTATTTTTATGAGAATTACGGAGGAGAGTGTTTAAAATAAAATTTTGCATTGGTAATTTGTAGCATACAAGTTGCAAGCAATATTAAAAGGGTTTTGTAATTTAAAGCTATTTCTATTTCTTGAATAAATAAAGTCATACATTTATTTATATTGAAAATCATGTACAAATTATTTACACTTTATTTCATGATGATATTATCATTTTCTTGGTTTTTACAAGCAACTGAAGTCAAACATTCTATGAATTGAGACTTAATTTTTTCAATAAAAGTTAATATTTTAATCGTTTTATGTTAAATTGATCATGTTGTAAACATTTATTACAAAATTTCAACAATTTTCTGTTCGAATAATTCATTTACAATAGATAAAAGATTATTTTTCTATTTTTCCATAGAATTTTAAAATTGCAATTTATTGGTACATGAATGAGGTACAAGTTGGAATATAGCTTGGACCAGTAGCACATATTTGCATCGGAAAAATAGATTTTTTGTCCAAATTCCACAAATGTTTTCATATTTGTTAAAAAGAAACAATAATTTATAAGAAATTGTTAACTTTTCATTAATTTATGCATGCATATATTTAAAATTGGACAACCATAGGTAACTTATATGAAATTTTTCCCATGGCTGCTGACCACATAGGTAATTTATTGTCATAAAAATATCAAAAACTATATTTTTTAATAAAATGAATACATATTATCATAAATATTGAATATGCCATTAGATTGAATACAAATTTAAGTCACATTTGTTATTTTATCGATTTTTTAATGCCCCTACAACATAAGCTACTTGTGTGGGTCATTGTAAAACAAAATATATAATTGCCACAATAAGAGGGCCAAATAAACCATTTAAAAAAATATAAAAATTAATGTTTTTGGCGATGTTACGGCAAAATATAAAATATATTGTTTCAATGTAGCCATCTATTAAAATCTTTTTAAATTTTCAACATTTTTCGATTTTTTATGATTACTTCAAAATTGCCGATACGGCTATACCACTATATGCCTTCAACGTTTAATAACACTTCTTGATGCTTATGTTGTTTATTTGTTTTGTTTTTTTCTATAAATGTATGTAAATTTTCTACCATTTCAAACAATTTATAGAAAGTATAAAATTTTTGTAATAATTTGGGACCAGATGGAGGCGTCACTTGGTACCTATCGACAAATGTATGCAATAGGCCAACAAATTTGTGCATATTCTGATGATTATATTTACTTTGCGTAATAGCATATGACAATTTAATGGAAAAGTAATGAGCAAATCGCTCTTACAGTGTTTTATGTATTTAAAACTTATAGATAATTATTAATAAAACGTAAGCTTTGCATAATTTAGAAAAAAAATATGCATATGACAAAATACAATTGTTAAAAAGCAATTCAACTCAATAATTTAGTAAAAGAAAATTTTGCAACCTCATTGGATTAACAATTTTGTGGTCCTGAAAATGACCGATTTTGTCAATACGTCGATTTCCATTAAACAAAAAATAACATTAAAATAAACACAAGTTAACTACCTACAAAAAATTGAAGACCTATTTTTATGAGAGTTACGGAGGAGAGTGCTTAGAAGAAATTATTGCATTGGTATTTTGTAGCATACAAATTCCAAGCAATATTAAAAGTGGTTTGCTATTTAAAACTACTTCTATATCTTAAATTAAACAAATGTACATTTATTTAGATTGAAAAGCATGTACAAATAATTCACAATTTTTTCATGTTGATATTATAATTTTCCTGTTTTTTATAAGCAACTAAAGTGCAACATTGTATGAATTGAGACTTATTTTTTGCAATAAAAGTTAATATTTTAATCGTAATACGTTAAATTGATTATGTTGAAAACATTTATTACAATATTTAAATAATTTTCTATTCGAATAATATATTTACAATAGATAAAAGATTATTTTTCTATTTTTCCAAAGAATTTTAAAAATTGCAACTCATTATACTCATATACAATGCAACCTGGAATACGGCTTGAGCCTGTAACACATATTTGCATCGGAAAAATATATTTTTTGTCCAAATTCCACAAATGTTTTCATATTTGTTAAAAAGAAACAATAATTTATAAGAAATTGTTAACTTTTCATTAATTTATGCATGCATATATTTAAAATTGGACAACCATAGGTAACTTATATGAAATTTTTCCCATGGCTGCTGACCACATAGGTAATTTATTGTCATAAAAATATCAAAAACTATATTTTTTAATAAAATTAATACATATTATCATAAATATTGAATATGCCATTAGAATGAATACAAATTTAAGTCACATTTGTAATTTTATCGATTTTTTAATGCCCCTACAACATAAGCTACTTGTGTGGGTCATTGTAGAACAAAATATATAATTGCCACAATAAGAGGGCCAAATAAACCATTTAAAAAAATATAAAAATTAATGTTTTTGGCGATGTTACGGCAAAATATAAAATATATTGTTTCAATGTAGCCATCTATTAAAATCTTTTTAAATTTTCAACATTTTTCGATTTTTTATGATTACTTCAAAATTGCCGATACGGCTATACCACTTTAGGCCTTCAACGTTTAATAACACTTCTTGATGCGTATGTAACGTGATTTTCAAACATTTTAAACAATTTATAGAAAGTAAAAACTTTTTTCTAATAATTCGGGTCCAGATGCAGGCGTCACTTGGTAAATATCTACTGCTTTACTGCTAATGTATATTATAGGCAGTCATTTCATATATATACCTATAAATAAACAAATTTGTGCATATTCTGCTAATTTTGTTTTGTAACATAAAAAAGTAATGTGCAGTAGTGCCTCTAAATTATGTATAAATAATAATATTAATAAGCAATTCAAATTTAATAATGTAGCAAAAGAAAAGTTTACAACCTCATTGAATTATCAATTTTGTGGTCCTGAAAAGGACCGATTTTGTCAATATGTCGATTTCGATTAAACGAAAAGTAATATCCACTTAATTAAGCACGCTCGCCACGAATACGTCTGGCTAATTGAATATCTTTAGGCATAATAGTGACACGCTTAGCATGGATAGCGCACAAGTTTGTATCTTCAAAAAGACCAACTAAGTAGGCTTCACTGGCTTCCTGCAAGGCCATCACTGCTGAACTCTGGAAACGTAAATCGGTCTTAAAATCTTGAGCGATTTCTCGCACCAAACGCTGGAAAGGCAGTTTGCGTATAAGTAGCTCAGTGCTCTTCTGATAGCGACGGATCTCACGGAGAGCAACAGTACCGGGGCGATAACGATGTGGCTTCTTTACACCTCCGGTTGCAGGCGCACTTTTACGTGCAGCTTTGGTAGCCAATTGCTTACGGGGCGCTTTGCCACCAGTAGACTTGCGTGCAGTTTGCTTAGTACGAGCCATCCCTTTCCTCACTTACAATATCAGAATAACAAAATTGCCATCCGTGTCATGATATATATAGGAAATTTTTAGCAAGCAGCCCTCTGATTGGTGGTTGAACATTCGTCACTCGAAAGCAGCCGAAGATAAACTGTGTAGCTATCTCGCTCGTGTTTTCGTCAATTTTTGTATAAATACATGACACGCAAGACTCAAAATTGTTAGTTTATCTGTGACGCTCGTTGTGTGACGAAGTGTAGAAAAAATTAAAACAAAATAAAAAATGACTGGTCGTGGTAAAGGTGGAAAAGGTTTGGGCAAAGGTGGCGCTAAGCGTCATCGCAAAGTCTTGCGTGACAACATCCAGGGTATCACAAAGCCGGCTATTCGCCGTTTAGCTCGTCGAGGCGGTGTCAAGCGTATCTCTGGCCTAATTTACGAAGAAACGCGTGGCGTTCTCAAGGTGTTTCTGGAAAATGTTATTCGTGACGCAGTTACCTATACCGAGCACGCCAAGAGGAAGACAGTCACAGCCATGGATGTTGTGTATGCGCTTAAGAGACAAGGCCGCACTTTGTATGGTTTCGGCGGTTAAATTATTTGTACATTTGCATTTGCTGTAGTACAAACATCAAAAAACAATCGGTCCTTTTCAGGACCACAAATAAATTTAAAAAGAGAAAAGTTTTTTTAATTGTTTTAATATCATAAAATTATATATTAAAAGCAAAAAGAATATTTCCATTTGTGTGTTGTTGCGTGGTGCGAATTGCCTGCTTCTTAAATATTTCTTTGTATACAATTTAAGACTTTAAATGTAAAAAATGTATACTATATATATACACTTTTTGACCATATCAAAAATTGTACCTTTTAATTATTATTATCTCGTTACATAACCATTTTGTATTGCATGAAATTTTTCAACGCTTTTGTAAAAATGTGGTCGTCCTGAAAAGGACGGTTTGATTCGCTATGCCGAAAGTTAAGTTGTGACTGTTTAGGCTTTCTTTTCGGTCTTCTTAGGCAAAAGCACGGCCTGAATGTTGGGCAGAACACCACCCTGCGCAATGGTAACTCCCGAGAGTAGCTTGTTCAATTCCTCGTCGTTGCGAATAGCCAATTGCAGATGGCGAGGGATTATTCTTGTCTTCTTATTATCGCGAGCTGCATTACCAGCCAACTCGAGAACTTCAGCGGCCAAATATTCCATGACAGCAGCTAAGTAGACTGGAGCACCAGCACCAACTCGCTCAGCATAGTTGCCCTTTCGAAGCAAACGATGGATGCGACCAACGGGGAACTGAAGACCAGCTCGATTGGAACGTGACTTTGCCTTTCCCTTAACTTTGCCACCTTTACCACGACCAGACATTTTATTTCCTTTTCACAAAAATTACGAACTTATTATCTTGTGCTCACACACACGAATGTTGTCAAAACGCCGCGTGCGTCGTTCATTTTATACTTTTTTTCACTACCTATTCGTTCAGGCATAAGGGTGGGAACTGTCAATGTTGTTAGACCTGAAACAACCGTCTGAAAAAAAGTATTTATATTTGAGACATTTTAGGTTGTCGCCATATTAAGCATTTGTAGTGTTTTTCTGTGAATATTGTGAATATTGTGAATCGAATTAAATATGCCACCAAAAACCAGTGGAAAGGCAGCCAAAAAGGCTGGCAAAGCCCAAAAAAACATCACCAAGAATGACAAGAAAAAGAAGCGCAAGAGGAAGGAAAGTTATGCCATCTATATTTACAAAGTATTGAAGCAGGTCCATCCCGATACTGGTATTTCATCCAAAGCCATGAGCATCATGAACAGTTTTGTGAATGATATTTTTGAGCGTATTGCTGCTGAAGCCTCACGTTTAGCCCACTATAACAAACGCTCAACCATCACGAGTCGGGAAATCCAAACTGCCGTCCGTCTATTGCTGCCCGGTGAGTTAGCTAAGCACGCTGTCAGTGAGGGAACCAAGGCTGTAACCAAGTACACCAGCTCCAAGTAAAACCGCAACAAACGCGTTCGGCTCGGCAAAATAAATGAAAAAGGCCCTTTTCAGGGCCACAATATAATTTCTCAAAGAATTAAATCATGCTCAAAACAGACTTATACTAAAATATTTATGATTGTAAATATTTATCTTTTTAAAGAACAATTCTCTGCATTGCATATCTGCTCCTTAATATTTTTCAATAAATTTAATAATGACGCATTACACAATTATTTATTTATTATTTGGCGCTGCAAAAAATTCTAGTGCATAATTAAATCATTGAAAATTTACTATTCCCTTTCAAGTAATGCCTTTTGTAGCCCTGAAAAGGGCTTTGGTTTAAAACAAATCAAATTACAAATTTATAAAAGTTGTAATTTGTCTAGGTATAGCTAGATTCACATTACTTTTTGGCAGCTACCTTTGGTTTTTTTGTCACTGGCTTTTTCGGTTTGGCACTGGTGGTCTTGGCCTTGGTCTTTGGCGTCTTTGGCTTGGCAGCGCTTGATTTAGCTTTTGCTGCCGTCAATTTGGCTTTAACTGTACCAGTTTTCTTAGCATCCTTAACCTTTGCCTTTTCGGTTTTCTTCTTTTCGGCAGTTTTCTTTGCAGCGGCCGAAACCTTCTTTACCTTTATTTTTTTATCACTACCAGTACCAGCTCCTCCCGATGCACTTTTTTTTCCAATTGTTGTTGACTTCTTCTTCGCTGCTGCCGACGATGGCGATTTCTTAGCTTTCTTTTCAATAGATGAAGCAACCTTTGGCTTAGGATCCTTTTTGGCGGCTGCCGACAGTTTAAACGAACCGGATGCACCTTTACCCTTGGTTTGTATAAGTTTTCCATTAGCAACGGCCGATTTTAAATATTTCTTTATGAACGGATTTAATTTCTGGGCATCGCATTTATATGTGGCACTTATGTATTTCTTGATGGCCAACAGGGAGGAGCCACCACGTTCCTTCAAGTTCTTGATTGAAGCGTCAACCATTTGTTGTGTTGGGGGATGCGATGGTGCAGCCGTTGGCTTTTTTGACTTAACTGCAGCAACAGCCTTTTTGGCGGCCACCTTTTTTTCAGCTGGTGGAACAGCGACCGGAGATCCAGTTGTAGCAGCAATCACGGCATCAGACATCTTTGTTATTTTTATTATTTTTATTATTCACTTTTAAACACAAATAACGTATGAAAATTATCATAAGCCAACCAACCACATAGAAAATTGAAGACCTATTTTTATGAGAATTACGGAGGAGAGTGTTTAAAATAAAATTTTGCATTGGTAATTTGTAGCATACAAGTTGCAAGCAATATTAAAAGGGTTTTGTAATTTAAAGCTATTTCTATTTCTTGAATAAATAAAGTCATACATTTATTTATATTGAAAATCATGTACAAATTATTTACACTTTATTTCATGATGATATTATCATTTTCTTGGTTTTTACAAGCAACTGAAGTCAAACATTCTATGAATTGAGACTTAATTTTTTCAATAAAAGTTAATATTTTAATCGTTTTATGTTAAATTGATCATGTTGTAAACATTTATTACAAAATTTCAACAATTTTCTGTTCGAATAATTCATTTACAATAGATAAAAGATTATTTTTCTATTTTTCCATAGAATTTTAAAATTGCAATTTATTGGTACATGAATGAGGTACAAGTTGGAATATAGCTTGGACCAGTAGCACATATTTGCATCGGAAAAATAGATTTTTTGTCCAAATTCCACAAATGTTTTCATATTTGTTAAAAAGAAACAATAATTTATAAGAAATTGTTAACTTTTCATTAATTTATGCATGCATATATTTAAAATTGGACAACCATAGGTAACTTATATGAAATTTTTCCCATGGCTGCTGACCACATAGGTAATTTATTGTCATAAAAATATCAAAAACTATATTTTTTAATAAAATGAATACATATTATCATAAATATTGAATATGCCATTAGATTGAATACAAATTTAAGTCACATTTGTTATTTTATCGATTTTTTAATGCCCCTACAACATAAGCTACTTGTGTGGGTCATTGTAAAACAAAATATATAATTGCCACAATAAGAGGGCCAAATAAACCATTTAAAAAAATATAAAAATTAATGTTTTTGGCGATGTTACGGCAAAATATAAAATATATTGTTTCAATGTAGCCATCTATTAAAATCTTTTTAAATTTTCAACATTTTTCGATTTTTTATGATTACTTCAAAATTGCCGATACGGCTATACCACTATATGCCTTCAACGTTTAATAACACTTCTTGATGCTTATGTTGTTTATTTGTTTTGTTTTTTTCTATAAATGTATGTAAATTTTCTACCATTTCAAACAATTTATAGAAAGTATAAAATTTTTGTAATAATTTGGGACCAGATGGAGGCGTCACTTGGTACCTATCGACAAATGTATGCAATAGGCCAACAAATTTGTGCATATTCTGATGATTATATTTACTTTGCGTAATAGCATATGACAATTTAATGGAAAAGTAATGAGCAAATCGCTCTTACAGTGTTTTATGTATTTAAAACTTATAGATAATTATTAATAAAACGTAAGCTTTGCATAATTTAGAAAAAAAATATGCATATGACAAAATACAATTGTTAAAAAGCAATTCAACTCAATAATTTAGTAAAAGAAAATTTTGCAACCTCATTGGATTAACAATTTTGTGGTCCTGAAAATGACCGATTTTGTCAATACGTCGATTTCCATTAAACAAAAAATAACATTAAAATAAACACAAGTTAACTACCTACAAAAAATTGAAGACCTATTTTTATGAGAGTTACGGAGGAGAGTGCTTAGAAGAAATTATTGCATTGGTATTTTGTAGCATACAAATTCCAAGCAATATTAAAAGTGGTTTGCTATTTAAAACTACTTCTATATCTTAAATTAAACAAATGTACATTTATTTAGATTGAAAAGCATGTACAAATAATTCACAATTTTTTCATGTTGATATTATAATTTTCCTGTTTTTTATAAGCAACTAAAGTGCAACATTGTATGAATTGAGACTTATTTTTTGCAATAAAAGTTAATATTTTAATCGTAATACGTTAAATTGATTATGTTGAAAACATTTATTACAATATTTAAATAATTTTCTATTCGAATAATATATTTACAATAGATAAAAGATTATTTTTCTATTTTTCCAAAGAATTTTAAAAATTGCAACTCATTATACTCATATACAATGCAACCTGGAATACGGCTTGAGCCTGTAACACATATTTGCATCGGAAAAATATATTTTTTGTCCAAATTCCACAAATGTTTTCATATTTGTTAAAAAGAAACAATAATTTATAAGAAATTGTTAACTTTTCATTAATTTATGCATGCATATATTTAAAATTGGACAACCATAGGTAACTTATATGAAATTTTTCCCATGGCTGCTGACCACATAGGTAATTTATTGTCATAAAAATATCAAAAACTATATTTTTTAATAAAATTAATACATATTATCATAAATATTGAATATGCCATTAGAATGAATACAAATTTAAGTCACATTTGTAATTTTATCGATTTTTTAATGCCCCTACAACATAAGCTACTTGTGTGGGTCATTGTAGAACAAAATATATAATTGCCACAATAAGAGGGCCAAATAAACCATTTAAAAAATATAAAAAATTAATGTTTTTGGCGATGTTACGGCAAAATATAAAATATATTGTTTCAATGTAGCCATCTATTAAAATCTTTTTAAATTTTCAACATTTTTCGATTTTTTATGATTACTTCAAAATTGCCGATACGGCTATACCACTTTAGGCCTTCAACGTTTAATAACACTTCTTGATGCGTATGTAACGTGATTTTCAAACATTTTAAACAATTTATAGAAAGTAAAAACTTTTTTCTAATAATTCGGGTCCAGATGCAGGCGTCACTTGGTAAATATCTACTGCTTTACTGCTAATGTATATTATAGGCAGTCATTTCATATATATACCTATAAATAAACAAATTTGTGCATATTCTGCTAATTTTGTTTTGTAACATAAAAAAGTAATGTGCAGTAGTGCCTCTAAATTATGTATAAATAATAATATTAATAAGCAATTCAAATTTAATAATGTAGCAAAAGAAAAGTTTACAACCTCATTGAATTATCAATTTTGTGGTCCTGAAAAGGACCGATTTTGTCAATATGTCGATTTCGATTAAACGAAAAGTAATATCCACTTAATTAAGCACGCTCGCCACGAATACGTCTGGCTAATTGAATATCTTTAGGCATAATAGTGACACGCTTAGCATGGATAGCGCACAAGTTTGTATCTTCAAAAAGACCAACTAAGTAGGCTTCACTGGCTTCCTGCAAGGCCATCACTGCTGAACTCTGGAAACGTAAATCGGTCTTAAAATCTTGAGCGATTTCTCGCACCAAACGCTGGAAAGGCAGTTTGCGTATAAGTAGCTCAGTGCTCTTCTGATAGCGACGGATCTCACGGAGAGCAACAGTACCGGGGCGATAACGATGTGGCTTCTTTACACCTCCGGTTGCAGGCGCACTTTTACGTGCAGCTTTGGTAGCCAATTGCTTACGGGGCGCTTTGCCACCAGTAGACTTGCGTGCAGTTTGCTTAGTACGAGCCATCCCTTTCCTCACTTACAATATCAGAATAACAAAATTGCCATCCGTGTCATGATATATATAGGAAATTTTTAGCAAGCAGCCCTCTGATTGGTGGTTGAACATTCGTCACTCGAAAGCAGCCGAAGATAAACTGTGTAGCTATCTCGCTCGTGTTTTCGTCAATTTTTGTATAAATACATGACACGCAAGACTCAAAATTGTTAGTTTATCTGTGACGCTCGTTGTGTGACGAAGTGTAGAAAAAATTAAAACAAAATAAAAAATGACTGGTCGTGGTAAAGGTGGAAAAGGTTTGGGCAAAGGTGGCGCTAAGCGTCATCGCAAAGTCTTGCGTGACAACATCCAGGGTATCACAAAGCCGGCTATTCGCCGTTTAGCTCGTCGAGGCGGTGTCAAGCGTATCTCTGGCCTAATTTACGAAGAAACGCGTGGCGTTCTCAAGGTGTTTCTGGAAAATGTTATTCGTGACGCAGTTACCTATACCGAGCACGCCAAGAGGAAGACAGTCACAGCCATGGATGTTGTGTATGCGCTTAAGAGACAAGGCCGCACTTTGTATGGTTTCGGCGGTTAAATTATTTGTACATTTGCATTTGCTGTAGTACAAACATCAAAAAACAATCGGTCCTTTTCAGGACCACAAATAAATTTAAAAAGAGAAAAGTTTTTTTAATTGTTTTAATATCATAAAATTATATATTAAAAGCAAAAAAGAATATTTCCATTTGTGTGTTGTTGCGTGGTGCGAATTGCCTGCTTCTTAAATATTTCTTTGTATACAATTTAAGACTTTAAATGTAAAAAATGTATACTATATATATACACTTTTTGACCATATCAAAAATTGTACCTTTTAATTATTATTATCTCGTTACATAACCATTTTGTATTGCATGAAATTTTTCAACGCTTTTGTAAAAATGTGGTCGTCCTGAAAAGGACGGTTTGATTCGCTATGCCGAAAGTTAAGTTGTGACTGTTTAGGCTTTCTTTTCGGTCTTCTTAGGCAAAAGCACGGCCTGAATGTTGGGCAGAACACCACCCTGCGCAATGGTAACTCCCGAGAGTAGCTTGTTCAATTCCTCGTCGTTGCGAATAGCCAATTGCAGATGGCGAGGGATTATTCTTGTCTTCTTATTATCGCGAGCTGCATTACCAGCCAACTCGAGAACTTCAGCGGCCAAATATTCCATGACAGCAGCTAAGTAGACTGGAGCACCAGCACCAACTCGCTCAGCATAGTTGCCCTTTCGAAGCAAACGATGGATGCGACCAACGGGGAACTGAAGACCAGCTCGATTGGAACGTGACTTTGCCTTTCCCTTAACTTTGCCACCTTTACCACGACCAGACATTTTATTTCCTTTTCACAAAAATTACGAACTTATTATCTTGTGCTCACACACACGAATGTTGTCAAAACGCCGCGTGCGTCGTTCATTTTATACTTTTTTTCACTACCTATTCGTTCAGGCATAAGGGTGGGAACTGTCAATGTTGTTAGACCTGAAACAACCGTCTGAAAAAAAAGTATTTATATTTGAGACATTTTAGGTTGTCGCCATATTAAGCATTTGTAGTGTTTTTCTGTGAATATTGTGAATATTGTGAATCGAATTAAATATGCCACCAAAAACCAGTGGAAAGGCAGCCAAAAAGGCTGGCAAAGCCCAAAAAACATCACCAAGAATGACAAGAAAAAGAAGCGCAAGAGGAAGGAAAGTTATGCCATCTATATTTACAAAGTATTGAAGCAGGTCCATCCCGATACTGGTATTTCATCCAAAGCCATGAGCATCATGAACAGTTTTGTGAATGATATTTTTGAGCGTATTGCTGCTGAAGCCTCACGTTTAGCCCACTATAACAAACGCTCAACCATCACGAGTCGGGAAATCCAAACTGCCGTCCGTCTATTGCTGCCCGGTGAGTTAGCTAAGCACGCTGTCAGTGAGGGAACCAAGGCTGTAACCAAGTACACCAGCTCCAAGTAAAACCGCAACAAACGCGTTCGGCTCGGCAAAATAAATGAAAAAAGGCCCTTTTCAGGGCCACAATATAATTTCTCAAAGAATTAAATCATGCTCAAAACAGACTTATACTAAAATATTTATGATTGTAAATATTTATCTTTTAAAGAACAATTCTCTGCATTGCATATCTGCTCCTTAATATTTTTCAATAAATTTAATAATGACGCATTACACAATTATTTATTTATTATTTGGCGCTGCAAAAAATTCTAGTGCATAATTAAATCATTGAAAATTTACTATTCCCTTTCAAGTAATGCCTTTTGTAGCCCTGAAAAGGGCTTTGGTTTAAAACAAATCAAATTACAAATTTATAAAAGTTGTAATTTGTCTAGGTATAGCTAGATTCACATTACTTTTTGGCAGCTACCTTTGGTTTTTTTGTCACTGGCTTTTTCGGTTTGGCACTGGTGGTCTTGGCCTTGGTCTTTGGCGTCTTTGGCTTGGCAGCGCTTGATTTAGCTTTTGCTGCCGTCAATTTGGCTTTAACTGTACCAGTTTTCTTAGCATCCTTAACCTTTGCCTTTTCGGTTTTCTTCTTTTCGGCAGTTTTCTTTGCAGCGGCCGAAACCTTCTTTACCTTTATTTTTTTATCACTACCAGTACCAGCTCCTCCCGATGCACTTTTTTTCCAATTGTTGTTGACTTCTTCTTCGCTGCTGCCGACGATGGCGATTTCTTAGCTTTCTTTTCAATAGATGAAGCAACCTTTGGCTTAGGATCCTTTTTGGCGGCTGCCGACAGTTTAAACGAACCGGATGCACCTTTACCCTTGGTTTGTATAAGTTTTCCATTAGCAACGGCCGATTTTAAATATTTCTTTATGAACGGATTTAATTTCTGGGCATCGCATTTATATGTGGCACTTATGTATTTCTTGATGGCCAACAGGGAGGAGCCACCACGTTCCTTCAAGTTCTTGATTGAAGCGTCAACCATTTGTTGTGTTGGGGGATGCGATGGTGCAGCCGTTGGCTTTTTTGACTTAACTGCAGCAACAGCCTTTTTGGCGGCCACCTTTTTTTCAGCTGGTGGAACAGCGACCGGAGATCCAGTTGTAGCAGCAATCACGGCATCAGACATCTTTGTTATTTTTATTATTTTTATTATTCACTTTTAAACACAAATAACGTATGAAAATTATCATAAGCCAACCAACCACATAGAAAATTGAAGACCTATTTTTATGAGAATTACGGAGGAGAGTGTTTAAAATAAAATTTTGCATTGGTAATTTGTAGCATACAAGTTGCAAGCAATATTAAAAGGGTTTTGTAATTTAAAGCTATTTCTATTTCTTGAATAAATAAAGTCATACATTTATTTATATTGAAAATCATGTACAAATTATTTACACTTTATTTCATGATGATATTATCATTTTCTTGGTTTTTACAAGCAACTGAAGTCAAACATTCTATGAATTGAGACTTAATTTTTTCAATAAAAGTTAATATTTTAATCGTTTTATGTTAAATTGATCATGTTGTAAACATTTATTACAAAATTTCAACAATTTTCTGTTCGAATAATTCATTTACAATAGATAAAAGATTATTTTTCTATTTTTCCATAGAATTTTAAAATTGCAATTTATTGGTACATGAATGAGGTACAAGTTGGAATATAGCTTGGACCAGTAGCACATATTTGCATCGGAAAAATAGATTTTTTGTCCAAATTCCACAAATGTTTTCATATTTGTTAAAAAGAAACAATAATTTATAAGAAATTGTTAACTTTTCATTAATTTATGCATGCATATATTTAAAATTGGACAACCATAGGTAACTTATATGAAATTTTTCCCATGGCTGCTGACCACATAGGTAATTTATTGTCATAAAAATATCAAAAACTATATTTTTTAATAAAATGAATACATATTATCATAAATATTGAATATGCCATTAGATTGAATACAAATTTAAGTCACATTTGTTATTTTATCGATTTTTTAATGCCCCTACAACATAAGCTACTTGTGTGGGTCATTGTAAAACAAAATATATAATTGCCACAATAAGAGGGCCAAATAAACCATTTAAAAAAATATAAAAATTAATGTTTTTGGCGATGTTACGGCAAAATATAAAATATATTGTTTCAATGTAGCCATCTATTAAAATCTTTTTAAATTTTCAACATTTTTCGATTTTTTATGATTACTTCAAAATTGCCGATACGGCTATACCACTATATGCCTTCAACGTTTAATAACACTTCTTGATGCTTATGTTGTTTATTTGTTTTGTTTTTTTCTATAAATGTATGTAAATTTTCTACCATTTCAAACAATTTATAGAAAGTATAAAATTTTTGTAATAATTTGGGACCAGATGGAGGCGTCACTTGGTACCTATCGACAAATGTATGCAATAGGCCAACAAATTTGTGCATATTCTGATGATTATATTTACTTTGCGTAATAGCATATGACAATTTAATGGAAAAGTAATGAGCAAATCGCTCTTACAGTGTTTTATGTATTTAAAACTTATAGATAATTATTAATAAAACGTAAGCTTTGCATAATTTAGAAAAAAAATATGCATATGACAAAATACAATTGTTAAAAAGCAATTCAACTCAATAATTTAGTAAAAGAAAATTTTGCAACCTCATTGGATTAACAATTTTGTGGTCCTGAAAATGACCGATTTTGTCAATACGTCGATTTCCATTAAACAAAAAATAACATTAAAATAAACACAAGTTAACTACCTACAAAAAATTGAAGACCTATTTTTATGAGAGTTACGGAGGAGAGTGCTTAGAAGAAATTATTGCATTGGTATTTTGTAGCATACAAATTCCAAGCAATATTAAAAGTGGTTTGCTATTTAAAACTACTTCTATATCTTAAATTAAACAAATGTACATTTATTTAGATTGAAAAGCATGTACAAATAATTCACAATTTTTTTCATGTTGATATTATAATTTTCCTGTTTTTTATAAGCAACTAAAGTGCAACATTGTATGAATTGAGACTTATTTTTTGCAATAAAAGTTAATATTTTAATCGTAATACGTTAAATTGATTATGTTGAAAACATTTATTACAATATTTAAATAATTTTCTATTCGAATAATATATTTACAATAGATAAAAGATTATTTTTCTATTTTTCCAAAGAATTTTAAAAATTGCAACTCATTATACTCATATACAATGCAACCTGGAATACGGCTTGAGCCTGTAACACATATTTGCATCGGAAAAATATATTTTTTGTCCAAATTCCACAAATGTTTTCATATTTGTTAAAAAGAAACAATAATTTATAAGAAATTGTTAACTTTTCATTAATTTATGCATGCATATATTTAAAATTGGACAACCATAGGTAACTTATATGAAATTTTTCCCATGGCTGCTGACCACATAGGTAATTTATTGTCATAAAAATATCAAAAACTATATTTTTTAATAAAATTAATACATATTATCATAAATATTGAATATGCCATTAGAATGAATACAAATTTAAGTCACATTTGTAATTTTATCGATTTTTTAATGCCCCTACAACATAAGCTACTTGTGTGGGTCATTGTAGAACAAAATATATAATTGCCACAATAAGAGGGCCAAATAAACCATTTAAAAAAATATAAAAATTAATGTTTTTGGCGATGTTACGGCAAAATATAAAATATATTGTTTCAATGTAGCCATCTATTAAAATCTTTTTTAAATTTTCAACATTTTTCGATTTTTTATGATTACTTCAAAATTGCCGATACGGCTATACCACTTTAGGCCTTCAACGTTTAATAACACTTCTTGATGCGTATGTAACGTGATTTTCAAACATTTTAAACAATTTATAGAAAGTAAAAACTTTTTCTAATAATTCGGGTCCAGATGCAGGCGTCACTTGGTAAATATCTACTGCTTTACTGCTAATGTATATTATAGGCAGTCATTTCATATATATACCTATAAATAAACAAATTTGTGCATATTCTGCTAATTTTGTTTTGTAACATAAAAAAGTAATGTGCAGTAGTGCCTCTAAATTATGTATAAATAATAATATTAATAAGCAATTCAAATTTAATAATGTAGCAAAAGAAAAGTTTACAACCTCATTGAATTATCAATTTTGTGGTCCTGAAAAGGACCGATTTTGTCAATATGTCGATTTCGATTAAACGAAAAGTAATATCCACTTAATTAAGCACGCTCGCCACGAATACGTCTGGCTAATTGAATATCTTTAGGCATAATAGTGACACGCTTAGCATGGATAGCGCACAAGTTTGTATCTTCAAAAAGACCAACTAAGTAGGCTTCACTGGCTTCCTGCAAGGCCATCACTGCTGAACTCTGGAAACGTAAATCGGTCTTAAAATCTTGAGCGATTTCTCGCACCAAACGCTGGAAAGGCAGTTTGCGTATAAGTAGCTCAGTGCTCTTCTGATAGCGACGGATCTCACGGAGAGCAACAGTACCGGGGCGATAACGATGTGGCTTCTTTACACCTCCGGTTGCAGGCGCACTTTTACGTGCAGCTTTGGTAGCCAATTGCTTACGGGGCGCTTTGCCACCAGTAGACTTGCGTGCAGTTTGCTTAGTACGAGCCATCCCTTTCCTCACTTACAATATCAGAATAACAAAATTGCCATCCGTGTCATGATATATATAGGAAATTTTTAGCAAGCAGCCCTCTGATTGGTGGTTGAACATTCGTCACTCGAAAGCAGCCGAAGATAAACTGTGTAGCTATCTCGCTCGTGTTTTCGTCAATTTTTGTATAAATACATGACACGCAAGACTCAAAATTGTTAGTTTATCTGTGACGCTCGTTGTGTGACGAAGTGTAGAAAAAATTAAAACAAAATAAAAAATGACTGGTCGTGGTAAAGGTGGAAAAGGTTTGGGCAAAGGTGGCGCTAAGCGTCATCGCAAAGTCTTGCGTGACAACATCCAGGGTATCACAAAGCCGGCTATTCGCCGTTTAGCTCGTCGAGGCGGTGTCAAGCGTATCTCTGGCCTAATTTACGAAGAAACGCGTGGCGTTCTCAAGGTGTTTCTGGAAAATGTTATTCGTGACGCAGTTACCTATACCGAGCACGCCAAGAGGAAGACAGTCACAGCCATGGATGTTGTGTATGCGCTTAAGAGACAAGGCCGCACTTTGTATGGTTTCGGCGGTTAAATTATTTGTACATTTGCATTTGCTGTAGTACAAACATCAAAAAACAATCGGTCCTTTTCAGGACCACAAATAAATTTAAAAAGAGAAAAGTTTTTTTAATTGTTTTAATATCATAAAATTATATATTAAAAGCAAAAAGAATATTTCCATTTGTGTGTTGTTGCGTGGTGCGAATTGCCTGCTTCTTAAATATTTCTTTGTATACAATTTAAGACTTTAAATGTAAAAAATGTATACTATATATATACACTTTTTGACCATATCAAAAATTGTACCTTTTAATTATTATTATCTCGTTACATAACCATTTTGTATTGCATGAAATTTTTCAACGCTTTTGTAAAAATGTGGTCGTCCTGAAAAGGACGGTTTGATTCGCTATGCCGAAAGTTAAGTTGTGACTGTTTAGGCTTTCTTTTCGGTCTTCTTAGGCAAAAGCACGGCCTGAATGTTGGGCAGAACACCACCCTGCGCAATGGTAACTCCCGAGAGTAGCTTGTTCAATTCCTCGTCGTTGCGAATAGCCAATTGCAGATGGCGAGGGATTATTCTTGTCTTCTTATTATCGCGAGCTGCATTACCAGCCAACTCGAGAACTTCAGCGGCCAAATATTCCATGACAGCAGCTAAGTAGACTGGAGCACCAGCACCAACTCGCTCAGCATAGTTGCCCTTTCGAAGCAAACGATGGATGCGACCAACGGGGAACTGAAGACCAGCTCGATTGGAACGTGACTTTGCCTTTCCCTTAACTTTGCCACCTTTACCACGACCAGACATTTTATTTCCTTTTCACAAAAATTACGAACTTATTATCTTGTGCTCACACACACGAATGTTGTCAAAACGCCGCGTGCGTCGTTCATTTTATACTTTTTTTCACTACCTATTCGTTCAGGCATAAGGGTGGGAACTGTCAATGTTGTTAGACCTGAAACAACCGTCTGAAAAAAAGTATTTATATTTGAGACATTTTAGGTTGTCGCCATATTAAGCATTTGTAGTGTTTTTCTGTGAATATTGTGAATATTGTGAATCGAATTAAATATGCCACCAAAAACCAGTGGAAAGGCAGCCAAAAAGGCTGGCAAAGCCCAAAAAAACATCACCAAGAATGACAAGAAAAAGAAGCGCAAGAGGAAGGAAAGTTATGCCATCTATATTTACAAAGTATTGAAGCAGGTCCATCCCGATACTGGTATTTCATCCAAAGCCATGAGCATCATGAACAGTTTTGTGAATGATATTTTTGAGCGTATTGCTGCTGAAGCCTCACGTTTAGCCCACTATAACAAACGCTCAACCATCACGAGTCGGGAAATCCAAACTGCCGTCCGTCTATTGCTGCCCGGTGAGTTAGCTAAGCACGCTGTCAGTGAGGGAACCAAGGCTGTAACCAAGTACACCAGCTCCAAGTAAAACCGCAACAAACGCGTTCGGCTCGGCAAAATAAATGAAAAAAGGCCCTTTTCAGGGCCACAATATAATTTCTCAAAGAATTAAATCATGCTCAAAACAGACTTATACTAAAATATTTATGATTGTAAATATTTATCTTTTTAAAGAACAATTCTCTGCATTGCATATCTGCTCCTTAATATTTTTCAATAAATTTAATAATGACGCATTACACAATTATTTATTTATTATTTGGCGCTGCAAAAAATTCTAGTGCATAATTAAATCATTGAAAATTTACTATTCCCTTTCAAGTAATGCCTTTTGTAGCCCTGAAAAGGGCTTTGGTTTAAAACAAATCAAATTACAAATTTATAAAAGTTGTAATTTGTCTAGGTATAGCTAGATTCACATTACTTTTTGGCAGCTACCTTTGGTTTTTTTGTCACTGGCTTTTTCGGTTTGGCACTGGTGGTCTTGGCCTTGGTCTTTGGCGTCTTTGGCTTGGCAGCGCTTGATTTAGCTTTTGCTGCCGTCAATTTGGCTTTAACTGTACCAGTTTTCTTAGCATCCTTAACCTTTGCCTTTTCGGTTTTCTTCTTTTCGGCAGTTTTCTTTGCAGCGGCCGAAACCTTCTTTACCTTTATTTTTTTATCACTACCAGTACCAGCTCCTCCCGATGCACTTTTTTTCCAATTGTTGTTGACTTCTTCTTCGCTGCTGCCGACGATGGCGATTTCTTAGCTTTCTTTTCAATAGATGAAGCAACCTTTGGCTTAGGATCCTTTTTGGCGGCTGCCGACAGTTTAAACGAACCGGATGCACCTTTACCCTTGGTTTGTATAAGTTTTCCATTAGCAACGGCCGATTTTAAATATTTCTTTATGAACGGATTTAATTTCTGGGCATCGCATTTATATGTGGCACTTATGTATTTCTTGATGGCCAACAGGGAGGAGCCACCACGTTCCTTCAAGTTCTTGATTGAAGCGTCAACCATTTGTTGTGTTGGGGGATGCGATGGTGCAGCCGTTGGCTTTTTTGACTTAACTGCAGCAACAGCCTTTTTGGCGGCCACCTTTTTTCAGCTGGTGGAACAGCGACCGGAGATCCAGTTGTAGCAGCAATCACGGCATCAGACATCTTTGTTATTTTTATTATTTTTATTATTCACTTTTAAACACAAATAACGTATGAAAATTATCATAAGCCAACCAACCACATAGAAAATTGAAGACCTATTTTTATGAGAATTACGGAGGAGAGTGTTTAAAATAAAATTTTGCATTGGTAATTTGTAGCATACAAGTTGCAAGCAATATTAAAAGGGTTTTGTAATTTAAAGCTATTTCTATTTCTTGAATAAATAAAGTCATACATTTATTTATATTGAAAATCATGTACAAATTATTTACACTTTATTTCATGATGATATTATCATTTTCTTGGTTTTTACAAGCAACTGAAGTCAAACATTCTATGAATTGAGACTTAATTTTTTCAATAAAAGTTAATATTTTAATCGTTTTATGTTAAATTGATCATGTTGTAAACATTTATTACAAAATTTCAACAATTTTCTGTTCGAATAATTCATTTACAATAGATAAAAGATTATTTTTCTATTTTTCCATAGAATTTTAAAATTGCAATTTATTGGTACATGAATGAGGTACAAGTTGGAATATAGCTTGGACCAGTAGCACATATTTGCATCGGAAAAATAGATTTTTTGTCCAAATTCCACAAATGTTTTCATATTTGTTAAAAAGAAACAATAATTTATAAGAAATTGTTAACTTTTCATTAATTTATGCATGCATATATTTAAAATTGGACAACCATAGGTAACTTATATGAAATTTTTCCCATGGCTGCTGACCACATAGGTAATTTATTGTCATAAAAATATCAAAAACTATATTTTTTAATAAAATGAATACATATTATCATAAATATTGAATATGCCATTAGATTGAATACAAATTTAAGTCACATTTGTTATTTTATCGATTTTTTAATGCCCCTACAACATAAGCTACTTGTGTGGGTCATTGTAAAACAAAATATATAATTGCCACAATAAGAGGGCCAAATAAACCATTTAAAAAAATATAAAAATTAATGTTTTTGGCGATGTTACGGCAAAATATAAAATATATTGTTTCAATGTAGCCATCTATTAAAATCTTTTTTAAATTTTCAACATTTTTCGATTTTTTATGATTACTTCAAAATTGCCGATACGGCTATACCACTATATGCCTTCAACGTTTAATAACACTTCTTGATGCTTATGTTGTTTATTTGTTTTGTTTTTTTCTATAAATGTATGTAAATTTTCTACCATTTCAAACAATTTATAGAAAGTATAAAATTTTTGTAATAATTTGGGACCAGATGGAGGCGTCACTTGGTACCTATCGACAAATGTATGCAATAGGCCAACAAATTTGTGCATATTCTGATGATTATATTTACTTTGCGCAATAGCATATGACAATTTAATGGAAAAGTAATGAGCAAATCGCTCTTACAGTGTTTTATGTATTTAAAACTTATAGATAATTATTAATAAAACGTAAGCTTTAAAGCATAATTTAGAAAAAAATATGCATATGACAAAATACAATTGTTAAAAAGCAATTCAACTCAATAATTTAGTAAAAGAAAATTTTGCAACCTCATTGGATTAACAATTTTGTGGTCCTGAAAATGACCGATTTTGTCAATACGTCGATTTCCATTAAACAAAAAATAACATTAAAATAAACACAAGTTAACTACCTACAAAAAATTGAAGACCTATTTTTATGAGAGTTACGGAGGAGAGTGCTTAGAAGAAATTATTGCATTGGTATTTTGTAGCATACAAATTCCAAGCAATATTAAAAGTGGTTTGCTATTTAAAACTACTTCTATATCTTAAATTAAACAAATGTACATTTATTTAGATTGAAAAGCATGTACAAATAATTCACAATTTTTTTCATGTTGATATTATAATTTTCCTGTTTTTTATAAGCAACTAAAGTGCAACATTGTATGAATTGAGACTTATTTTTTGCAATAAAAGTTAATATTTTAATCGTAATACGTTAAATTGATTATGTTGAAAACATTTATTACAATATTTAAATAATTTTCTATTCGAATAATATATTTACAATAGATAAAAGATTATTTTTCTATTTTTCCAAAGAATTTTAAAAATTGCAACTCATTATACTCATATACAATGCAACCTGGAATACGGCTTGAGCCTGTAACACATATTTGCATCGGAAAAATATATTTTTTGTCCAAATTCCACAAATGTTTTCATATTTGTTAAAAAGAAACAATAATTTATAAGAAATTGTTAACTTTTCATTAATTTATGCATGCATATATTTAAAATTGGACAACCATAGGTAACTTATATGAAATTTTTCCCATGGCTGCTGACCACATAGGTAATTTATTGTCATAAAAATATCAAAAACTATATTTTTTAATAAAATTAATACATATTATCATAAATATTGAATATGCCATTAGAATGAATACAAATTTAAGTCACATTTGTAATTTTATCGATTTTTTAATGCCCCTACAACATAAGCTACTTGTGTGGGTCATTGTAGAACAAAATATATAATTGCCACAATAAGAGGGCCAAATAAACCATTTAAAAAAATATAAAAATTAATGTTTTTGGCGATGTTACGGCAAAATATAAAATATATTGTTTCAATGTAGCCATCTATTAAAATCTTTTTTAATTTTTCAACATTTTTCGATTTTTTATGATTACTTCAAATTTGCCGATACGGCTATACCACTATATGCCTTCAACGTTTAATAACACTTCTTGATGCGTATGTAACGTGATTTTCAAACATTTTAAACAATTTATAGAAAGTAAAAACTTTTTTCTAATAACTCGGGTCCAGATGCAGGCGTCACTTGGTAAATATCTACTGCTTTACTGCTAATGTATATTATAGGCAGTCATTTCATATATATACCTATAAATAAACAAATTTGTGCATATTCTGCTAATTTTGTTTTGTAACATAAAAAAGTAATGTGCAGTAGTGCCTCTAAATTATGTATAAATAATAATATTAATAAGCAATTCAAATTTAATAATGTAGCAAAAGAAAAGTTTACAACCTCATTGAATTATCAATTTTGTGGTCCTGAAAAGGACCGATTTTGTCAATATGTCGATTTCGATTAAACGAAAAGTAATATCCACTTAATTAAGCACGCTCGCCACGAATACGTCTGGCTAATTGAATATCTTTAGGCATAATAGTGACACGCTTAGCATGGATAGCGCACAAGTTTGTATCTTCAAAAAGACCAACTAAGTAGGCTTCACTGGCTTCCTGCAAGGCCATCACTGCTGAACTCTGGAAACGTAAATCGGTCTTAAAATCTTGAGCGATTTCTCGCACCAAACGCTGGAAAGGCAGTTTGCGTATAAGTAGCTCAGTGCTCTTCTGATAGCGACGGATCTCACGGAGAGCAACAGTACCGGGGCGATAACGATGTGGCTTCTTTACACCTCCGGTTGCAGGCGCACTTTTACGTGCAGCTTTGGTAGCCAATTGCTTACGGGGCGCTTTGCCACCAGTAGACTTGCGTGCAGTTTGCTTAGTACGAGCCATCCCTTTCCTCACTTACAATATCAGAATAACAAAATTGCCATCCGTGTCATGATATATATAGGAAATTTTTAGCAAGCAGCCCTCTGATTGGTGGTTGAACATTCGTCACTCGAAAGCAGCCGAAGATAAACTGTGTAGCTATCTCGCTCGTGTTTTCGTCAATTTTTGTATAAATACATGACACGCAAGACTCAAAATTGTTAGTTGATCTGTGACGCTCGTTGTGTGACGGAGTGTAGAAAAAATTAAAACAAAATAAAAAATGACTGGTCGTGGTAAAGGTGGAAAAGGTTTGGGCAAAGGTGGCGCTAAGCGTCATCGCAAAGTCTTGCGTGACAACATCCAGGGTATCACAAAGCCGGCTATTCGCCGTTTAGCTCGTCGAGGCGGTGTCAAGCGTATCTCTGGCCTAATTTACGAAGAAACGCGTGGCGTTCTCAAGGTGTTTCTGGAAAATGTTATTCGTGACGCAGTTACCTATACCGAGCACGCCAAGAGGAAGACAGTCACAGCCATGGATGTTGTGTATGCGCTTAAGAGACAAGGCCGCACTTTGTATGGTTTCGGCGGTTAAATTATTTGTACATTTGCATTTGCTGTAGTACAAACATCAAAAAACAATCGGTCCTTTTCAGGACCACAAATAAATTTAAAAAGAGAAAAGTTTTTTTAATTGTTTTAATATCATAAAATTATATATTAAAAGCAAAAAAGAATATTTCCATTTGTGTGTTGTTGCGTGGTGCGAATTGCCTGCTTCTTAAATATTTCTTTGTATACAATTTAAGACTTTAAATGTAAAAAATGTATACTATATACACTTTTTGACCATATCAAAAATTGTACCTTTTAATTATTATTATCTCGTTACATAACCATTTTGTATTGCATGAAATTTTTCAACGCTTTTGTAAAAATGTGGTCGTCCTGAAAAGGACGGTTTGATTCGCTATGCCGAAAGTTAAGTTGTGACTGTTTAGGCTTTCTTTTCGGTCTTCTTAGGCAAAAGCACGGCCTGAATGTTGGGCAGAACACCACCCTGCGCAATGGTAACTCCCGAGAGTAGCTTGTTCAATTCCTCGTCGTTGCGAATAGCCAATTGCAGATGGCGAGGGATTATTCTTGTCTTCTTATTATCGCGAGCTGCATTACCAGCCAACTCGAGAACTTCAGCGGCCAAATATTCCATGACAGCAGCTAAGTAGACTGGAGCACCAGCACCAACTCGCTCAGCATAGTTGCCCTTTCGAAGCAAACGATGGATGCGACCAACGGGGAACTGAAGACCAGCTCGATTGGAACGTGACTTTGCCTTTCCCTTAACTTTGCCACCTTTACCACGACCAGACATTTTATTTCCTTTTCACAAAAATTACGAACTTATTATCTTGTGCTCACACACACGAATGTTGTCAAAACGCCGCGTGCGTCGTTCATTTTATACTTTTTTCCACTACCTATTCGTTCAGGCATAAGGGTGGGAACTGTCAATGTTGTTAGACCTGAAACAACCGTCTGAAAAAAAAGTATTTATATTTGAGACATTTTAGGTTGTCGCCATATTAAGCATTTGTAGTGTTTTTCTGTGAATATTGTGAATATTGTGAATATTGTGAATCGAATTAAATATGCCACCAAAAACCAGTGGAAAGGCAGCCAAAAAGGCTGGCAAAGCCCAAAAAAACATCACCAAGAATGACAAGAAAAAGAAGCGCAAGAGGAAGGAAAGTTATGCCATCTATATTTACAAAGTATTGAAGCAGGTCCATCCCGATACTGGTATTTCATCCAAAGCCATGAGCATCATGAACAGTTTTGTGAATGATATTTTTGAGCGTATTGCTGCTGAAGCCTCACGTTTAGCCCACTATAACAAACGCTCAACCATCACGAGTCGGGAAATCCAAACTGCCGTCCGTCTATTGCTGCCCGGTGAGTTAGCTAAGCACGCTGTCAGTGAGGGAACCAAGGCTGTAACCAAGTACACCAGCTCCAAGTAAAACCGCAACAAACGCGTTCGGCTCGGCAAAATAAATGAAAAAAGGCCCTTTTCAGGGCCACAATATAATTTCTCAAAGAATTAAATCATGCTCAAAACAGACTTATACTAAAATATTTATGATTGTAAATATTTATCTTTTTAAAGAACAATTCTCTGCATTGCATATCTGCTCCTTAATATTTTTCAATAAATTTAATAATGACGCATTACACAATTATTTATTTATTATTTGGCGCTGCAAAAAATTCTAGTGCATAATTAAATCATTGAAAATTTACTATTCCCTTTCAAGTAATGCCTTTTGTAGCCCTGAAAAGGGCTTTGGTTTAAAACAAATCAAATTACAAATTTATAAAAGTTGTAATTTGTCTAGGTATAGCTAGATTCACATTACTTTTTGGCAGCTACCTTTGGTTTTTTTGTCACTGGCTTTTTCGGTTTGGCACTGGTGGTCTTGGCCTTGGTCTTTGGCGTCTTTGGCTTGGCAGCGCTTGATTTAGCTTTTGCTGCCGTCAATTTGGCTTTAACTGTACCAGTTTTCTTAGCATCCTTAACCTTTGCCTTTTCGGTTTTCTTCTTTTCGGCAGTTTTCTTTGCAGCGGCCGAAACCTTCTTTACCTTTATTTTTTTATCACTACCAGTACCAGCTCCTCCCGATGCACTTTTTTTCCAATTGTTGTTGACTTCTTCTTCGCTGCTGCCGACGATGGCGATTTCTTAGCTTTCTTTTCAATAGATGAAGCAACCTTTGGCTTAGGATCCTTTTTGGCGGCTGCCGACAGTTTAAACGAACCGGATGCACCTTTACCCTTGGTTTGTATAAGTTTTCCATTAGCAACGGCCGATTTTAAATATTTCTTGATGAACGGATTTAATTTCTGGGCATCGCATTTATATGTGGCACTTATGTATTTCTTGATGGCCAACAGGGAGGAGCCACCACGTTCCTTCAAGTTCTTGATTGAAGCGTCAACCATTTGTTGTGTTGGGGGATGCGATGGTGCAGCCGTTGGCTTTTTTGACTTAACTGCAGCAACAGCCTTTTTGGCGGCCACCTTTTTTTCAGCTGGTGGAACAGCGACCGGAGATCCAGTTGTAGCAGCAATCACGGCATCAGACATCTTTGTTATTTTTATTATTTTTATTATTCACTTTTAAACACAAATAACGTATGAAAATTATCATAAGCCAACCAACCACATAGAAAATTGAAGACCTATTTTTATGAGAATTACGGAGGAGAGTGTTTAAAATAAAATTTTGCATTGGTAATTTGTAGCATACAAGTTGCAAGCAATATTAAAAGGGTTTTGTAATTTAAAGCTATTTCTATTTCTTGAATAAATAAAGTCATACATTTATTTATATTGAAAATCATGTACAAATTATTTACACTTTATTTCATGATGATATTATCATTTTCTTGGTTTTTACAAGCAACTGAAGTCAAACATTCTATGAATTGAGACTTAATTTTTTCAATAAAAGTTAATATTTTAATCGTTTTATGTTAAATTGATCATGTTGTAAACATTTATTACAAAATTTCAACAATTTTCTGTTCGAATAATTCATTTACAATAGATAAAAGATTATTTTTCTATTTTTCCATAGAATTTTAAAATTGCAATTTATTGGTACATGAATGAGGTACAAGTTGGAATATAGCTTGGACCAGTAGCACATATTTGCATCGGAAAAATAGATTTTTTGTCCAAATTCCACAAATGTTTTCATATTTGTTAAAAAGAAACAATAATTTATAAGAAATTGTTAACTTTTCATTAATTTATGCATGCATATATTTAAAATTGGACAACCATAGGTAACTTATATGAAATTTTTCCCATGGCTGCTGACCACATAGGTAATTTATTGTCATAAAAATATCAAAAACTATATTTTTTAATAAAATGAATACATATTATCATAAATATTGAATATGCCATTAGATTGAATACAAATTTAAGTCACATTTGTTATTTTATCGATTTTTTAATGCCCCTACAACATAAGCTACTTGTGTGGGTCATTGTAAAACAAAATATATAATTGCCACAATAAGAGGGCCAAATAAACCATTTAAAAAAATATAAAAATTAATGTTTTTGGCGATGTTACGGCAAAATATAAAATATATTGTTTCAATGTAGCCATCTATTAAAATCTTTTTTAAATTTTCAACATTTTTCGATTTTTTATGATTACTTCAAAATTGCCGATACGGCTATACCACTATATGCCTTCAACGTTTAATAACACTTCTTGATGCTTATGTTGTTTATTTGTTTTGTTTTTTTCTATAAATGTATGTAAATTTTCTACCATTTCAAACAATTTATAGAAAGTATAAAATTTTTGTAATAATTTGGGACCAGATGGAGGCGTCACTTGGTACCTATCGACAAATGTATGCAATAGGCCAACAAATTTGTGCATATTCTGATGATTATATTTACTTTGCGCAATAGCATATGACAATTTAATGGAAAAGTAATGAGCAAATCGCTCTTACAGTGTTTTATGTATTTAAAACTTATAGATAATTATTAATAAAACGTAAGCTTTGCATAATTTAGAAAAAAAATATGCATATGACAAAATACAATTGTTAAAAAGCAATTCAACTCAATAATTTAGTAAAAGAAAATTTTGCAACCTCATTGGATTAACAATTTTGTGGTCCTGAAAATGACCGATTTTGTCAATACGTCGATTTCCATTAAACAAAAAATAACATTAAAATAAACACAAGTTAACTACCTACAAAAAATTGAAGACCTATTTTTATGAGAGTTACGGAGGAGAGTGCTTAGAAGAAATTATTGCATTGGTATTTTGTAGCATACAAATTCCAAGCAATATTAAAAGTGGTTTGCTATTTAAAACTACTTCTATATCTTAAATTAAACAAATGTACATTTATTTAGATTGAAAAGCATGTACAAATAATTCACAATTTTTTTCATGTTGATATTATAATTTTCCTGTTTTTTATAAGCAACTAAAGTGCAACATTGTATGAATTGAGACTTATTTTTTGCAATAAAAGTTAATATTTTAATCGTAATACGTTAAATTGATTATGTTGAAAACATTTATTACAATATTTAAATAATTTTCTATTCGAATAATATATTTACAATAGATAAAAGATTATTTTTCTATTTTTCCAAAGAATTTTAAAAATTGCAACTCATTATACTCATATACAATGCAACCTGGAATACGGCTTGAGCCTGTAACACATATTTGCATCGGAAAAATATATTTTTTGTCCAAATTCCACAAATGTTTTCATATTTGTTAAAAAGAAACAATAATTTATAAGAAATTGTTAACTTTTCATTAATTTATGCATGCATATATTTAAAATTGGACAACCATAGGTAACTTATATGAAATTTTTCCCATGGCTGCTGACCACATAGGTAATTTATTGTCATAAAAATATCAAAAACTATATTTTTTAATAAAATGAATACATATTATCATAAATATTGAATATGCCATTAGAATGAATACAAATTTAAGTCACATTTGTTATTTTATCGATTTTTTAATGCCCCTACAACATAAGCTACTTGTGTGGGTCATTGTAAAACAAAATATATAATTGCCACAATAAGAGGGCCAAATAAACCATTTAAAAAAATATAAAAATTAATGTTTTTGGCGATGTTACGGCAAAATATAAAATATATTGTTTCAATGTAGCCATCTATTAAAATCTTTTTTAAATTTTCAACATTTTTCGATTTTTTATGATTACTTCAAAATTGCCGATACGGCTATACCACTATATGCCTTCAACGTTTAATAACACTTCTTGATGCGTATGTAACGTGATTTTCAAACATTTTAAACAATTTATAGAAAGTAAAAACTTTTTCTAATAATTCGGGTCCAGATGCAGGCGTCACTTGGTAAATATCTACTGCTTTACTGCTAATGTATATTATAGGCAGTCATTTCATATATATACCTATAAATAAACAAATTTGTGCATATTCTGCTAATTTTGTTTTGTAACATAAAAAGTAATGTGCAGTAGTGCCTCTAAATTATGTATAAATAATAATATTAATAAGCAATTCAAATTTAATAATGTAGCAAAAGAAAAGTTTACAACCTCATTGAATTATCAATTTTGTGGTCCTGAAAAGGACCGATTTTGTCAATATGTCGATTTCGATTAAACGAAAAGTAATATCCACTTAATTAAGCACGCTCGCCACGAATACGTCTGGCTAATTGAATATCTTTAGGCATAATAGTGACACGCTTAGCATGGATAGCGCACAAGTTTGTATCTTCAAAAAGACCAACTAAGTAGGCTTCACTGGCTTCCTGCAAGGCCATCACTGCTGAACTCTGGAAACGTAAATCGGTCTTAAAATCTTGAGCGATTTCTCGCACCAAACGCTGGAAAGGCAGTTTGCGTATAAGTAGCTCAGTGCTCTTCTGATAGCGACGGATCTCACGGAGAGCAACAGTACCGGGGCGATAACGATGTGGCTTCTTTACACCTCCGGTTGCAGGCGCACTTTTACGTGCAGCTTTGGTAGCCAATTGCTTACGGGGCGCTTTGCCACCAGTAGACTTGCGTGCAGTTTGCTTAGTACGAGCCATCCCTTTCCTCACTTACAATATCAGAATAACAAAATTGCCATCCGTGTCATGATATATATAGGAAATTTTTAGCAAGCAGCCCTCTGATTGGTGGTTGAACATTCGTCACTCGAAAGCAGCCGAAGATAAACTGTGTAGCTATCTCGCTCGTGTTTTCGTCAATTTTTGTATAAATACATGACACGCAAGACTCAAAATTGTTAGTTGATCTGTGACGCTCGTTGTGTGACGGAGTGTAGAAAAAATTAAAACAAAATAAAAAATGACTGGTCGTGGTAAAGGTGGAAAAGGTTTGGGCAAAGGTGGCGCTAAGCGTCATCGCAAAGTCTTGCGTGACAACATCCAGGGTATCACAAAGCCGGCTATTCGCCGTTTAGCTCGTCGAGGCGGTGTCAAGCGTATCTCTGGCCTAATTTACGAAGAAACGCGTGGCGTTCTCAAGGTGTTTCTGGAAAATGTTATTCGTGACGCAGTTACCTATACCGAGCACGCCAAGAGGAAGACAGTCACAGCCATGGATGTTGTGTATGCGCTTAAGAGACAAGGCCGCACTTTGTATGGTTTCGGCGGTTAAATTATTTGTACATTTGCATTTGCTGTAGTACAAACATCAAAAAACAATCGGTCCTTTTCAGGACCACAAATAAATTTAAAAAAAGAAAAAGTTTTTTTAATTGTTTTAATATCATAAAATTATATATTAAAAGCAAAAAAGAATATTTCCATTTGTGTGTGTTGCGTGGTGCGAATTGCCTGCTTCTTAAATATTTCTTTGTATACAATTTAAGACTTTAAATGTAAAAAATGTATACTATACATATACTTTTTGACCATATCAAAAATTGTACCTTTTAATTATTATTATCTCGTTACATAACCATTTTGTATTGCATGAAATTTTTCAACGCTTTTGTAAAAATGTGGTCGTCCTGAAAAGGACGGTTTGATTCGCTATGCCGAAAGTTAAGTTGTGACTGTTTAGGCTTTCTTTTCGGTCTTCTTAGGCAAAAGCACGGCCTGAATGTTGGGCAGAACACCACCCTGCGCAATGGTAACTCCCGAGAGTAGCTTGTTCAATTCCTCGTCGTTGCGAATAGCCAATTGCAGATGGCGAGGGATTATTCTTGTCTTCTTATTATCGCGAGCTGCATTACCAGCCAACTCGAGAACTTCAGCGGCCAAATATTCCATGACAGCAGCTAAGTAGACTGGAGCACCAGCACCAACTCGCTCAGCATAGTTGCCCTTTCGAAGCAAACGATGGATGCGACCAACGGGGAACTGAAGACCAGCTCGATTGGAACGTGACTTTGCCTTTCCCTTAACTTTGCCACCTTTACCACGACCAGACATTTTATTTCCTTTTCACAAAAATTACGAACTTATTATCTTGTGCTCACACACACGAATGTTGTCAAAACGCCGCGTGCGTCGTTCATTTTATACTTTTTTTCACTACCTATTCGTTCAGGCATAAGGGTGGGAACTGTCAATGTTGTTAGACCTGAAACAACCGTCTGAAAAAAAGTATTTATATTTGAGACATTTTAGGTTGTCGCCATATTAAGCATTTGTAGTGTTTTTCTGTGAATATTGTGAATATTGTGAATCGAATTAAATATGCCACCAAAAACCAGTGGAAAGGCAGCCAAAAAGGCTGGCAAAGCCCAAAAAAACATCACCAAGAATGACAAGAAAAAGAAGCGCAAGAGGAAGGAAAGTTATGCCATCTATATTTACAAAGTATTGAAGCAGGTCCATCCCGATACTGGTATTTCATCCAAAGCCATGAGCATCATGAACAGTTTTGTGAATGATATTTTTGAGCGTATTGCTGCTGAAGCCTCACGTTTAGCCCACTATAACAAACGCTCAACCATCACGAGTCGGGAAATCCAAACTGCCGTCCGTCTATTGCTGCCCGGTGAGTTAGCTAAGCACGCTGTCAGTGAGGGAACCAAGGCTGTAACCAAGTACACCAGCTCCAAGTAAAACCGCAACAAACGCGTTCGGCTCGGCGAAATAAATGAAAAAAGGCCCTTTTCAGGGCCACAATATAATTTCTCAAAGAATTAAATCATGCTCAAAACAGACTTATACTAAAATATTTATGATTGTAAATATTTATCTTTTTAAAGAACAATTCTCTGCATTGCATAATCTGCTCCTTAATATTTTTCAATAAATTTAATAATGACGCATTACACAATTATTTATTTATTATTTGGCGCTGCAAAAAATTCTAGTGCATAATTAAATCATTGAAAATTTACTATTCCCTTTCAAGTAATGCCTTTTGTAGCCCTGAAAAGGGCTTTGGTTTAAAACAAATCAAATTACAAATTTATAAAAGTTGTAATTTGTCTAGGTATAGCTAGATTCACATTACTTTTTGGCAGCTACCTTTGGTTTTTTTGTCACTGGCTTTTTCGGTTTGGCACTGGTGGTCTTGGCCTTGGTCTTTGGCGTCTTTGGCTTGGCAGCGCTTGATTTAGCTTTTGCTGCCGTCAATTTGGCTTTAACTGTACCAGTTTTCTTAGCATCCTTAACCTTTGCCTTTTCGGTTTTCTTCTTTTCGGCAGTTTTCTTTGCAGCGGCCGAAACCTTCTTTACCTTTATTTTTTTATCACTACCAGTACCAGCTCCTCCCGATGCACTTTTTTTCCAATTGTTGTTGACTTCTTCTTCGCTGCTGCCGACGATGGCGATTTCTTAGCTTTCTTTTCAATAGATGAAGCAACCTTTGGCTTAGGATCCTTTTTGGCGGCTGCCGACAGTTTAAACGAACCGGATGCACCTTTACCCTTGGTTTGTATAAGTTTTCCATTAGCAACGGCCGATTTTAAATATTTCTTGATGAACGGATTTAATTTCTGGGCATCGCATTTATATGTGGCACTTATGTATTTCTTGATGGCCAACAGGGAGGAGCCACCACGTTCCTTCAAGTTCTTGATTGAAGCGTCAACCATTTGTTGTGTTGGGGGATGCGATGGTGCAGCCGTTGGCTTTTTTGACTTAACTGCAGCAACAGCCTTTTTGGCGGCCACCTTTTTTTCAGCTGGTGGAACAGCGACCGGAGATCCAGTTGTAGCAGCAATCACGGCATCAGACATCTTTGTTATTTTTATTATTTTTATTATTCACTTTTAAACACAAATAACGTATGAAAATTATCATAAGCCAACCAACCACATAGAAAATTGAAGACCTATTTTTATGAGAATTACGGAGGAGAGTGTTTAAAATAAAATTTTGCATTGGTAATTTGTAGCATACAAGTTGCAAGCAATATTAAAAGGGTTTTGTAATTTAAAGCTATTTCTATTTCTTGAATAAATAAAGTCATACATTTATTTATATTGAAAATCATGTACAAATTATTTACACTTTATTTCATGATGATATTATCATTTTCTTGGTTTTTACAAGCAACTGAAGTCAAACATTCTATGAATTGAGACTTAATTTTTTCAATAAAAGTTAATATTTTAATCGTTTTATGTTAAATTGATCATGTTGTAAACATTTATTACAAAATTTCAACAATTTTCTGTTCGAATAATTCATTTACAATAGATAAAAGATTATTTTTCTATTTTTCCATAGAATTTTAAAATTGCAATTTATTGGTACATGAATGAGGTACAAGTTGGAATATAGCTTGGACCAGTAGCACATATTTGCATCGGAAAAATAGATTTTTTGTCCAAATTCCACAAATGTTTTCATATTTGTTAAAAAGAAACAATAATTTATAAGAAATTGTTAACTTTTCATTAATTTATGCATGCATATATTTAAAATTGGACAACCATAGGTAACTTATATGAAATTTTTCCCATGGCTGCTGACCACATAGGTAATTTATTGTCATAAAAATATCAAAAACTATATTTTTTAATAAAATGAATACGTATTATCATAATAATATTGAATATGCCATTAGATTGAATACAAATTTAAGTCACATTTGTTATTTTATCGATTTTTTAATGCCCCTACAACATAAGCTACTTGTGTGGGTCATTGTAAAACAAAATATATAATTGCCACAATAAGAGGGCCAAATAAACCATTTAAAAAAATATAAAAATTAATGTTTTTGGCGATGTTACGGCAAAATATAAAATATATTGTTTCAATGTAGCCATCTATTAAAATCTTTAATTCAACATTCGATTTTTATTTACTTCAAAATTGCCGATACGGCTATACCACTATATGCCTTCAACGTTTAATAACACTTCTTGATGCTTATGTTGTTTATTTGTTTTGTTTTTTTCTATAAATGTATGTAAATTTGCTACCATTTCAAACAATTTATAGAAAGTATAAAATTTTTGTAATAATTTGGGACCAGATGGAGGCGTCACTTGGTACCTATCGACAAATGTATGCAATAGGCCAACAAATTTGTGCATATTCTGATGATTATATTTACTTTGCGCAATAGCATATGACAATTTATTGGAAAAGTAATGAGCAAATCGCTCTTACAGTGTTTTATGTATTTAAAACTTATAGATAATTATTAATAAAACGTAAGCTTTTAAATATGCATAATTTAGAAAAAAAATATGCATATGACAAAATACAATTGTTAAAAAGCAATTCAACTCAATAATTTAGTAAAAGAAAATTTTGCAACCTCATTGGATTAACAATTTTGTGGTCCTGAAAATGACCGATTTTGTCAATACGTCGATTTCCATTAAACAAAAAATAACATTAAAATAAACACAAGTTAACTACCTACAAAAAATTGAAGACCTATTTTTATGAGAGTTACGGAGGAGAGTGCTTAGAAGAAATTATTGCATTGGTATTTTGTAGCATAAAAATTCCAAGCAATATTAAAAGTGGTTTGCTATTTAAAACTACTTCTATATCTTAAATTAAACAAATGTACATTTATTTAGATTGAAAAGCATGTACAAATAATTCACAATTTTTTTCATGTTGATATTATAATTTTCCTGTTTTTTATAAGCAACTAAAGTGCAACATTGTATGAATTGAGACTTATTTTTTGCAATAAAAGTTAATATTTTAATCGTAATACGTTAAATTGATTATGTTGAAAACATTTATTACAATATTTAAATAATTTTCTATTCGAATAATATATTTACAATAGATAAAAGATTATTTTTCTATTTTTCCATAGAATTTTAAAAATTGCAACTCCTTATTCTCATATACAATGCAACCTGGAATACGGCTTGAGCCTGTAACACATATTTGCATCGGAAAAATATATTTTTTGTCCAAATTCCACAAATGTTTTCATATTTGTTAAAAAGAAACAATAATTTATAAGAAATTGTTAACTTTTCATTAATTTATGCATGAATATATTTAAAATTGGACAACCATAGGTAACTTATATGAAATTTTTCCCATGGCTGCTGACCACATAGGTAATTTATTGTCATAAAAATATCAAAAACTATATTTTTTAATAAAATGAATACATATTATCATAAATATTGAATATGCCATTAGATTGAATACAAATTTAAGTCACATTTGTAATTTTATCGATTTTTTAATGCCCCTACAACATAAGGTACTTGTGTGGGTCATTGTAAAACAAAATATATAATTGCCACAATAAGAGGGCCAAATAAACCATTTAAAAAAATATAAAAATTAATGTTTTTGGCGGTGTTACGGCAAAATATAAAATATATTGTTTCAATGTAGCCATCTATTAAAATCTTTTTTAAATTTTCAACATTTTTCGATTTTTTATGATTACTTCAAAATTGCCGATACGGCTATACCACTATATGCCTTCAACGTTTAATAACACTTCTTGATGCGTATGTAACGTGATCGGTCTTAAAATCTTGAGCGATTTCTCGCACCAAACGCTGGAAAGGCAGTTTGCGTATAAGTAGCTCAGTGCTCTTCTGATAGCGACGGATCTCACGGAGAGCAACAGTACCGGGGCGATAACGATGTGGCTTCTTTACACCTCCGGTTGCAGGCGCGCTTTTACGTGCAGCTTTGGTAGCCAATTGCTTACGGGGCGCTTTGCCACCAGTAGACTTGCGTGCAGTTTGCTTAGTACGAGCCATCCCTTTCCTCACTTACAATATCAGAATAACAAAATTGCCATCCGTGTCATGATATATATAGGATATTTTTAGCAAGCAGCCCTCTGATTGGTGGTTGAACATTCGTCACTCGAAAGCAGCCGAAGATAAACTGTGTAGCTATCTCGCTCGTGTTTTCGTCAATTTTTGTATAAATACATGACACGCAAGACTCAAAATTGTTAGTTGATCTGTGACGCTCGTTGTGTGACGGAGTGTAGAAAAAATTAAAACAAAATAAAAAATGACTGGTCGTGGTAAAGGTGGAAAAGGTTTGGGCAAAGGTGGCGCTAAGCGTCATCGCAAAGTCTTGCGTGACAACATCCAGGGTATCACAAAGCCGGCTATTCGCCGTTTAGCTCGTCGAGGCGGTGTCAAGCGTATCTCTGGCCTAATTTACGAAGAAACGCGTGGCGTTCTCAAGGTGTTTCTGGAAAATGTTATTCGTGACGCAGTTACCTATACCGAGCACGCCAAGAGGAAGACAGTCACAGCCATGGATGTTGTGTATGCGCTTAAGAGACAAGGCCGCACTTTGTATGGTTTCGGCGGTTAAATTATTTGTACATTTGCATTTGCTGTAGTACAAACATCAAAAAACAATCGGTCCTTTTCAGGACCACAAATAAATTTAAAAAGAGAAAACAGTTTTTTTAATTGTTTTAATATCATAAAATTATATATTAAAAGCAAAAAAGAATATTTCCATTTGTGTGTTGTTGCGTGGTGCGAATTGCCTGCCTGCTTCTTAAATATTTCTTTGTATACAATTTAAGACTTTAAATGTAAAAAATGTATACTATACATATACTTTTTTTTTTTTTTTAATTTTTTTTTTTTTTTTTTTTTTTTTTATTAATAATTTATTTTTTTTTTTTTTTCGTGTTTTTTGAAAATTACATGTTTTTGGGTTTGATATATACTGCCTTTTTTTATACTTCAAAAAAGGGTTTGACAGCCTGTGCAGGCGTAAAATACCGTCCACGCTTATAAAACTTGGGATACCAGCCAAACTTGTCAGGCTAGTCTGCATTACACTGGAAAACACCACAGCAAAAATCAGGGTACGAAACAATACCTCAGAACCCCTCCTCATCGAATCCGGCGTAAAACAAGGTGATGCTCTATCTACGTTGATATTTAACCTGATGTTGCATAAAGCAATAAAAGAAATCGAACGTGAAGGAGTCATACTCGCCAAGTCCACCCAAGTATGTGCATATGCTGATGATCTGGCCCTGCTAGCAACAAACGAAAGAGAGCTAAAAGAAACATTTTTAGAGCTAAACAAACATGTGAAAGAAATGGGTATGAAAATCAATGAAGATAAAACGAAATACTTCGTGAAATCAAAACGCCCGCCTCGAGAAAGTTTCTTAGAAATTGAAGAATATAAGTTTCAAGCTGTACAACAGTTTAAATATCTCGGTGTTGCGTTCTCAAGCACTGATGACTCGTCATGCGCTGTAAATGACCGTATTCAAGCCGCAAACAAAGCCTATTTTGTTGTAACGACCTCCGGTTTTGCCCGGAACAACGGCTGGGATAGCTCAGCTATGCCCAGGGTAAATGTCACAACGAATTTATATTCGCTGAGACTCTGTAATAAAATTGAGAACGCCGACTTGTTTTTAGTTTTGTACTTTAGTCTTTATTATCCGCCTTTTCTCGGCTTATTGCATACATATATATTCTTGTCATATAATACTTATAGGGCCGCAGGTTCTCGCCCACTAAACAGGTTCTGGTCTTAGTACGACGAACTAAAACTACAGACTCACCGGTTTTCTCTCCTTTCCTTACCCAAGGCGTGTCACCGGCCAGATACCACGCTGTCTGGATATCCGCTAACGTTGGGTCTCCGATAGTCAGCCTCCCACTACTGTTTCTGGGCCGACCCGAGCGCACCAATGCCAATCACCTGGATTTGGCCATTGTCTGCCTCGACGGTACCGCTCACACGTAGTCCGGCCGCCACCACGTTGCCCAACGCCGCGTACCACTCGACTAGCTGTCTTCTCTGCCGCCTAATGACATCCTTCCTGGTACAGGTCTTCTCTTTCCGGCCCTCGTCTCTTGCCGTCGTCCTGATTCCACTAAATTAACTTATCTCATTCACTGAACTGCACTCGCACTGACTCTTCAACCGGAAAACTAACTAACTCTCATTTGGCTGTTGATCGCCTTATATAGGCATCGATCGCCGCCAAATCCATGAATTCCCGCCCAACTTATACTAATGAAATATAAACGGTACTCTGTTTTACCTAGATACCTATCCTTATAGATGAAACAGAGTCCACCGTATCCCACAATATCCCTATCACCTACTCTCCACCCTTACGTATACGCTAACACAGATGTATTAGTAGCGCGCCAACTCTGAGGCCGTTATACGTAAGTCGGTGTTGTTACGAGTGAAAACCGCGCGCTTTCTTCGCTACTCTCACTCACCAACTACCCTGTAGTAATTTTAGGGAACGTGTTGTGAGGTGGCAATTCGCCTCCTCACACTCCCCCTTTTCTTCGGTAAAAAAAAAAAAAAAAACTCCAAACTAGCGCAATTAAAAAAAAAATGTGGTTCCTCTCGAAAGCTGTTTGACCTCGCGCTCTCAGCCAGTTATCGAGTTCTGTAGCAGCGAGCTTTCTGCCCATATCGGCGTTGCCACCCGTGACTACCACTCACCCACTGTCGCTGATCGCGAGTGATTGTCAATGCTGGAAGAGGAAGCATGACATTTGATAACGTAAACAAAGTAAATAAAAGCAACGTGTAATAAACACCGCCGCTTGTCGCTAATGTAAAGAAAAGAAATATAAAATCGCCATCTGCCATTACCAGGTGAGTATATTTGCATCCTGACTTGTCATTAATGGGTTCTTTTTTCCTTCCCAGCCGCCTTTTCCAGTTCTCGTTTGTGTCCGCCTAAGTCGGCACAACACCTCCCGAGACCAAGGCTTTGTTGCTGCTTCCGCTACCTGAAATTACCCCGGCAAGTTTTCCCTTCTCTTTTTTTTTCTTAATTAACTTTAAACCTCTTTCTTTTCCTTTTCAATCGCCTCCAGTTTTTATTGTTATATTCTCTTAAATTCACCTAAACACCCTACACTCTCCAAAATGGTTCCAGCGGATACGGTACCGTATCCGCTGCGCCGTCACCAACATGCAGGAGCGCTGGCCAACTCCTCGGCTGCTGGCTATTCGCCTGCGCACCGCCGCCAGTACCGCTTCGGGCCAGTGCGCCTCCTCAACCACCTGCCAATTCGATTCGGTGCGGCGTACCTGCTCTAACTGTCGTCGCACCGCCTCCAGTCGCCGTTGCGCTTCCTGCTCCAATTGCCGCAGGTGCAGCTCCCGTTCGCGGCGTACGCCCGCCGCGCGCCGTGACGCTGCCGCCTCTTCCCGCCGCAACTCGGCCCTCAGCCGCTCTAGGCGCGACTGAGCCGGTTGCCCACGAGGACGGCGCTCTGGCGTTCGAGGGCGCCTGGGTCGTTGCTGCGCCTGGTGCTGTCGCGTCTGCTGCTGCTGCTGCGCTGCTTGCTGTTGCGCCTGCGCCTGTTGCTGTTGCTGCTGCGTTGCTTGCTGCTGCGTGGCTTGCTGCTGCGTTGCTTGCTGCTGCGCTGCTTGCTGCTGCGCTTGCGCCTGTTGCTGCGCCTGTTGCTGCTCTAGCTGCTGTTGCTGCTGTTGTTGCTGCTCTCGCTGCTGTTGCTGCTCTTGCTGCTGGTGCAGCCACTGTGCCGTTGCCGCCGCCCTGGCCAAATCTGGCTCATTGGGCTCCCTATTTTGGCGCGGTGTGTTTGGCAGCTCTGTCAGCCGCACTCCGCCGCAACCCGACGTATTGGCTCGGACTCGCACGTCGGTGGTCTCGACTTTCGTGAAGATCCACCACTTGCCGTCTAGCCGGTAGGTGGTCTTCACGTCGCGAGACACGCCGTTCTCGTGGCCGTCGTCTGAACTTAACGTTATGGCGGAGTGCGCCGACGACAGCTCCATGTCGAGCACGTCGTCCAGGTCGGAGTCCGGCCCTCCCAATAGGGCTTCCTCTGTCATTGCTGACGGAGACGCCCTAAATGCGGATGGCCGGATAGGCGGCATCTCAGACTCGGCTTCAGCATGCTCTGCATGCAACGCCGTGGTCTGGGTGCGCTCCTCTTCCTCGACCTGTTGTGCCCACGATTTATGTTCCATTTTTTTTCCTTTTTTTTTTTTTGTTAAATTTCCTTTTTTTTTCCAAAATAAATTTACAAAAATTATTTGTATTATCTTTTTTTTTTATTTTTTTCCTTTTTCAGGTTGCTAAACTTATATATCTATATGCATATATGGGTCTGTTACCATTCGTATGTATAAATATATATGTTTCGCCGCCAATTTATATGACCCTACTTACCTCGCCAAAGTCTCAAATTAAATAGAATGCTATCACCCTATCTTAGGTTTGACATCGACTTTTGGCTAGGCTCCGTTATCCCGCCAAATAGCCTTCCAAGTTTGGCCCACGTATGGCTTACCAAAGGGGTGTGAGTAGTCGCGCTACTGTCCCTTTTACCGTAGGGTATGTTCTCCGCATACTCCCACGCTCAACTGCATATCAGCGGTGCATTCTTGCACGCTCTCATGCTCCCACGCACATTTCACACCTATGCATTTTGGCGTTTTATCTCTCCACACGCTCTCATGTTCGCTCACACACATACGTAAAACTTTGCCTCTCATCCGCCTTAGCCAATCACAGCTTCCCGTCACCACTAGATCTCCGCTTACTCACGTAAGACGTTTTAGTTGGTGACGTAAGCCGTTTTAGTTATTAGCGTAAGCTCGTTGGCCTTTATTTTCTTTTTTTTTCCAAATTAGAGCGCCAGGATTTTGTACAAGTGGCGTAGGCGAACGCCATTATTAGTCGTTTTAAAATAATAATAATTCTAAGTTAAAAAAAAAAATTGGCTTTGCGTGTCTGAGCACTGCAGTCCCGCCTTTCTGTACCGGCAAGGATTTTCCTATCCTCAAACTGCACTCATGCATGCGCTATTATGCTAATAGCCAGCCGAGCATTCTTGAGGAGGATTCTGCGCGTCTCATTTTTTTTCCTACTACCAACAAAACTCAAAACTCGAAATTTACCCGTGTGTAAATTTCCCGACTGATCAAAATTATTACAGAGTCCCTGCTCGGGCGCCAGTTGTAACGACCTCCGGTTTTGCCCGGAACAACGGCTGGGATAGCTCAGCTATGCCCAGGGTAAATGTCACAACGAATTTATATTCGCTGAGACTCTGTAATAAAATTGAGAACGCCGACTTGTTTTTAGTTTTGTACTTTAGTCTTTATTATCCGCCTTTTCTCGGCTTATTGCATACATATATATTCTTGTCATATAATACTTATAGGGCCGCAGGTTCTCGCCCACTAAACAGGTTCTGGTCTTAGTACGACGAACTAAAACTACAGACTCACCGGTTTTCTCTCCTTTCCTTACCCAAGGCGTGTCACCGGCCAGATACCACGCTGTCTGGATATCCGCTAACGTTGGGTCTCCGATAGTCAGCCTCCCACTACTGTTTCTGGGCCGACCCGAGCGCACCAATGCCAATCACCTGGATTTGGCCATTGTCTGCCTCGACGGTACCGCTCACACGTAGTCCGGCCGCCACCACGTTGCCCAACGCCGCGTACCACTCGACTAGCTGTCTTCTCTGCCGCCTAATGACATCCTTCCTGGTACAGGTCTTCTCTTTCCGGCCCTCGTCTCTTGCCGTCGTCCTGATTCCACTAAATTAACTTATCTCATTCACTGAACTGCACTCGCACTGACTCTTCAACCGGAAAACTAACTAACTCTCATTTGGCTGTTGATCGCCTTATATAGGCATCGATCGCCGCCAAATCCATGAATTCCCGCCCAACTTATACTAATGAAATATAAACGGTACTCTGTTTTACCTAGATACCTATCCTTATAGATGAAACAGAGTCCACCGTATCCCACAATATCCCTATCACCTACTCTCCACCCTTACGTATACGCTAACACAGATGTATTAGTAGCGCGCCAACTCTGAGGCCGTTATACGTAAGTCGGTGTTGTTACGAGTGAAAACCGCGCGCTTTCTTCGCTACTCTCACTCACCAACTACCCTGTAGTAATTTTAGGGAACGTGTTGTGAGGTGGCAATTCGCCTCCTCACATTGTGCACTCAAAATTGTTTAAATCAAAAATGATCTCAAGAAAAACGAAATTCAACATATACAAGTGCCTCGTTAGACCAGTGCTAACATATGGTTGTGAAGTTTGGACCCTGAAAGCAGCTGAACTAAAGCAGCTCAGCATCTTTGAAAGAAAAATTATGCGAAGGGTGTATGGTCCACTACGATTAAATGACGGCACATATCGACGCCGATACAATGACGAAATAGAAACCATGATGAGAGGCGAAACAATTGTACGGTTTATAAAGTCTCAAAGAATGCGGTGGCTCGGCCACGTGCTACGCAGGAGCGACGAGGCACCGACAAAAAAACTTTTAGTGTACAGAGATCTAGGATGCCGAGCTAGAGGCAGGCCGAAAAAGCGTTGGATCGACGCGGTAGAAGCGGATCTGAATTCAATGAGGGTCCAGAACTACAAGCTAAAGGCGTTGGACAGGGACGCATGGAGAAAGATTGTGAAGGAAGCTTTGGCCCACACCGGGCTGTGATGCTAATAATAATAATTATTATTATCTCGTTACATAACCATTTTGTATTGCGTGAAATTTTTCAACGCTTTTGTAAAAATGTGGTCGTCCTGAAAAGGACGGTTTGATTCGCTATATGCCGAAAGTTAAGTTGTGACTGTTTAGGCTTTATCTTGTGCTCACACACACGAATGTTGTCAAAACGCCGCGTGCGTCGTTCATTTTATACTTTTTTTCACTATCTATTCGTTCAGGCATAAGGGTGGGAACTGTCAATGTTGTTAGACCTGAAACAACCGTCTGAAAAAAAAGTATTTATATTTGAGACATTTTAGGTTGTCGCCATATTAAGCATTTGTAGTGTTTTTCTGTGAATATTGTGAATATTGTGAATCGAATTAAATATGCCACCAAAAACCAGTGGAAAGGCAGCCAAAAAGGCTGGCAAAGCCCAAAAAACATCACCAAGAATGACAAGAAAAAGAAGCGCAAGAGGAAGGAAAGTTATGCCATCTATATTTACAAAGTATTGAAGCAGGTCCATCCCGATACTGGTATTTCATCCAAAGCCATGAGCATCATGAACAGTTCAAATTCTAGTGCATAATTAAATCATTGAAAATTTACTATTCCCTTTCAAGTAATGCCACCGAATAAAGATTTCAACGCGACTGAAACGAATCTGGGCTTATCTTCGCTGTAGGCCTTTTGGCTTAAAAGCTATTTGTTTAAAACAAATCAAATTACAAATTTATAAAAGTTGTAATTTGTCTAGGTATAGCTAGATTCACATTACTTTTTGGCAGCTACCTTTGGTTTTTTTGTCACTGGCTTTTTCGGTTTGGCACTGGTGGTCTTGGCCTTGGTCTTTGGCGTCTTTGGCTTGGCAGCGCTTGATTTAGCTTTTGCTGCCGTCAATTTGGCTTTAACTGTACCAGTTTTCTTAGCATCCTTAACCTTTGCCTTTTCGGTTTTCTTCTTTTCGGCAGTTTTCTTTGCAGCGGCCGAAACCTTCTTTACCTTTATTTTTTTATCACTACCAGTACCAGCTCCTCCCGATGCACTTTTTTTTCCAATTGTTGTTGACTTCTTCTTCGCTGCTGCCGACGATGGCGATTTCTTAGCTTTCTTTTCAATAGATGAAGCAACCTTTGGCTTAGGATCCTTTTTGGCGGCTGCCGACAGTTTAAACGAACCGGATGCACCTTTACCCTTGGTTTGTATAAGTTTTCCATTAGCAACGGCCGATTTTAAATATTTCTTTATGAACGGATTTAATTTCTGGGCATCGCATTTATATGTGGCACTTATGTATTTCTTGATGGCCAACAGGGAGGAGCCACCACGTTCCTTCAAGTTCTTGATTGAAGCGTCAACCATTTGTTGTGTTGGGGGATGCGATGGTGCAGCCGTTGGCTTTTTTGACTTAACTGCAGCAACAGCCTTTTTGGCAGCCACCTTTTTTCAGCTGGTGGAACAACGACCGGAGATCCAGTTGTAGCAGCAATCACGGCATCAGACATCTTTGTTATTTTTATTATTCACTTTTAAACACAAATAACGTATGAAAATTATCATAAGCCAACCAACCACATAGAAAATTGAAGACCTATTTTTATGAGAATTACGGAGGAGAGTGTTTAAAATAAAATTTTGCATTGGTAATTTGTAGCATACAAGTTGCAAGCAATATTAAAAGGGTTTTGTAATTTAAAGCTATTTCTATTTCTTGAATAAATAAAGTCATACATTTATTTATATTGAAAATCATGTACAAATTATTTACACTTTATTTCATGATGATATTATCATTTTCTTGATTTTTACAAGCAACTGAAGTCAAACATTCTATGAATTGAGACTTAATTTTTTCAATAAAAGTTAATATTTTAATCGTTTTATGTTAAATTGATTATGTTGAAAACATTTATTACAAAATTTCAACAATTTTCTGTTCGAATAATTCATTTACAATAGATAAAAGATTATTTTTCTATTTTTTAAAATAGAATTTTAAAATTGCAATTTATTGGTACATGAATGAGGTACAAGTTGGAATATAGCTTGGACCAGTAGCACATATTTGCATCGGTAAAATAGATTTTTTGTCCAAATTCCACAAATGTTTTTATATTTGTTAAAAAGAAACAATAATTTATAAGAAATTGTTAACTTTTCATTAATTTATGCATGAATATATTTAAAATTGGACAACCATAGGTAACTTATATGAAATTTTTCCCATGGCTGCTGACCACATAGGTAAGTTATTGTCAAAAAAATATCAAAAACTATATTTTTTAATAAAATGAATACATATTATCATAAATATTGAATATGCCATTAGATTGAATACAAATTTAAGTCACATTTGTTATTTTATCGATTTTTTAATGCCCCTACAACATAAGCTACTTGTGTGGGTCATTGTAAAACAAAATATATAATTGCCACAATAAGAGGGCCAAATAAACCATTTAAAAAAATATAAAAATAATTGCTTTTGGCGATGTTACGGCAAAATATAAAATATATTGTTTCAATGTAGCCATCTATTAAAATCTTTTTAAATTTTCAACATTTTTCGATTTTTTATGATTACTTCAAAATTGCTGATACGGCTATACCACTATATGCCTTCAACGTTTAATAACACTTCTTGATGCTTATGTTGTTTATTTGTTTTGTTTTTTTCTATAAATGTATGTAAATTTTCTACCATTTCAAACAATTTATAGAAAGTATAAAATTTTTGTAATAATTTGGGACCAGATGGAGGCGTCACTTGGTACCTATCGACAAATGTATGCAATAGGCCAACAAATTTGTGCATATTCTGATGATTATATTTACTTTGCGCAATAGCATATGACAATTTATTGGAAAAGTAATGAGCAAATCGCTCTTACAGTGTTTTATGTATTTAAAACTTGTATTGCGTGAAATTTTTCAACGCTTTTGTAAAAATGTGGTCGTCCTGAAAAGGACGGTTTGATTCGCTATGCCGAAAGTTAAGTTGTGACTGTTTAGGCTTTCTTTTCGGTCTTCTTAGGCAAAAGCACGGCCTGAATGTTGGGCAGAACACCACCCTGCGCAATGGTAACTCCCGAGAGTAGCTTGTTCAATTCCTCGTCGTTGCGAATAGCCAATTGCAGATGGCGAGGGATTATTCTTGTCTTCTTATTATCGCGAGCTGCATTACCAGCCAACTCAGAACTTCAGCGGCCAAATATTCCATGACAGCAGCTAAGTAGACTGGAGCACCAGCACCAACTCGCTCAGCATAGTTGCCCTTTCGAAGCAAACGATGGATGCGACCAACGGGGAACTGAAGACCAGCTCGATTGGAACGTGACTTTGCCTTTCCCTTAACTTTGCCACCTTTACCACGACCAGACATTTTATTTCCTTTTCACAAAAATTACGAACTTATTATCTTGTGCTCACACACACGAATGTTGTCAAAACGCCGCGTGCGTCGTTCATTTTATACTTTTTTTCACTATCTATTCGTTCAGGCATAAGGGTGGGAACTGTCAATGTTGTTAGACCTGAAACAACCGTCTGAAAAAAAAGTATTTATATTTGAGACATTTTAGGTTGTCGCCATATTAAGCATTTGTAGTGTTTTTCTGTGAATATTGTGAATATTGTGAATCGAATTAAATATGCCACCAAAAACCAGTGGAAAGGCAGCCAAAAAGGCTGGCAAAGCCCAAAAAACATCACCAAGAATGACAAGAAAAAGAAGCGCAAGAGGAAGGAAAGTTATGCCATCTATATTTACAAAGTATTGAAGCAGGTCCATCCCGATACTGGTATTTCATCCAAAGCCATGAGCATCATGAACAGTTCAAATTCTAGTGCATAATTAAATCATTGAAAATTTACTATTCCCTTTCAAGTAATGCCTTTTGTAGCCCTGAAAAGGGCTTTTGTTTAAAACAAATCAAATTACAAATTTATAAAAGTTGTAATTTGTCTAGGTATAGCTAGATTCACATTACTTTTTGGCAGCTACCTTTGGTTTTTTTGTCACTGGCTTTTTCGGTTTGGCACTGGTGGTCTTGGCCTTGGTCTTTGGCGTCTTTGGCTTGGCAGCGCTTGATTTAGCTTTTGCTGCCGTCAATTTGGCTTTAACTGTACCAGTTTTCTTAGCATCCTTAACCTTTGCCTTTTCGGTTTTCTTCTTTTCGGCAGTTTTCTTTGCAGCGGCCGAAACCTTCTTTACCTTTATTTTTTTATCACTACCAGTACCAGCTCCTCCCGATGCACTTTTTTTCCAATTGTTGTTGACTTCTTCTTCGCTGCTGCCGACGATGGCGATTTCTTAGCTTTCTTTTCAATAGATGAAGCAACCTTTGGCTTAGGATCCTTTTTGGCGGCTGCCGACAGTTTAAACGAACCGGATGCACCTTTACCCTTGGTTTGTATAAGTTTTCCATTAGCAACGGCCGATTTTAAATATTTCTTTATGAACGGATTTAATTTCTGGGCATCGCATTTATATGTGGCACTTATGTATTTCTTGATGGCCAACAGGGAGGAGCCACCACGTTCCTTCAAGTTCTTGATTGAAGCGTCAACCATTTGTTGTGTTGGGGGATGCGATGGTGCAGCCGTTGGCTTTTTTGACTTAACTGCAGCAACAGCCTTTTTGGCGGCCACCTTTTTTTCAGCTGGTGGAACAGCGACCGGAGATCCAGTTGTAGCAGCAATCACGGCATCAGACATCTTTGTTATTTTTATTATTCACTTTTAAACACAAATAACGTATGAAAATTATCATAAGCCAACCAACCACATAGAAAATTGAAGACCTATTTTTATGAGAATTACGGAGGAGAGTGTTTAAAATAAAATTTTGCATTGGTAATTTGTAGCATACAAGTTGCAAGCAATATTAAAAGGGTTTTGTAATTTAAAGCTATTTCTATTTCTTGAATAAATAAAGTCATACATTTATTTATATTGAAAATCATGTACAAATTATTTACACTTTATTTCATGATGATATTATCATTTTCTTGGTTTTTACAAGCAACTGAAGTCAAACATTCTATGAATTGAGACTTAATTTTTTCAATAAAAGTTAATATTTTAATCGTTTTATGTTAAATTGATTATGTTGAAAACATTTATTACAAAATTTCAACAATTTTCTGTTCGAATAATTCATTTACAATAGATAAAAGATTATTTTTCTATTTTTCCATAGAATTTTAAAATTGCAATTTATTGGTACATGAATGAGGTACAAGTTGGAATATAGCTTGGACCAGTAGCACATATTTGCATCGGAAAAATAGATTTTTTGTCCAAATTCCACAAATGTTTTTATATTTGTTAAAAAGAAACAATAATTTATAAGAAATTGTTAACTTTTCATTAATTTATGCATGAATATATTTAAAATTGGACAACCATAGGTAACTTATATGAAATTTTTCCGATGGCTGCTGACCACATAGGTAAGTTATTGTCAAAAAAATATCAAAAACTATATTTTTTAATAAAATGAATACATATTATCATAAATATTGAATATGCCATTAGATTGAATACAAATTTAAGTCACATTTGTTATTTTATCGATTTTTTAATGCCCCTACAACATAAGCTACTTGTGTGGGTCATTGTAAAACAAAATATATAATTGCCACAATAAGAGGGCCAAATAAACCATTTAAAAAAATATAAAAATAATTGTTTTTGGCGATGTTACGGCAAAATATAAAATATATTGTTTCAATGTAGCCATCTATTAAAATCTTTTTTAAATTTTCAACATTTTTCGATTTTTTATGATTACTTCAAAATTGCCGATACGGCTATACCACTATATGCCTTCAACGTTTAATAACACTTCTTGATGCTTATGTTGTTTATTTGTTTTGTTTTTTTCTATAAATGTATGTAAATTTTCTACCATTTCAAACAATTTATAGAAAGTATAAAATTTTTGTAATAATTTGGGACCAGATGGAGGCGTCACTTGGTACCTATCGACAAATGTATGCAATAGGCCAACAAATTTGTGCATATTCTGATGATTATATTTACTTTGCGCAATAGCATATGACAATTTATTGGAAAAGTAATGAGCAAATCGCTCTTACAGTGTTTTATGTATTTAAAACTTAAAGATAATTATTAATAAAACGTAAGCTTTGCATAATTTAGAAAAAAATATGCATATGACAAAATACAATTGTTAAAAAGCAATTCAACTCAATAATTTAGTAAAAGAAAATTTTGCAACCTCATTGGATTAACAATTTTGTGGTCCTGAAAATGACCGATTTTGTCAATAAGTCGATTTCGATTAAACAAAAAATAACATTAAAATAAACACAAGTCTAACTACCTACAAAAAAATTGAAGACCTATTTTTATGAGAGTTACGGAGGAGAGTGCTTAGAAGAAATTATTGCATTGGTATTTTGTAGCATACAAATTCCAAGCAATATTAAAAGTGGTTTGCTATTTAAAACTACTTCTATATCTTAAATTAAACAAATGTACATTTATTTAGATTGAAAAGCATGTACAAATAATTCACAATTTTTTTCATGTTGATATTATAATTTTCCTGTTTTTTATAAGCAACTAAAGTGCAACATTGTATGAATTGAGACTTATTTTTTGCAATAAAAGTTAATATTTTAATCGTAATACGTTAAATTGATTATGTTGAAAACATTTATTACAATATTTAAATAATTTTCTATTCGAATAATATATTTACAATAGATAAAAGATTATTTTTCTATTTTTCCATAGAATTTTAAAAATTGCAACTCATTATACTCATATACAATGCAACCTGGAATACGGCTTGAGCCTGTAACACATATTTGCATCGGAAAAATATATTTTTTGTCCAAATTCCACAAATGTTTTCATATTTGTTAAAAAGAAACAATAATTTATAAGAAATTGTTAACTTTTCATTAATTTATGCATGCATATATTTAAAATTGGACAACCATAGGTAACTTATATGAAATTTTTCCCATGGCTGCTGACCACATAGGTAATTTATTGTCATAAAAATATCAAAAACTATATTTTTTAATAAAATGAATACATATTATCATAAATATTGAATATGCCATTAGAATGAATACAAATTTAAGTCACATTTGTAATTTTATCGATTTTTTAATGCCCCTACAACATAAGGTACTTGTGTGGGTCATTGTAAAACAAAATATATAATTGCCACAATAAGAGGGCCAAATAAACCAT
>JAECWU010000096.1:0-169417 GCA_018150985.1 Chymomyza costata | reverse complement strand
TAACTTATTATTAGATGATTTCGTAGTGGAGTATCGAAAGCAACCTTGTAGTCGACAAAAAGCTGGTATGTATCAATGATTTTTATGGGGTTTTCCCCCCGATGTGACGTAGGGTGAAGAGTTGGTCGATGATGGACTTACAAGGTCAGAAACCGCACCATCAGTACTTCGTCAAGTGGTTTTAATCGAACAATCAGAACGGCTGTACTCAATAAACTTGACTTTTTTTTTTTAAATCATTGGGAAACCAACAATTCAATTTTAGGGGGTTCCGCACATCCAGGAAACACCATAAAGAGTATATGCCTATTGTCAGGGCCGTATAGGAAAAATCCGGACGCGGGGGGAAAATGTACCGGCCCCTCTATTACATCTCTAGCTTGACTCACGACAGTACTATAGTAGATACACCTGAGAAAACACTGGGCGCGGGGGAATTCCCCCTGGTGGGTGAGATTTATACAAAGCATGGAAATATATTACATTTCGGTTATGAAAATAATCGGAATACATCGATCACACTTAATTGAATAAAATTTCAGTACGAGTATATCAAAAAAATAAGAGTACATCAAGACTTTTTCTTCTGAACTGGCCTATTCAACCCTATTCAGCCCTCTCGGCCTGATGCAACATGTGTCTCCGGCGCTTCTTCTGTGCGTGCGTCGTCCAAGGGCTGATAGAGCTTCAGTCACTTGGTCTTGCGAATGCAGCCGTGGTCTTCCTCTTCTCCGCTGACCGCCAACTACCACACTGAACACCTTACGGGCTGGAGCTTTCGCATCGATATGCACTAAATCACCCAGCCAACTCGTTTACCTACATCTATATTGCCATGTCGTGATTCTTAACTGGAGCATACCAAAAACTTGGTATTACCCTTGTTTGCCGCTAGACCTCCTTTTTTTTAAATAGCTCCAAAGGCCCCAGAAACATCACGCTGGCTGCGGCCGATGAAGTCAATGTCATCGGCGTGTTCAAGAAGTGGGACACATCTGTTCCCCAATATTATCAACGTCCGATGCATCAAATTGGAATTGTCTTTTTCCACCATTTATGCTAGGATTAAGAGAAATAGATAAATTGTTTTCCAAATATAGTAAATTGTAATTGATCAATATAAGAAACAATACACACGCTCTTCTTCTGAGCAGAGATGAAGAAAGTTCAGTATTTTAAAGTCGGGTAGCACTGACTGTAGCATTTATGCATGCAACAGAATCAACATTATGGAAATAAATTTAGAGGGGATATAGGGAGCCCCCTAGTTTATATTTAATCTTAATTTTTATAAAAAATAATTTTGATATCAAATTTTGTTAAGACTGATTTGGTAATGTCTCACTCAAAAAGCCCACTTCCACTTAAGGTAACTAACTTGCATCAGTCTCGTCAGCAAATTTAAATAAATATAAGTCCATGTCCTTCTCACACATTAATCTTGCACTGAGATTCGAGCAGTATATCAGCTGACTTAAGCAGCTTTTCCTGTTCAATATCGTTTAGCGGCAGCTCCAAAACGTGACTGATGCCTTCGCTGGTAACAGCACATGGTAGCGATAGCACCACGTGCTCGTCGATGCAGTTTACGCCGTACATATCGGTGCTCAGGCAAAGAATGCATCCATTATTATCGCGCATAGACTGAACCACATCGACGGCAGCCAATGCCACCGCCCAGTTAGTGTAGCCCTTAGCGAGGCCAACAACCGTGGCGGCATTTATGACGTCCTGATAAACCTTCTGCCAATTTTCCGTATCCTGGCTGGTGCCCAGCTCGGGTATAATGCACGAAAGCGGCACGCCTGCCACTGTGACACTGGACCACACCGGTACTGCGCTGCTGCCGTGCTCCCCAATCATATATCCTTGCACAGAAGAAGTGGGCACTTTAAGGCGTTTGGCAATAAGATAACAAAACCGCGCAGTATCCAAATGGCAACCAGTTGAGAAACAACGGTGCTTTTCTAGCTTTCCCAACTGCTGAACCAACCTAGTCATCACATCAGCAGGGTTGCTGATAACTATGAACACGGCATTGGGACTTAGCCTAACAAGTTTGGGCACTACGTTTTCCAGAATTTCAGCTGTTTTATTCAAAATTGCTAGACGGGATTGTTCTTTACCAGTGGGTCTAGCGCCAGCCGTTATAATAACAATATCAGAGTTCTCGGTATGATCACCGTTGCCACAGGCCGTAATGCTTGGACTACCAAGAAATCGTGAGCCATGTAGCAAGTCCAAGGCTTCGGCTTTTGCCCAATCGTAACGACTATCGTAAAGCACAAGATTTTTGCTCAAATTGCGTATCAAAAGAAAAGCGGCAATCGATGAACCAACCTGACCGCAGCCAACTATGGATATTTTCTGGCTGGGCGTAGTGCTCTTATGTATATTTTTCAGCAAACAATTGAATTGGGATTCTTGGCGCAACTGTTGATGCATTGTTACATTCAGCAGCCTGTAGATTAGATTTGCACAAAAATTTAGGCCTTGAACATGGCGTGGATTTATTAGGGCGTTTATTGTGGGTTTCATGTTTAAAGAAAATTTAAATTTGAACAATTTTTTAATACCCGAAATATTTAGAATTTTTATAATTTTTAAGTGTCAAAACAATAAAGCATGAAATTACAAAGTAAAGAACTGATTAGTCAGTCTTGCATAAAAAGCTTGTACCATACAAATAACTGCAAACTAGTGCTGGAGAAAACATCGATGATCGAAGTTTAAAATCTCTATATATCGATGTTGGCCAACAGAGATGTTTCTCCAGCACTTCTGCACTCATCAAATGGGTGTTTAGTAGTGCTGGAGAAACATCTATGTTGACCAACATCGATATATAGAGATTTTAAACTTCGATCATCGATGTTTTCTCCAGCACCACTGCAAACATATGCAGCCACGTTGTAGCGTGCTATCTTCTTCCAACGTCCATGGGCAACGAAATGGTTGTTACGCGATAAGTACTCCCTACGTTTAAAATTATCTTCGTCGTTGCCACAACAATTAGAATCCTCAAAACGCAAAGTCGGATGCCTTCTGCAAAGCAAAGTTACCGTATGAATGGTTTCAAAACCATGATATTCGTGATTAAGAATAAAGTCACAAAATGCCTTCTCGCAGGCATTCTGCTTGGCAGCTCCGACCGTTTGTCCCTTACCCTCATACAGTACAGAGTCTACGGTTACCAGGGTCGTAAAGCCGCCATCAGCATTCATGTTTTTAACAAAATTATCTTTGTTTAGACCCTTGAATTCATGAAGACACTCCGCGGAGTTTTTGGGTACTATAAGTTTGTTCAGCTTGCGTTTGCGCTTCATCTGGAGTGCTGGCACAGACGGTTTCTTCTTGGAAGCAGTTACGACCTGCTACTGTTGAGCAGCTGGCTGCTGCTTTAAGTTAACCATAGACAATTGCAGGCTTCCCTCAGCATCAATTGTTGGATCGGCAGCGGATTCATTTGCAGCTTGCATTTTTATTTGTTACTTTTCATGTTTAAAAAAATTGTAATATGCAGCGCACAAATTGTAGTGGCTAGCGTGACAAATAAATTAGGTATGAGCCAAAAGCTGCAGCTTTGTTATCGATAGTAAAAAATAGCATGCTTTAGTGCTTTCCAAAACTAGCAAGCGAACGCAGCTTGCACATTAATAAATGCGAATAAATATTTCCTAAATTGTTCAATTATAATAAATAAATTTGTTTTAAACAAAAGAATAAAAATGTTATCGACTAGAAAAAGTATGCAACAATTAAAACAGTGCTGGTTAGCTGTTTGCTCAACGCAACGAGTACCAAATGCGTATACTCGTTGGACTTAACACACAAACTAATCAGTTACTTTTTGTACTCTTCAGAAGCTGCGAGAAACTTTGCAATTTTGACTGCAGCAGCAAGAAGTTGTAAGTTTTTTTTTTTTTATTCTTACTTAATTTATTTACAAATTATATTATTTAGCTTATGGAAAACATGTGGCAGCCCCTTGCATCACTCCGCAGACCGGTGCTTGAACGGGAAAACAAATTCTTGGAATATCATGGTTTCTATAGAAAAAGTACAGCGCCTGATGCATCTGCTTTGTTTCGTGTTATTTCGGAGCTGCTTTACGATACACAAATGCTTCATAAAGACATACGCAAAGAATGCGTAGATTTTTTAAATTTTAAGCGGCGTGTGTTTGAGAAGTATGTGCCGGGTGACTTTGATGAGTATATCAAAAATATGTCTGGATCCACTAGCAATGGCACCATGCTGGAGCTACGCGCCATGTGCATTATGTATAAGCGAAACGCCTTCTTGTTTGAATCCTTTAAAAAGGGCGTGCCAGTTGTTTTTGATAAAAGATTTAAGCACACATTCAACATCTTCTACTATCCCAACAATCACTTTGATTCGGTTTTCAAGTTGGACGACATTACAACAGCAGGCATTTGTCAAGCCATTGCTTATAAGTTGCTCTATAAAAGCACATTTAAGCTGCCAGATATAGAATATGCCGTGGAGTGCATGCTGCAACCACAAAGATTTTTCGGTCATGGTCACAAAATGGAATTCGACGACCATGGTTATACCAGTCGCATGTTATGCCGCGATGGACGTGTATTTCTATTCGATATGCCATACAATACCACATGCATAATGGACGATTACAAAGAATGTAATTTTCACTACCAGCAACGTCAACTCGTAACTTGCGAATGGAGTACACCCAAGTATCGTCTTACCAGAGGACTAACCAATGTTTACCCAAAAGCTATATCCTGTATGCGTCAGCTGTTAGCTAATAATATTAAACCATTTTTCTTTTGCGTGGCGCAGTCTTTATCGCCTGACTGCTATCGTAACACTGATCTTGATACTTGGAGAATTACAAACGAAAGTCCCACGCTGTATAAGGTAAAAGACTTTTAATTTGTCAATGACTATAAAAGCTAAAGCTGTGTTTTTACAGGCTGGCAATTGGCAGTATGTTGAGCGCTTCCATGGGCGTTATAAGAACCAACGCTTGGCAAAAAATGGCATGCGCATCCAAGAGGAACGTTTGTTTTACCACAATCCTATGCATAATATGACGCAACATCCTTACCAGGTACAAGCATGTAAATTTTTCTACATCTACTCAATAAGCTAATCATATGAATTTTTAACAGAACGCCAATAGGCAGACTGTTCAGAGCATTCCAAGGCACAACTATTTTAAGCCAACTAGATGTGTGCCTCGGCAGTCCTTACTGCCATTACCTAGCTGCAATATGCCAAGTTGCGGCAAAGATTCGGATACGTACACTTATAGCTCGCAAGAAAGCGTTAACTCCATAGTGAACGCACCTCGGGAAGACTAGGGTACCTCCCACAAACTAACGGACACTTTGGGAATCATCAGCATTAAACTTTTTTACATTTTCTATGCATCATCTTAGGAACCAAAGCTAGCTTGTTATATTAAATAAAAAAATTGGGATTATATCATATAAATAAGATCTAAAGTAAAACCGTCAAGGGTTATACATACGGTATAAGCAGCACATAATGCTAAAATTCAATTTTTTTGAGTCAAAATTATAGTTTAAGCGCTGTCCCCCAAAATTTCGAATTTCAACATTGTTTCAGGGCCATAGAGAGAAAATCCGGGCCCGGGGGGAAATGTACCGGCCTCTCTATAAAATATTTAGCTTGAATCACGACAGTAATTACACCTGAGAAAACACCGGGCTCGGGGGGAATCACCCGCTTCCACTACACCCTTCGACGGGCTTGAGTGTGCTGTACTTTTTTTTCTCGACGGTGCTGTCTGTGTCCTAAATTTTGTTATCATAGGTCAGTGGTCAGTACGGCCCTATCCCACGTATATAGGGATTAGTAGTGGCAGCGACGTCGACACACGTACAGTACACATGCACGCTGCATGCACTTGTGTGCGCTGCCGATGCCTGTGTCGGCGTGTCGTGACGTCACTGCGCCACTCTCATATACGCAAGCCAAAATATGAGTGTATTTCATGCCGACCACTGCTTTAAATCTTTGCAAGCAACGGACTATTTTTTTATTGCACATTGTCTTATATATAAAGATTACATAATACATGTTTTCCAATTTGTATTTATTTTATTATTTATCATTTACTAGACAACTCCCAGATCTGATTGTAAGATCGTGGGAAACATGTAAACAGCCTAGGCACTATCAGATTTTTCGTCTTATTGATCGTCTACCCTATTTAAGAAGCTGTATCACCCGGCACAAGCAATCCTATACCATCACAAAGCACAAAACCATCAACCTGCAATATAAATAAAATTTGTATTGTTCACCAACTCCGACACTGATTACTTGTGACGACATCGACCGTATCTCACAAACACTAACGTCTGTAATAGTGACAGCCGAAAAGATATATGCTAAAATCGAATTACAACAGAACTAACCTGTAAATCCAACTGCTAGTCCTGCAGAAGTGACGGCTGCGGCGGACTTGGCAGTCTAATAAATTACGCATGTTCATCAGGCCGCTCAAGCTAGATGATGCAGATGCTCAACATCAGCTCTTTCACCAGCAAAAGGCATCCATTGTGGAGAGACCATCGAAGACTTAGCGCTTGACGAAGAAAGTGCGAGTGTACTTGCTGCTTTTCTACATTGAGCGTTACAGCCAAACCCTGTTTGACATTGGCATTGTTGCCTCATTACTTGATAATCAAGTAGAGCCATTAGATCCCATTGAATAGCTCTGATTATGATCATAATCACAAAATTTTCTATTTCTCTGAAAAATGGTAAAGATCGATTAGAGTAATTATTGCTAAGCTGGGAAAGGTTAAGAGTCAGGCTTTATCATAAATACCAATAAGCTTACTAGCTTGTCTTTCAATGCTGTTCGAGGGAGTCCTCCCAGTGCGCCTCATCACATAACTCATAATGTGAAACAAAGTACCATCGCATCAATTTGATTCACGATAGAAACAGGAAACGATCGATCAGATCAATGGATCAGTAATTCGCACTGCTTTTGCGCAACTAGAATATTGCACGGTTTTATTTCTTGTCATCGCACAAGCACTCGATCTTGTGTTCCAGCCGTCTGGCTGGACGGTTCTACATATGGACCAAATTACAAAGCCCTAAAATACGCCCAACTGCTTAAGTCCCGTCTTTACAAGAGATTATTTCCAGTAAGATGTAACACAAGCATCTCCACATAATTGCATAATGAAAGCTGTTGTGCTCCAAGGCAACGTGCTTGAATCAATTCTCCAAGCCCTTTGCACTACCAGCTTATAGTCTCTACGTTTGCTTATGACATTGATTCTTAGTCACTCCAGATGCCCAGTAAATGCAACTGCGCCACTTAATAGCTGCGAAGAGATGGCTTGTAGATAGGCGCATACAAATAAACGGCCAAAAATGCAAACGTTTACATTGACTCCCAAAAAACAAGTCTGCCCTCCATTGGCTCTGAACGAAGCATGCATTCCACAAGCCGACGAAGTGATGTGCTTGTACGTTCGCCTAGACAGGCGGGTAAGCTGACGCAAGCAAATAGTTGACAAGAAAACGCATAGTCCACTAGCTTATATACGCTTGCTCTACGTATTGGCGTGGAGACTATAAAATCCTCCTGCATCACAACAACAAAAAGGAGATGCCTCAAATGGATTACTATTATTAGTTTCAGTTTCACTGGCTACGCCTAAAATTTTGCAATACTTTCTTTTGGATGCAGTATTTAATCAACGTATTTGTTGGCGGTATTTTTATTTAGCTGGTATTTTGGCATTTTGCAAACTCTTGTTTTTTTGCCACATAAAGTTAAGGTCACACTGTTTGCAGCTCTTTAAAAACGCACGTGGAGAAATTTTCCACTTTTTTTCTTTCGTGGCCGTGTGCAGTTTAGTTCGATTTCCAAAATTATTTTAATCAAGCACTTATTTTCTGTCCAATGCACGCTCGTTTGTTTAAATTGCCAAAACTTTCGAGTGCTATTTTAAGGACAAAGAAAAATCATTTGACAATTTACCAAAGTGTTGCGCTTTCTGCTCAGGCACAACATTTACTTACCACATTGTTAAACAAATGCACATTTGAAGTTCCGACTAGTATATTTTGTCCAATGCACGCTCGTTTGTTTAAATTGCCAAAACTTTCGAGTGCTATTTTAAGGACAAAGAAAAAACATGACATATTACCAAAGTGTTGCGCTTTTTGCTCAGGCACAACATTTATTATTAAATTGTTAAACAGAAGCACCTTCGAAATTCCGACTTGGCGTTCAATATTAAACTGAGACTGTTCCATATTGTAAGTCTTGGTTATGCACCGAACGCAATATAAAACTTCAATATTCAATAATACACTGGCCGTTTTCCAAGCCAGCTGTGTTTTGTGCTATTGAAACATCTAAAACTTGAATGCCCCTTAAATGAACTCCTGCTATGGCCATACACATATCCTTTTGTACGAATCTTTATTTCTAGCACTTTTATAAACTAATTACATTATTTTATAATTGAAAAATGCGTTGTTCTATTTCAAAGTCTGCGCAGCGCTGAGTAAACGTTTTAGCTCCTCATCTTTGGACAGCGCTCGCTGCACTGCCACAAATAACTGAGAGTCTATGGCATGGCTGTTTTGTTGCGCCAAAGGTAGGCGGCTTACACGTTTGGCCAGTTCCGCCAGCTTTGGCTGCTGCTGCAAGAATTGATCCAATACCTGAGGCGAAATGTTAGCCATCTGTGCCAGTTGTTGCACATGTGGAGCAACCGCAGCACTGCCTTTAGTCTCTAGTGTAACTTCACTTATTTTAGGTGAATTCAAGTGGGTTGCCGCATGTGCACTTGTTGGTGTTGCAGTCTTAGGCGCGGCTGTTGTGGTGCTTGGTGAATTAGTTGGCTTTGGTGGCAACATTGCAGGACGCAAGGGTATTGGATAGTGATAGGGCAAAGGCTGACGCACAAGCATGGGACGCATGTGCGTTAAAGCTTGTGGTTGCTGCTTTGCCGCTGGTGCCACAAAAACAGGTTGAAAAGACAGTACAGGCTGCGTGTTACGTGTTGTTGGTGGCACAGTAGTAGAGCTGCTCACTGACCAGAGGTTATACTTATTTATAAACTCGCCCACGCGCTGCATAAAACTGCCATCCAACTGTGCGTTAGGTGCCTTTGGCGTGGTACTTGTAGTAGAGCGATCAGGCTGCATCTCGTAGTCGTCTCCATCAATATCTGCATTATTCAACGCATTTGCATCATCCTGTTTGTCTTCGTCATCCTCGACTTGATCTTCTGCAGAAACTTCATCATCGCTATCAGCCTGTGCATAGTCCAGCGACTCTAAATAGGCTTTCATTAAAGCTATGCCCTGATCATTGGAAGTTAGCGTGCGTATATATTTAATAGTTTCGCTAGCACTGCCAGTGCCCAGCAACTCGCTTAGTTCACTAAGACTAGGTAGCTCATCCAAACGCTTTAGGCCCAGTTTATTTCTGGCTAAATAAAGCAAGTCACTGGGATATTGCTCGTTATCAACCAATGCTGGTGCAGGCGTCGTTGTAGTTCTCAGCAGTTCAGGTTTAATCAGCTTGTACATGGGTACATTGTAGTAGAGCGCATTATTGCGCAGCTTAGGATATAGTTGTGGTGGCATTTGCTTGTCCGTGTCCACTATTACAGCACTATCTTGTCCATAGAATTTTGGCATCAGCGCAAATCTAGCGCAGACGCAATGCAGCAACGCCAACAACCAGGTTAAATATATTAAGTTTATCTTGCGCATACTGTTCGCCTCGACTGCTAAAGGATAACTGCTGAAGAGAGCTGGCTGCACATTTAAGAACGACTTGAAATCAGAGATGTTTTTCCATTCATGGAATTCCCTTTTGTCTATAGGTTTTGTGGGTTCCACGAATTTTGAAGTACGTGTGGTCTACCTGTTGGCAGTTGTTTGACGACTACCTACTTTGCCTCTGTGCCATAGAAAATCTCAAATTTCCATTGAATTTTCCACCTACAACGCAGCATGAGACCTTTTCGACTACCTGCGTCGTATTTTTCTTCACAGTTTAGGGCACACAATTACAAAAATACATACTTATACACATACACAGCACTTGACAACAAACTAAAAATTTTATTTTAGCATTTAGTTAAAGACTTAAGTGGCCATATTGCGGCTACATCAGTGACATAAATTTGTAGCCACACATATGGCCACAAGTATACTTAGTAGCTAGAGGAAACAGTTTCCCATTCTTACAAACGAATTCTAAATTCGCAAACAATTCTAGTTTTGTAGCGCATTTATACAAATGATTTATATTTACATAGATTTACGTAAAGGAAATTTTGCAGCATAAAACAAATTTGCAAACATTGAGAGCTATGCTATATATGTAAATTCAGATCGACGGGCGTACATACAAACACAATGGATTTAACATAAAATTGCGTTCGGTTCGCTCGCCGCATCCCGGAACAAACTAAGCAGACATCAACATTTTGAAACACCCACAAGGGCGGGGCGTATGCAACGCTCGTGCAACTTGTAGCCCAGCTTGGTTACTTCAACGACAGTGTTAGCTTCAACGTTTTTATCCTCCTACAATGTCATAACAAGATAGCAGTTAATATATGGCCAATTCATAAGTTTATTATTCGCAACTTACTTTTTGGAACAAGGCTTCATGTTGATTGGGATCAAACTTTTGATTAATGGGATCTACGGGCTCCAATCCATGACGCTTAAACACCTGCAAAAGCGAGGCGCGAGTCATAGTAAGACCCTCATAGAGGTTTTTTAAATCTGCATTGCTTTGTAGCTAAACGAAGTAGAAGCCTATTAGTTGTGCACATTTTAAAGTTATAAAACACAAACACACCTTTTCTGCAGGCACCGCCTTTGTAGCATGTCCTAATATATCTGCCACCTCTAGTAAATCCTTGCAGAAACTTTGTATGCCAAAGATTTTTGCATCGGCTATCTGTTTGTTCAAACGCGTGCGCATATTTTCGCTATCCGCCAGAGCACGCTTGTACTTGTCCAGAAGTTCACTGTGTTGTTCCTTGGCGGTTGCTATTTCTTTGGTCAGACGCTCGATTTCTTGCAAGGATTCTGTATTGGGCTCGGCTCCACTGCTAGCTTCCTCCGTCTTCTGCTGCTTGTCTGTGCTATAGTTGCGTTGTATTTGTGCAGACTGCAGTGACATAGCCTGACGTTGTTTACTATAATATGCAAAAACATGATGAATTTGTATGATTTTATGTTGTAATCATGCCGGGGCGCATAAGCGTGCACTCATTACGTCACAAAACATGCGACACGCCGCTTACCTTAAATTTGTAACATTTGCTATGAATTTAACATGATCCAAGCGCTTGCTCAGCATCGAAAGCGGTAAAAGACTTTTTAAAGTCATTATTGAAACTATTTTATTTTACAAAAAGTTTAAAATACTTTTTAGAAAAAAAAAACACAGACCAACTCTTCAGCTGCTTTGACTTTTATAAAGACCTAATAAATACCTAACAGCTAGAGATAAGGCAACTTAGGGCTGGTATTTTTCGTGCATATAGCAGCAACAAGCTTTTGAAGGGTTGCATAGACGGCTGAGTGTTATTGTGAATAAATTAAATTTGTTTTTAAATTGTTTAGACGTGAAACTCATTTTTGAATGCTTTATTTTTTCTGTTTTATGTATTATTTTGTAACTATTTGCGTTTACCATGAAATTTTACTTTTTAAAAGTGGTAGCTTAGGCTACGCCTTGTAATTAAGACTTGCCCGCCTCGAGGCATTAACTTGCAATGTTGGCTTTACAGTGAAATCCGCTCAAACGAGCTAAAAATTATATGCGCTACAAAAAATACGATTTTTTTTTAAGTGGAATTCGTCAAAACTTGCATTAAACCAGCCATTTGGTGACACTGAAAGGTTTTTAAACAGAATAATTGCATGAATGGTTTTATTATAAAGATATATTTATTGTGAAATAAGTACATATATGATCCATGACATGGATTCCATGATCCATGACATGGATTCCGTATATAAAAGCATCTATACGCTGTTTTTTATTTGCACTATCTTCCATTTTGAAAATGGAGAACGACGGGTGCAAACTGATTAATAAGAAAAAATGTTAAGGAAAAGTGCATTTAAGCTCTTAAGTTTTTTTTTTTCACTTTCCTAGCTTTTACTTCTAACTGTTTATACTATTACGATTAATATAACTTCTCAGTTGAGAAGTTAAAATTAAGCTAAGCCAGCTAATGGGCTATAAAATGGCATTGAATATTATTTGGATAAGCGAAATCTATTCAAGCTTTTTAACGCTTTTCTTTAAAAATTTCATTCTTTTGGAAAATGCTTCTAAGGTCAATTTGGTTTCTGTTGGGCGCTTTGTTTTTAAAATTTTTACTGGCTTTTAAGGAACAGCTGTTCTAAGCCATACCCAAAATTTTTAACAAAACTTTGAACTCTATTTAGCAATTTAAGCGAATCCAATTATTAACCAAACAATTTGCAAACAGCGCCAAGTCGCGATAAGTGAGGACTTACTGTATTTAAATTGGCAGTTGCGCCCAATTACGCACTCTTCGTGGTTATATTATTATTTAGATCAACATTTGATTTATGCATACATCTATTGTGCGATATCCACAGCTGCTAGAACTTGCCCCTAAACTGTTTCAGATGGCTACGCCTTTGCCTGTGTTTATGGACTTGCGATCTTATGCGTGTATGTGTGAAAGTTGCGCTGGAAAATGTAAATTGTGTTTTTTTTCGTCTGAATAAATTCAAAGTACGAACTTGCTCATTCAGTAAAACATCTTATTCAATGTAAAAGGTACACAGCTACACTGCAAATTGCATATGTGTTGTATATATTATAGAAATGGAGGCATGGAAAGCTATTTAGTTGAGATTTGTCAGTGGAACTGCGCGGTAGTGTTAAGTTGTAAATAGATTTAAGCAAAAAAAATAAAAATAAATTGTAAGCTTGAGTCATAGGACTTGCAAATATGCTGGAGGAGGACTTACAATTGGCACGTGCCATGGTGGCCAATTCCACATCCGTGGAGGATGACAACTTATCGCCAGGCAGTTCACCAAAACCCTTAAGAAAAACACGCGTTATGGATCTAAATGAAAAACGTAAACAATTTCGGTGAGTAAAGCATGTTTAAAACTTTTGTGGTACAGCAACAAAGAAAGAGCACATTTGTATATACTTAATAGTTGCGACAGCAGCAATAAATTACATTTTGATACAAACAAATATTTGTTTGGCGCGCATTGTGCTAAAATTATAAAAGCATCTACAGCGCAACATACATATATAAATTTAGTGTGCTGCCAATGAGCTTTTTAAACTGCGGCAACGTTTTATAGCAAACAGCTTATTTTGCTATGACGCAATCGTTTCGACTGCTGTCTATCGATTTTTTAATGTATCGCAAATTTTAATGAGAACAAGTTGTCAGTGCTGCAGTTTCCAAATATAACAAAATAAAAAAGCTGTGCAATGTGCAAAAATAATAATTAAGTTTAAGTGCGTGCATTTAAAACGCCGCTGTTTATAAATAAAAGATGTCCTCCACAGCAGCGCCTACAATCAAACAAACCCTAGAAGCAGCAGTAACAAATAATATAATATCATCAACAGCAACAGCAGTGCCTGTGCAATTGCCGTTGACTGACGTTGCCGCTGGCAATGCAACACAACTGTTGCATGCACCTGCCGCTTTGGCGCCGCTTAATATAAATGCTGCCTCATCAGCGCCAGGTCCGGGTGCCGCTAGCACTTCCACTGGCAACTCCAGCGATGTGGGCACCATGCGTTGGTGGTGGTAAGCCTTTAAGAATTCTTACGTATAGCTTAATATGTATGTACTTATAGCTTATTTACAATCTTGTTAAATCGGTTTATTTAAGTTCAATGCGCCTTAGTAAAACTTGTTCCAAGTAGACTATGCAGTTTTTATGTTATTATTTAAATGTGTTTTGCTAGAATTTCTTTTAGGTCGCACTTTTCAATTTAGCTAAATTTTTGCACAATTGATCTTAATTTGTCTGTAGAAATCACTTCAAATTTTTTTAAAAAAAAATACAGATTTATTAATATCAATTAATTGTTATCAATTTGCTGCATATTTTGGGACAATTTGTTGTGCCACTTGGAATTGTTTTCAAGGCTTTAAAACATATTACGCATACGCTCTGTTGCACAGCTATTTTTGAATATAAATCGTTTTAGCGCGTCATTGAATTCCACCAAAGCTGTCAGAGTCCGACTCGAGAGCAGACCTTTTTGTTGTCACTCCGAATACTTTGTGTTTCGTCAGTCTTCAGTTGTTGTACGAACACGCGAACGCGCAGTTGATAGTTTAAGTTGTCGTCGCCCTCGTCGGCGTTTTCATTGTGTGCGCATAATATTTCAATACAACAAACATAACGCGGCAGCTGTGGGAAAATGTATAAAATAAGCCGAAATTGCTAAAAGCCAAAACAAAACATAACTCAACACTTTAGCCCAAGCAAATTGATCAATTGACAATTAAAAGCTCATCAGACGAAGCAACATTTGAGCTAGCAATTTTTATTGTGCGAGTTTTCCCGAGACGATTGTTTGTTGGCATCAAACCGCTGCATAAAGAAAACCAGGAGACACATTTTCGTGCTCAATTTTTTACTCTCTCTGCGCATATACACACGTCACACGATCACAATTTTCTTGCACGCTTGGCATTATACTTAGCTTTAAGCTGTAACCATAGAAGCCAGGGTATTATTGACTTGTGCAATGTATGTAAGAGGCAAAAGCAAGCAATGTATACGCTGTATAAGTTGTTTGTATTAAAAGAATCAGCATGGACTTGGCAGCTGTCCATTAATTCTCGTCTATTTGTCCGTTTTAACATATTTTTTCAAATAATTTCTACAACTGTAAATAATGATGGGATTCGATGACAGTTTTATGTTTGGGATCCTATCTTTAGCCCTAACTTAATTGCTGGAGCTTCACAAAGCCTTCTTGCTATGTACCAATAGATTTGAAAATTGCCAGTACTTCGGACTCGTTTCTGTCAGAATGGTTATTCAAGCCACCCTTTGTACTTATTAAACAGAATCAATTATTCAATAAGTCTAAGTCGTGCTAATAAATACAATGCGAAACTAAGATTTTATATCAGCTATTAGTAAATAGCAAAATTAAAAGGTTTTTGGAGATTCTTAATTTTCAAAATAATTTAAATTCAATACAAACGGAACCTATGCTACTCGAGAGCGAACAATGCAAAATTATAACAAAGTGTATATAAAATATTGATCATGTGACGTCATTCGCTAATCTGCACGTACGCAATGCGACTCCTGTTTTCTTTGCTTCACGCTTTTTTTGTTTTAAACGATTTGAACTGAATTTAGTATACTTTGTAGAAAAATTCCATTTTGACTGCCAAGAGCGTTAACAAATAAGCAAATTTTGTAGCTTTATTTTTATTGTGTTACTACTATTATACATACATTTTCCTAAAATTTTCTTTGCACCAGATTTTGCACATATTTTTTAATTATAAATTCTACGGAGAAAATACTTATACGCTTTACAGACTTCTTATCTATTTAAATTCGCCTTTTGCGTTTTTTAAACAAAAAGAGCTCTGCTTTTAAATAATATTGAAGAAACAATTTGAACCAAAAACTTGAGCTTTTATTTTTTACATTTATCTATTTGTATATAATTTCAAAATGTAGTTCACGAAACTTGTGCTTCATATGTTATTATAAGCGTAAACAACGTACAAACATCATTTTTATATTTATTTATTTATGGTCTACACGCCGCAAGCAAAATACTTTCACTTTTCTTACTTTGCTTATTACACTTTGCAAAGGTTGACACATTTTATTTTTATGATTTTTTACTCATTTTGTGCGTTGTTTATTTTATCATTAATTTCGCTTTTATTTTTTGGTGACGTCAAGATCTTTGAGCACTAAAAATTAATAATACATATCGTTTTTGTCAACATTTAGACAAGCGCGTGCAATTTTCAATAGGTTGTGCCAAAATTCGTTATGAAAATATAATCAACCTTGGTCCCTTTTTTTTTAAGGTGTGTGCATGAGTTTGTTTGTGTGAAAATTAAAGTAGCCAACAATGCAGTTTGACTGCATTCCAAAGAGTCAGCAGCAGCTTGACGCTGAATAATTGAAAATTCACAAAAAAAAACCGAATTTTGGAGCTGCGGCTAAAGTGTTTTAAAAATAAGCGGTTTTCATATATAATAGTAATTGCATGCGAAGTCATGGCTTGTCTGTCAGACATTGATTTGGCCACCTTACATCAGAGTCGCCTTGAGCAGCGTTGGCACTATAAATTGGCTTGGAGCCCAGAACACCAACATCGCCTTCACCATCAGCAACAACAACACCATGCAGAAGGCTTTAGTGCCATGACACGTTACTGTCTAGAGCGCAACATACGCAGCCAACCTAATAAACACACTGCCGATATTAATGGGAATTGCCTAAAGCTGGAAGGCAGCGATAGTGCCTCCAAATTGCATGAGTCCATTGAATGTGCAAATGTTGAGCATTGTACTTACTTTCCGGCTGGTACGCAGCGTCGACGCTCCGGCACTTGGCCGTAAGTGAAGCATTCAAGTAATTTATTTTTAAAAAATAGTCTTGTGCAGTATTGCAAAAATATATTGCTTATGTTAGATGTTTAGATATAAGCTTTGTGAGATATATTAAAACGTAAGATTAAATTTTTGATATAAAGCAGTCTCAATTTCGTTTATGCGTTTCGAAAAACGTACTGTTTTTCAAACTTATTTAATTTCCTATATTTTTATTATGCATCTTGAAAAGTTGTCTAAACACAATGGTCCAATATTGTTGCAATTTTTTTTTAAACTAGCTTTACCATATCAACATAATTTACTAAAAAAAACCATAATCTTGCCCAAAAGAGTTTAGAGTTTTGGCCAAAACAAGGCTTTTTTTGTTTATCAAAAAGTTCTAACACTTTGACGTTTTCCAATATAAGTAACAATACATGAGTCCTTCCTTATCTGATCTTTTCTAGTTTTTTTTTCTTTAAAGATTTTTTTCAACGGCCATGGTTAAAATTGAAGCCATACAAGAAATCAAATTCTTATTTTACTTTATTATGGCAACCCTTTACAAATATGGGGTGTTTTTTTAAGAGCGTCCGCACTTAAATTTGATACAAAGCAACGAAAAATAAATGAATTACATGCAATTTGTATGTTGTTTGGAGCAATATTTCATGGCACTTACGCCTCTAAAATAATGTGTCATCCTGTCAGTACTATTTTTGACCACTTTTTTAAGAACTTCGGCTGTTATTTCATTAATAGCACGAGTTATGCTGTCCTCAAATTGTTTGGCTTGTCATCATATCACATGCAACTAACATACCGTCAAAGAAAATATTCAAGAGGCACTAAGTCGCACGATCTTGGAGGTCAAAAACAGTTCCATTTCGTGAAAAAAACATTCAGCCGTTCTCTGGAAAATAATAAACCAAAACGAATAAATTTTGTGCGTTTTCGTGTGCCCTAAATCCGCATTTTTTGCTGCCGCTATCTACTCATATTTCCACGCATATGTATATGTCTTATGGCGAAGGAATTTTGTTTTATTCAAGACATGCTCCATGTCTGTGTATGTGAACGAATAGTAAAAATTCGTTTTGAGTTTTGCATGATATTTTTTGGGTTAAATCAGAAAAAAAAAATAAAAAATTTTCATTAAATAATATTGTATTGTCCTTATACAACATCATCTGGGACACAGTAATGCAAACTCCGCCAAACAGAGTCTGGTGGAAAGTTCTTGTAGAAGCTCTAAGCTTCCTGGAGAATTAAATATCTAACTTGAAATTGGCATAAATATATTCTAAGAATATCAAAGAATATTTAAAAAAAGGATTTCAGTTTAAAATATGTACACTTCGTCTTGCAACAAGGTAGTCGGTTTCAAACCATATAAAAGCTCGTTATGCTAAAATTGGGAGCACTAAACATGTGGTTTCAAAACGATTCCAAATAAAATATTCTATTCCGAAAAAACTATTCGGATTCGTTTTCCGGAACACAACGATTGTAGTAATAATCGATAACGTACTTTTATTAAAAGTTCACACAAGCCGAAAAAAAATCACCCTATATATTGTTGGCGCTTTGGAACCAGATTTGCCGAACTTTGCTTTTTACAGTTTGACGGATAGTAGATATTCCTATTTAAAGATCACACAAACCCAAAAAAACACCCTATATTTTGTTGACGCTTTGGTACCAGATTTGCCGAACTTTGCTGTTTACAGTTTGACAGATAGTAGATATCCCTATTAAAAGATAAAACAAGCCAAAATAACACACTATACATTGTTGGCACCTTGGTACCATATTAAACCATTGGGAGACTACCTACATCTAAAATAATGTAAAAACTTTGACGTTTTAATAGAGACACAACACTCATTAACAATTTTTTTGGTAACACTTATCCACAATTACACACAACCTTTAGATTTTCGTCCTACAATGTTGTCCATCTTGCTCAGGCGTTTTCTAAGTCTGCAATATCCGACAGATAGCACAGCCAGCATCCTTAAGAAATTGTGGCCCAATTTGTTTGAACCTGTTTGGATAATGGAAGCAAAGAAGTTGCATTAGCTGCCGCAGTCCTGGCGCGACCATCCAGATTTCTCTTCTCTTAAAAGCTGCTTGAATCTGAATATGCAAACCACCATAAAGCTTTAGGCGCTATTAGTGGTTTTGTTGCACCACTTAACTTTTCAGCTATTTTGTACCCGCGTAATTTTGATTGTCAAATGCTCTATTACTCTACTTATGTAAAAGCATTTCCAGATACAAATTCCAAGTATTTCGAACAAAATTCGTTATTATTTATGCATGTGGTGGTCATATCAATCATAAAACCCAGACATTCAGCTTGTTTGGCAGCTCGTTTATTACTGTTTACGATGTGTTTACTATGTTTTCTTGTTGATTTTGTAGATTTTGACAGATTTGGATTTGCTACGCCTAATCCTTTTCGCACCATAGGGCAGTCAGTGTTTTTTTTTTTTTTTTGAGAAGCTGTTTGGGAATTTCCTATGACTATGGAAAGACACATCTTAACATATAACTGCCAAAAATTAATGTAACACGCATTTTTGCTATACCATATTATATAGTTTCTGCTTTCCATTTCTTTCCATTAATCATGTCAGACCAAAGTAAAGTTTTCTAAGAGTGCATGATAGTCGTTAAAGTCAAGTCCAGAGATACACACATATGCATATATATTCCCTACTCACACTCACACACACTCTTATGGGTCATGGCTTGACAGCTCCAGCAGCTGTCTCCTTTCTGTAACTTCACTACCGCCCCCACAAACGCTGAGACAGAGTTATACACATATTTTATAATATTTGCATTTACAGCAAGGCAACGGTAAAATTGTTATTGCTATCTTCCAATGAGACTCCCTTTGACTTTAAAATATAGCGCAATTTATGAGCACATACGGCTGACCCGCAACCTTAGTGTCTTGGCAGCGTGTGTGTTAAGCACAACGTGCAGTATTTTATTAAAATTTAAGAAACATAATTTGAAACTCCTTTTGGAAGATGTTTCCCATAAGTCCAATTGTGGTAGGCCCGCATTTTCCGCGCTGTAGTTCGCTGAGCATTGAGGAGTTTAATAATATAGACGTCGATGATATGCATTGGCTTGAACATAATGATGGCAACAATAATGATACTAATTTTGAAAGCAAAGTTTGTGAAATTCAAGCGAATCCCGCGCAGCGCATTCTAAGGCAAATATAATAGATATATAGTAATCCAAAACTTATCCAAACTACTGTTTCTTTGCAGGCGTACGCGCAGCTTAAATGCGCCTTCACCCTTTCAACAGTTTGGACCATGTGGCCGCATAATGAAAAATTCAGCCATGGTTATGCAAATACAGGATCCCGCCAGTCAACGTTTGACCTGGTACAAGCCACCGTTGACCGTTTTGGTCATCAAAAAGGTTAGTGATGCCTCAGTGCTGCCGCCCTTTGTGCAGCTGGTTGAGTGGCTGTTGCAGGAAAAGAACATGGTAGTCTGGGTGGAATCGGCGGTACTGGAGGATGCGCAGCTAAATGAGAATGTCAAGTTTAAGGCCATACGTGATAAGCTTGTCACTTTCAAGTAAGTTTTTTAAAAGTATACAATGATTTGAAGCTAATAATATTTGTCTTACAGGGATGGCCGCGATGATTTGACAGATCGCATTGATTTCATTGTCTGCTTGGGTGGCGATGGCACGCTGCTATATGCCTCCTTGCTCTTTCAACAATCCGTGCCACCTGTCATGGCATTTCATTTGGGCTCATTGGGCTTTTTGACGCCATTCCGGTTTGATAACTTTCAGGAGCAGCTAACAAATGTTTTAGAGGGTCATGCGGCGCTTACACTACGTAGTCGCCTGCGTTGTGTTATGTATCGCAAAAGCGAGAAGCGGCATGAAAAGACAGATGGCGCACGTCCTCCAGGCAGCAGCATATTAGTGCTCAATGAGGTGGTAATTGATCGCGGCCCTTCGCCTTATTTGAGCAATATAGATCTTTTTTTGGATGGCAAGTACATAACTTCTGTACAAGGCGATGGCTTGATTGTGTCCACACCGACGGGCAGCACAGCTTATGCAGTGGCAGCTGGTGCATCCATGATACATCCTTCAGTGCCTGCGATTATGGTAACGCCCATATGCCCGCATTCGTTAAGTTTTCGACCGATTGTGGTGCCTGCTGGCGTAGAGTTAAAGGTGAGTGTAATTTTTTTTTTTTTTATAGATTTTTAATTAACATTGTTTTTTCGCCAGATTTCGGTGTCACCCGAAAGTCGCAATACCTCGTGGGTTTCTTTTGACGGACGCAATCGCCAGGAGCTTTTTCATGGCGACAGTCTGCGCGTAAACACCTCTATATATCCAGTGCCCAGCATCTGTGCACAGGATCAAATTTCGGATTGGTTTGCCTCGCTGGCAGATGGTTTGCATTGGAATGTGCGCAAGCGTCAAAAGTGCCTGGATGAGCTGTCGGATTTAACCGCTTCTGGCTCTGAGGATACACTCGATGAGATTGAAAATATGAAATTGTATGATGTTTAGTACGTAAGCTATTAATGTTGCTCCGTAGTTAATATATAGCTAAGCTTATATATACCCCGATGCGGTCAATTGGCTTAGGTTTTAAGCATTAGTAGTAGATGTAGACTTTAGTTTTAGTAAAGCTTAGCTGTTCCAGCATTCACTCTCGAATAAATCATGAACTTCGAATAGTTTATGCTAAGAAAATCACTATATATTTGTATATGCTAGTTGTCTGCGTGTTAATTTGCATTAATTACTTGGGTAATTAACAAATTGCAAACGTTTTTGAAAAACTTTGCATAAGCAAATAAAACTAAATACCATATTAGGTTTAATAGAACATTTAGAATGGTATATGTGTGTATACCACGTACATATACGAGAAACACGCCCAAATTACACACACGAATGAGCAAATATTTATAAATTGTCTGTTGATCGTTGAGTCTAAACAAAACTTTGTGTGTACGTGTGTTGTCTGCTTGTTGGCGCCTTGCCACGGCACTTGTTGCATCTAGTTCACCTCGTGCTTGACTGTTGTTGCCTTAGTTTAGTTATTGGCAGCCCCGCACTTGGGCTTGTCAAAATTCGTTACCAAGTATTTGCATAGATACCAAAATTGAAAGTAAATGCCATGGAAAATATTAGAGAGACGCGCCCTCAGGCCGACCCGTGCCATAGTTAATATGTGTGTAACTTTATACGTATAATGCACGATTGCCACTTGGATATAAAAGCGCGTACACGTTTTAAGATTTGTGCCATTGTTCGATGCTTTTGCCTTTTTTGTTAATTTACTCAAGGTGTGCGAAAACAATCGTGTTTTGTCAGATAGACGAGACGTGTGCGTGCTTATCTAGTCATATGAAATGCATTAAAATAAAATCTCGCGTCATAGTCCAATTCGAGCATTACAAGCGTACGGTTGTGCGTTAAAATATAGAACTCTAAAAACGGCAAATTTAATTTAAATAATGAACGAGCAAGATATGAAATTGGCCCGTGAAATGGTGGCTCAAGATGAACAACACGCAGCAGCTGCCATAACTCCAGAAAGCTCACCGGCACCGCTGAGAAAAACGCTTGTAAATAATCTGTTGGATAAACGCCACCAATTTCGGTAAGCTTAGCAAACCAATTAGGAGTTTTAAGCACTTTTATATTAGAAAATGCCCTTGAAATGCTTACTTGGAAAAATTTAAAATAACCGCTGCTGCTTTTATAGCAAGCAGCTTGCTGACAGCTGACAAATTGCTGCTTTACAGCACTGCCAGCTGTTGGCACTGTTAAGCGTGTGCTTAGCAACACTTTTAGTATTTGTGTTTTGGTTTGTCGCGTGTGGTCTAAATTAATAATAAATATATATATGGAAATGCATAACCATAATTAAAAATGCACAAAAACTGCACATATGCAGTCTGTACTTGGTGAAGTGACAATTTACCTGGTTTTTGCATGTATTGCATGAACTAATTGCTAAGTTGGTCAGAGTGAGTCAAGTGCTGCGCATTGTAGGTCACAATACCATTTGAAACGTTGAAGGTTGCGCATGTACGCAACTCAAGAAATTACCACAATGTCCTACATAAATGGTGGCCAATTGCCAAAACAAAGCAGCATGCGTCTGATATCTGGCTCCGGAAAAGTAAGTGCCGCACAAACAGTACCTGGAGCTGCCGCCGCAATGTCTAGTGATAGTAACGGCTACAATGATGAGCACGAAAAACAGCTGCTCAATGTGAACAGCGCACGTTTGAGCAATGCAAACAATGCAGCTTCGTCGGCGCCCGGACCTGGTTTAGCCAATGGCTCCGATAATGAAATGGAAATGCGTTGGTGGTGGTAAGTGACAAAAAAAAAACATAATGCGTCGTGCCTTAAGTGATAACAAAAATTATCTATATTTTTGCCGGAAAACATGAGTAATATAAACAATAAGTGTTGCTGTTACCTCGACAGGTGCGCCACTGTTAACTGACTGTAAACAATCGCGCTGCTGTAGTTATCATGTTAATAAATTTATGACCGCGCGTTTGAGGATTTACATCTAATGTCTTTAAAAGGCTATAAATTATTAACAAATCAATAGACACTGGCACTTATTGAAATGTAATAAGTTGATGTGTTTTACGCGGCTGTAGTCTAGCCATTACATTTTTACATAAGATAGTTGCTCAGGGCCGGATTTTAGTATAGATCGGCTTTTGGGTGACGCCCCACTTGACGATCCCCAAAACTATAGTGCATGTGTTTGTATAAACGAATCTACATGATTTCTAAAGATGAATTGTACCAAAGTTGATTACTAAATTGACAATCTTGGAACACAATTTTTCATTGAAAGTTGGGCTAGTTCCTATCACAAAACGTGAAGTTGTATTTAAAACGACATTCTTAGACACCTAGTTCAAGTTCTTATGAGAATAATGTGCATGTCTTGAAACCGATTTTTACGTCGTCTGCTCGTACGCTATTTTAGGCATTTAGATTAATTGAAGCACTAACTAGAAACAAACTAAATCCAAGAAAAAATTAAAACGTTGAAAGTAATCAATCAAATTTTTTTACTGAAACTTCCCGATTCGCCATAATAATTTTGAAATTTTTTTCTTAGTTTTTACTTAGTTTCTTAATTTCAAAAGATTTCATTTTCGAACAGCTTTTTATTGAATTTTTGCAAGTTTATACGGCTTTATTGGCATTGCAGTACATTTGATAGTAAATATTAAACCAGTTTTGTGAAAATATATGTGGTAGCTTAAGGAATGACGTAGGTATTTACCGAGACGGCTTAAAACGGACTTTCAACCGAATCTACTGCTATTTTTTGAGCTTGCACACAGATTCGCTTTTTACACAACAATTAAGTAATTAAAAAACTTAGAAATACCATAAAAGCTTTTTTTTTCCATTATTTAAGAATGCTTGTAGACATGGTCATTTCATTGCTTCGTCTGAACAGATCTTTGAACCACGACTTATGTAAAGTGTTCAAGCATGAACACGAGACGTGACATTGAGACTATATAGCCCACAATATTATCTGCATAAGTGTTAGATCATGTATGTGTCACACAAATTAACACGTCCATTGGGATGCGACTGTCGATCATTTGATAATGCATTCTGTCTCAAAAATCACTTGTGCTCCTACGAATATAAATTAGTCGGCGCATTTGACATTTTAAGGTTCTGATCATGCTCTCAATTTTAAATAAGAACATTACAACGTTTATTATGTAAATTAGATATTAGAGATTGTATATGGGCATATCCAGGATCGCAGTACGCGACATTCGTATGCCTTTTAAGTGCAAAAAAGTAATGAAAAAATCAAATTTTTTTTTTTCTTGTTTTTATCTTTCGATACTCTTTTTGTTGCTGTATATGTAGTGCAAAAAGTAGGATCTGTTAATTTATCGTTTCCAATATATTGACACTAAACCTGCGATTTAGTACGCGACAAAAAATTAAGTCGTTTTCGACTGCATCTACAAAAAATGTAAAAATCTTCAAAATAATAAAAAATATTTAAAATCAAAAAATTTTTAACTAATATGAAATATTGTAGCTTTCTTTTCAACTTTATTTTGTTAAAATGTATATATGTACTGGTTTTTTTTTTATAAGCTTAAGTCTGATTAAGTACGTGACCAGTCAGTACGCGACATATTTTTCCACCTCTTTAGTTTTATGAATTTCTTCAAGTAATTTTTAAAAATACTTGAACTTACATTAATAATAAGAAAATATAAATATTTCTGCGTACATAAAGTGCTAATTTAAGAGAAATGTGTAACAAAAAAAGTAAATGAGAAACCTAACCAAATTAGACGAAAAATCACTCTTTTCTTAGCATTGTAATTTTTGGCCCCGGTTGACATTTCTGTGGAAATGCCCATATTGAATAAAAGGAAGACTACTCGCAAGAGTAGGATCAGTACCAAACAGGCATCCATAACAACTAGTGCATATAGTGCGGCAGTACTTTAATCTTATTCAGACAGGTTTGAACCCGCGTGCCGAACCTCACAATAAGTTATTCAACTTTGCAGCTTTAGACTAAAATATATGCAAATGAATTAATACAAGAATCGTATTAAATGCTATAGGGCCTCTATATTAGAAATACACACTAATCGCATTAAATTTAATTATACTTTAGGGCCCCACACATTTCACCCGGCGCTCCCACAAATGTAATCCGGCACTGAGCCAGCTTAAAACCTTTTACATAGCCACCCATTGTTCGTTGTATGTGTGTGCACCTGTTCGCTCGTTTACTCTCTTTTTCGTGCGCTCTCTCAGAGAATGATCATACGACGCGTGGCCGCCGCTCAGCTGTTGTTTACATGACGCCTTATGCGATAACTGGAAACGGTCCGCTTACTTTTATTTTTGAATCGCACAGAGATTTACAATTTAATCACCTTTTTGGCGTTTCAGTTCAGTTATCGCGTGCTCATTGGACAGCGCGGTCGTGTAGAGTCAGCTCTTGTTTTGTTCGGTCGTTGGCTTTTGGTTTTGCTTTTTGTTTTAAGCGGCCAAAACTTTGCCCCCTAAGCCCGTTCCACGCGTTTTGTGCTCGAAGTTTCGCGTACGTTTTAAATTGCAGTGTATTTGGTATTTGTGTTAGTGCTAAACTACTTATAACATGTGTTATATAATGATTAGTCTAATTACTAACCAGGCATGACTTGGCATTTTAAAAGCTTTGCTGGCGTTTACTTTGTATAGCCAGCTTTTTGGCCAGTTGCTCACTTTCCCACGCCTAACCCACTTTCAATTTCTTTTATTATCTTCTCTCTGGGTCAGTTGTGTTCCATTTCCCGTGCATTCCAGTCATATAGTACAGCATGCTCAAAACTTTAAACTAGGCTGCACACTTTGCTGTGCATTTGCATAATGATGACCCCAAGTCCGTTGTCTGTGACACATTTGCTTAAAACGCGTTAGTAATTATAATAGCTATTAAATTCACGTGCCTGTCTATAATTCCAACATGCACAGCTGGAACATAGTATTTAATTCAATCTTTGTCAATTGAATTGTACTTCGAATTGCATGCCTGCACGTGGCCGTTCAGTTTCCCACTGTCCGTGACAGCAAATCGTATAAAAGCCTCTAATCAATTTAGTTGCTAATATTGCGCATTAAGTCAAGTCTAGTGGCCTCTTCGCATATATAGTATACTTACGTTAATTGATTAATGATTATACATGTAATATATATAATTTTTTTTCTTTTGTTCTTTATTTAATAAATCACTAACCATGCGATTTATGTGCTCGTCTATTGTCAGAGGCGGTGTATTCTTTCTTTGTTTGTCAGTTCTCGACACTGAAATTATAAGTAGCTGCAGTTTGTATACTTCCTGGACTGATCACCTGCCAAGGGTTACTTAAAAGGCGGCAGAAAAAGTAAACCAGATGTTTGTACACAAAAAGCAAAAAAGTTTTTTTAAAAGATTGGTCTGCGATATTTATTTTAAACTATGTAGTTCGCAAAAAAAAAATTATTAAGCAAAAGCTATAGAAACTTAAACTTTTTTTTTGCAAAGACTAATTTTTAAGCCTGATTGCATAAGTTTTGAGTGGCATAAAATTGAGAACTCAATGCTCCATTGCAAAGTTCAAAATCTTTAATGAGAATTTTTGCAACTAGATTTTCCATGTCATGTTCTATAAATATTACAATAGTAGGTACTCAGTAAAAAAAGGGTTTTGTGGCTACCATAAAGATCGTGACTCTTCGAAAAAGAGTTTACATTATTATTTTTTTCTTATTGATGATTAGTCAATTAAGTCTTATAACCAAAATTGTTAAATCTAATATATAGTATATGTATATATTTATATTTTTACACTGAGTGGGATTTTGCTGCAGGGCTCTAAAATTGATTTATAGCACAGTCGAACAAAAAAAAAAAGAAGTGCTGTGAACTTTACAAGTGAGAAGGCTAACCATGTTGATTTTGAACCAATCAATCAGAGGTAAAAAAAAGTCCAATACCAGGTTTCGAAAGTAACCGCAAAAAACTAAATATTTTGAAGGCTAACTTTGAAACCTAACGTTTTGGAGTGTTCTTGACCCCTAATTCGGATTCAGCTATACCAAAAGCAGAAAAAAATGGCGGTCAAACTATCTCGAAAAAACTTCTTGTGGTATTTTTTTGAAGTACACCAGGGCTCGAGGTACTTTGCAGGTTTCTTATGAACTCCGACGAGCTTGGTTTTTTTGGACCTCGTATTCTCGGATTCAGCGACTCCACAAACATATATAAGAAATTGTCAGTCTCGAAAAACAACTTTATAGGATGTTTGTAGTTAAAGCGCAGTCACGTTAAAAAAGCGGTTTTCGGGCTCACTGGTCAGATCATTATTGCTAATGTTTTTGGAGTCGCAGTATACGAATACGACGTTCAAAAAATTCTAGCATATCGAAGTTCTGACATAAACTTAAAAACGAGGTAAATTGTAGGTTAGCTCAGAGAAGTTTTTTGGCTTGGGATTCAGATTCAACTACCAAAAAAAAACTAAAAAACGTTCTTCAAAACCGTAAATTTTAAAAATGTTATGACTAACATAAACGTTCAGGTGAATTTGGAGCAGTTGAGTTGGAGCTTTGAAAGGCGCGCAGATAGATCCGTCCATGTCTGGTCGGCTGAGATGAGTTATTCAATGCTTGTTTCCAACAGGTCATGTTGCTCTTATGCCGCGATAATATTTTAATTTTACTAAAAGTAGGAATTAGATATGGGAAAAGGTAACTACAACTACAAGATCAGAATGAATAAAAACTTAAGAAAACCAAAAACTGGGTCAATGGACTTGAAATATGAGGTTGTGTAAACTACGTACTTCTATGCCCCGCTCTGCCATGACCCTATAATTATTGATGGATAATTAAAATGGGGTCCCTTATTCCAGTCTACCCTATCGCATTAAAGGTGGACCTCGGAATCAGCGGCTCAGCTGTTCATATCTTCTAATGTCTGATTTGTATAAATTTGCCCGCACAGTTTTTAAAGTCGCTCTTGTGGGGAAGACATGTGCATAATATCACGAATAAGATACATTTTTTTTGGTAAACTGCAGTTGCAAGAGATCTATGGTAAGTCCAAATAGGGACAAACGAACGCTTTCTTCTGCGTGTTACGCTTATTCCACTAATCACTAATACCCTTGACCGTATGGGCACAGTTCTGCCAGGAAAGGGACTTATGTGACGGGGAATGCCCACCAGTTTCTGACCCTCGAAGTAATCCTTCTCTACTTCCTTCCCCCTTCTTCATACATCTTTCTTCCTTTCCACAATTAGGCAACACAATGCACCTTAAGGTCTCTGAGTGATCTCAATTATTGATTAAAGCAGCCTAATCATGGGTAATGGGGGTAAAGGTCTTAATAAAATGAAAAATGCATATTCCTTGAGTTGGTTCTGGCTTGGTAAAGTTTCGGAAATCTATTGACTGTAAAATTTAATTTCAAAATTATTGTGAGTTTTTAGATATTTATAGTTACAATCAGGTCCGTAAAGAGAAAATTTGGGTCCGGGCGAAAATATAGTGTCCCTTTTTTTACACCTTTTTTGAATCACGACAGTACGACTTACGACGTAATTAAAACGGGCGCCTGAGAAAACTCCGGGCCCGGTGGGAATCCCCCCTTCCCACTCCCCTCTTAACGAGCCTGGTTACAGTACATAATGTGAGCTTTCCAATAATGAATATTCGTTTTTTATTTTACTTTAGATAATCCCCATTATGTGTCAATATATTTGAACTCAATAACGTTTGCATACAGATTAATCCTCGGCTTTCTAGTCCCTTTTTAGAAATCGTTAAGTGCAGTACAAAGACCTGTTTTTTACGTCCCATTATAAAACCAGCTCACGATTTCTAGATTAATGTTTCAAGATATTATAATACTTAAGCCAAAAAAATAATAAACCACACAACATTTTTGATTGTTAGCTGTTAATTGTGGCTAAGTGGATTTGGCATATTAAAAGGTTGTTGACCAAAAACTGGCAATTGTAGCTCAAACCAGCCATAAACAAATTAAAAACAAAAAAATGAAACCAAAAATGTTTAAATTAATTATGGCTTTAAAAGTTTTTGTTATAAACTTAACTGTGCATAGTATTTAGTTTGTTTTAGACGCAGCTGTAGTTTTGGCCAGTCTTATAACTTGAGCTTATGCAATCCGGCCAAGAGTGACGAGCGTTTCTCAGACACATTGCAAATTGATTTATACTTGACACCAATTTGGGTCGCTACATGTTTAAAGGCAATAAAACCTGGCCAACTAGCAACGGGGCGCCCCTTTAGGCCCACTAACTATTTGACGGAAGCTGCATAGGTCTTTTTCTTTTTTGTTGTTGTTGTGTATATGCTGACTAATGACGCCTTAAGCCTTGGAATCAGCCAAATCTTTTTATTTCGCTCATTTTTTATTTTTTATTGATCTTTCTCTTTTAATATCATATTTATGGCAATTTGGCTTTGTGCGTCTTAACTGTCCCACAACCGGAACTACTTAAATTGGCATCTAGTTGAGTCCGTTAGCTTGTTAAGAAAATAAAAAAAAAAAGAGAAAAAAATAAGAATAAAAACAAACAAAAGTTCAAAAACGTAAACAAATATTCAATACATATCAAATTTAAATAAATTTCAAAAACCTGTTGCCAGTTTTTGGAAGTGCTTAATTTGTATTTTTAAATTAAATTAACTTGATTTAATTGAATTACTGACGTCTGCTCACAATTGTGCATTAGGGTGGATCCGGTTCGGGAACAAGATTCAAGAACTTTCGTCAAGAGCTTCTCATAAAATTTACTACAATAATTAACTAAGAACCGGCGACAATGTAAGGGAAATATTTAAATTTTAGCGAAAAGAGTAAGGCAAGTGTTAGAAGTTATCGAAAACAAAAAAAGGTGAAATTGCTAGAAATCGGAAAAACTGCACAATTTTCTTCAATAATTTACTTAAAACTCGGCACTTTGTAAAAGTTTTGAACGACCCCGGTCGAGTGACCTACCTTGGTATTATGAAGACTCCCCCCTTAAACGGGTCACGTAATTTGGGTACAGCCCCTAAGGCAAATATTATAATTTTTCAAAAAGATTAAGAGAAATATAAGAAGTTATCGATAGCAAAAAATGTGAAAGTGGGAGCACACAAAAACAAAATAGAATAAAATGAATAAAATTTATTCGTTTTCGTTTTGAAAATTTATGAGCATGGCTAATAACTTAGTGTTGAGTCAGAAAAAAATAATTAAAAATAATTATCAAGAAATATATAACTTAAAATTGGCATAAATAGAATCTAAGAATATCAAAGAACTAAAAAATTAGTTTTTAGTTATGTATCTATTTTTTCAAATTTGTTTTAATGCCTCTTTCAACAAAGTAGTCGGTTTCAAACCACATAAAAAATTCGTTTTAGTGAAATGGGGAGCAGAGCAAATAAAATATTCGGCTTCATTTTCCATAGCACGGCAGATTGTTTATAAATTGAAAACTTTTTCGGCAGAACTAATAGACTTCTTGGACTTTACCATAAACAGTAACTTATACGAGGGCAGTTTAAAAAACAATCAATCTGCTCCATAAGAAGAGACCAGGTTTTTTTGAAATAAAATTATTTAATTTCTCTATAAAATCTTTAAGAGCAATTAACTTTGGCAAGCAGTTATCAACAAAAGGCCTTAACTTTTAAAAAGTATCACACTTCAAGTTATTAAAGTCGACTTTTTCGCGGATGACTACCAAGCAATTTTTTAAGTTTGAACAAGGTAATAGACACAGGAGGCAAAATTCGAGTAATATTGTTGTAGACCCAAGTAGTATCGCAATTTTCACAGTTTTGTCTTTTCATCTGCCTCATTGTCTTAAAGGAGAAGTTTTTGCTCCTGCCAGAGGGTGCGAATCGGTGAAGTAGCTCAAAATAAAAATTCCGAGGTTTTCGTACTGTTTATCGATATGCATTATGTCGCGAACATTCCTAAAAATCCTTGCAATCTTCTTGTATAATAGTTTTTGGCATCGATACCTTAGAAGAATTTCGCTGCGTTGACTATTCCTTGGCTCTAGCGTATTGTTATAGATTTTTGTGTTAAAATATTAGAAATCGAATGACATTCGGAATTCCGTAGACTAGTAAATCTGTACCACAAGCACAATAATATAAAATATTATTTATGGGAAAACCGAGTTACTTATGCCAAAGTTATGTATTTGGAACTTTAGGTTTTTTTTTTGTTTTAAGCTGCCCTCGAGGCTTTTTTTCAAACACTTTTTTGGCTCACCCTACTGTGACTGTTACTAAAGCCGCCTATTGTTAAATTTGTTGCTCACTTTTGGGCCAACTCTGGCGTCTTAGCCAGTTGGGCTATTAAAATGCCACGCGCCAATTTCTGTTGTAATCCATTGGAAAAACTATTTTTAAGCTTTGTCTATTGACTTTGTCGGCTTGGCATTGGCATTTGGTCAAACTCGATAAAAAAAAAAAATACATAACTTGTATGCTTAACACATTTTTTTAACACCTTACAAAAAGGGAGCAAGGTTAAGTTTGTTTACATTTTGGCATAGCTGAACCTGGGGCATACCAATAACTCTATGAAATGCCAAGTCAAAGCTAATTTATGTTATCATCGCGCAGTTAATCTAATCCGCGTCAAATATGTGTTAAATATTAGCATATAAAACCTTGCCACAACACGTAAGGCATTCCGAATAAATTGACAAAGCAGTTAAAATTAAAAAAAAAAACAAAAACTTCGAAACAAAATGACCTGCCTTTCGGACATTGACCTGGCCACTTTGCATCAGCATCGTCTGGAGGAGCGCTTTAGCTATAAGCTGGCCTGGAGTGGCGGACACCAGCAGCAACAACAACAGCTGACACACTACAAGGAGCTGCTGATGCGTCACAGTCAATCGCTGCAGCGTCAGCGTGTGTCCAAGAGCAGTGGCTACTACAAAACTGGCGCCACAGCCAACAACAACAGCAACAACAACTATAGCCAGGACATTAATGCTGACTCTGCAGTGACAAGGACTCAGAGTTGTTCCAACAGCAGCAACAACAACCCGGATAACTTGGATGAGCATGACAATTACTTTACATCAACTACACGCAGGCGACGTTCTGGCACCTGGCCGTAAGTAGCTCAAGATGAGATATATACGAAATCTGGCATAGATTGATTAGTAAATCTAGAGAAAGTAAGAAAAAATCCTAAATAATTCCATTTCTTAGTAAGGTTTTTTAGTGTTAAAATGAGAAAAAAAAAGGTTTTAAGGAACAAAATTGTACGTCCTATTAACAGATACGTTTCCGGATAAAAATTTAGGGGTGTCCAAAATGTAGTCACTTTTGGGGTGTTTACTTTTATGGCAAAAAATTAACACTTACGCCCGATCCACTACGAAAAGTCGTGCATTTTTGCACAAAAGTGTGTTGTAACAATCGCAAGTGTGACCGTATTTCTTAATGTTTTTAGTATTGTTTAGCGCTTCTAATATGCTAAAAAACTAAACAGCTTTTTATAAACAACCGCCAAAAGTAGATTTCTTAAAAATGTACTGAAAGTCGTAATTTCTTTGCATTTGAAGATCAAAAAATATATATTATACTGTTATATATCCAAAACTTTATCTTAGCATTTTTCTCACAAAAACTTTTATTAACAATACCGAATCAAACAATATGACAGTTGTAAGCAGCTGATTATTTTTGCTCATCTTGTTAGTCAGGCATTTTTATTTATTGTTAGGGTGGCTCACGTTGTCATTTTTAAGAAACTTGCATTTTTCGGGATGGTGCCTTTTTAGTCAAGTCCTAAAATAAAATAGCTATTCTTTAAAATTTCGTTGACCAATTTTGCCTTTAAAATATATTTCCTAATGCTTAAGCTGAAAGATAGAAAACTGAAAAGAAAACAGAATTATGGGAAAGTATTGCACTACGGTTCTTGGTACATGTCGTGTCCCTACTAGAGCTTAAAGTGTACAGAACTACACTCGAAATTATCTTCCAGCAACTGCACGCAGGCTCAAAAAACACATTAGCAAAATGGGCTTTATGGATTCTAATTAGGTTCTTTTAGATCAAACTGAGTGACAAGTTCTTTTCAGAAGATATATGTCACTTGATTAAACCCAAAGCGTATACTTACGTTTGTCTTGGATATTGGAATAGCTGAGGGTCCTAGAGCTAGAAGAAGGCATAATATATCTCTAGAGTTGCAGGTTAGCTTTTTGTAAAGTGTGTTTTTTTAAGCGCGTTCGGATCTCAAACTTAAATAAAACACAGAAAAATTAAGGTAATGATCGCAAATATGGTTTTATTAGAAAGATAATTTCTTAGCATTTAATATTGAAAATTTATCTCTGGCATGTGGCCACCACGAATACGAGCTACGATGCGCATCCTGTCAGTCCAATTTTTGACCACACTTTCGAGCATTTGGCCCGTATTTCAGCAATGACACGTTCAATGTTGCTTTCCAATTTGTCAATTGTTGTTGGCTTGTCTGCAGAAAGCAATGACTTGGCGGCGGCCAGTTGGTAGCCCCATTTCTTGAAATAACCTTCTCACCGAGTTGAGTTTTCAGTAAATCAATGGTTGCGGTCACCGTATGGTATATTCAACATTGATGTCGCGAAAATTTGGAAACAAATTTATTTATTTTTTTAAATATTGTAACTTAAAATTAATTCTAGGGAACAAAAGTAGTTTTAAAGCCAGAGCAACATAGGCCTTCAGTCTGGGTGGTATATAAAATTAAGTAACATATGTTCTTTTTTGTATCACATAGATTAAGATATATATACATAATTTATTTTTTAGATTTGATTGATAAAATTTCATTTAGACATTAGATCTACAAAGTGTTTTATTTTTTTTTTGGGAAGCGTCTGTCAGAAGTATATTTAAGGGCGGAATGTTGAAGGAGTTACAGATAGTTTGGATGTTTTCGCAGTTTTGGGTTAAATGTTCTATTGTAAGGTTGGGTAGATTGCATAAAGGACAGCTAGGTGGCGCAGTTTTATTGAAGATGTGTTCATTTGTGATTTTTGTGTGTCCTAGTCGTTGATCTCTCTGACTCTGAATCGATCATCATTGACAAGTTGCGAATCGATAAATTTGGGTTTTCCTCTACACTGGCCTATACAACAACGATATTTTCTTCGGACCGTGCTTCGAACATGATCAAGAAGAAGAAATTTTACGCAGAGCTCTCTTAGTTTTTAAAACAGAACACTGATTTTGATTAAAAATCTCAAAGATTTGAAGAAGTTGTTGTGGTCTTTTCATGATGAATTGTTAGGCCTTACTGAATAAAATTACATTAAAATTTGTCAAAAGTGATAACTGGTTTCAGAGATATCCCTTTCGGAAATTCGGACCCTCTGCCGGAGGTCTCTGCCAGTCGGGAGATTTTCTTTCATCTATTATACGACTTTATTAGTGGTTTTCCTTTTCGCTATTAACCCAGACAGTGTCAAAAGTGTTCTCTATTGAAATACTCACCAAAATTTTCACTACTAAAAATGTGTTTAACATGTCGAAGATCCCCAAAGCTACTTAAAGTAAGATCAGGATGACTAGATAAATCGATATACCCATGTCAGTCTGATTTCGCGGCTATATTATATATAGGGGTGCTTCAGAGGACCTCGAAAAAACACAAAAGTTTTAGGTGGATAATACGTTTGTTTCGGAAGTTTTTTTTTTTTTAGACTTCCCAAACACAGTAACAAATTTTAAGAAAATCGGTTAACTATATGATATTACATGTATATTAAATATCATATCGATGGCCCTATGCTCCACTAGGAGTAACAGGACATTAGAAGATGAATATCATATTGCCCCCATAAGACCGATCGATCAATAAACGTTTTTGAAGAAAAAATCGTCTCATTTTGTTTGCTTATGAAGATATCGTTTTTCGCATTTCTTCTTCACGTTGTTTTTCAGATTTTCAATTGAAACTGTTTGTAGGAACCTTTCAGTTCTATATGGATTCTACCTTGACTTTCTTAATTTCATAGGTTAGGTTAGGTTGAACCGGTCGACCCCTGGGGGGAGTCACACATAGACTAAAAAGTCCTTGTTGGTCTTAATTTCATAATAAATATCTTAAAAGCAGTCTGATCAAAACACATCTGGAAAGAAATTAAACTACTATAAGTATTGAACATTTATGTCTAGCATGCGAACCGATAAGAACTAATCTTACTCCTATATTGAATTGCAAAAAAAATTGTGTTTACTTTGATGTTGCTCTTATCTGTGGAACACTCATTATTATCTGTTGTCTATTAGATTTGTATACAAAATATTTAGTACCATATGACAGTTGTATACATTTAGGCGCACTCTTATCAGGAATTTTAAAATTGAAAACAAAAATTATTCACGTATGTTTGTTATTGATTGAAGATGTTTATATATCAGCTTTTATTGAATATACTACGTACGTATATTTATATATATACTATATGGCCTCCACTTATGGCAAACCAGATTTCACAATTTCTGTACGTGCTATGTCACCATGATAATGGAGTTTATAAATTTTCATTGGAAATTTGAAAAATAATGCATTTAAATGCTTGGGGGATTTTTATCTATACTTTGGGATTCGTTTGGCAACGGTAATGGTTGTAATTTTATATAAACGAGGGTGGTTTGATAAGTTTGTGATTTTTTGTTTTTCAGTAAATAAGCGATTTATTTTACAAGTTAGTCGCCGTTCAAATCAATACGTTTAGTTCAGCGTTTTTAAAAAAACAATATTTACAGGAATATATACATATTTATATGTGGTTTTATAGACGTTTGAACTTATTTATAGGAATCTCATAGGAAGGTCCCCTGGATGGCAACTTTTAAGTCTTCTCTTTCAAGCTCTCAAGGTCAGCCGCCTCGTAAGCGCATTTGGATGTACTTCAAGGCGTTCGATGTATTTTTTGTTCAAAATTTCATTTTTTGTTTTTAAGTAAAGGTGTGCTTAGAAGTTTATATTTTGGCCGGTAGAGGGCGCCAAAGTGACTAAAGAGCAGTTTTTCTCTAAAACAACCAAATATTCGGATTAGATCCTTTTTTATGTCACGGGAAACAAGTTTTATTTTGTCGATATTGGAGTTATATTATATAGCTCCCATAAGATCACCTCGAAAAATATTGAAAGTTCTTGAGACATAACTTGTTTGTTTATAAAGATACCAATATATTTTTTAGCATATTATTAAATAAATTTATACGTGTCCGTCCGGATCTTAGCGAAGTTAAGCGCTAGAACAACCAAACATTCGGATTAGATCCTTCTTTATGTCTCGGGAAACAAGTTTTATTTTGTCGATATCGGAGTTATATTATACATATAGCTCCCATAAGATCACCTCGAAAAATATTGAAAGTTTTTAGCATATTATTAAATAAATTTATACGTGTCCGTCCGGATCTTAGCGAAGTTAAGAGCTAGAAAAACCAAACATTCGGATTAGCTCCTTTTTTATGTCACGGGAAACAAGTTTTATTTTGTCGATATTGGAGTTATATTATATAGCTCCCATAAGATCACCTCGAAAAATATTGAAAGTTCTTGAGACATAACTCGTTGGTTTATAAAGATATATTTTTTAACATATTATTAAATAAATTTTCTCAAATTTAGTTGGTTATATAATATAGCTCTTATAGGAACAATCGGTCGAAAAAACGTTTTCAGGACATAATTTGTCTGAATTGTGTTTGTTTATGAAAATTGCGTAGTTTTTTTAAATTTTCGAGCATTTTGTTAAATTTTATCAAAAGTAGTTTACTATAACATATAGCCATCATAGGACCGATCGGTCGAAAAGCTTTTTAGCTCATAACTCGTTTGTTTCTGAAGATATAGTAACCCAAACCAGCACTATTCCCAATTGGGTTGATATCAATTTATTTTTTTTTGTTTCTTGTAATAATAAAAGATATCTCAACTTTGAAAATCTGCGCCCAACTTTTTCACCTTCACAAAATTTAGTTTACTTTAAAAATATATTTTTTGTAACTTAAATGTATACAAATTTTTCGAAAAAAAAAAAATGGCTTTTGGTTCGGTTCTTAAGAAACATAGCCCCTATCATAATTTTGTGGAAACAACATGATTTGCATGATCTGTTGGTTTCTGCTTAGTGACATTTCACAATCCTTCAACTATTCTTTTTAAAGTTTGAAAAAGAAAAACAACCAAGTCCTTGACCTTTCTGCACAGTCCATTGCGTTCATAGCCACAAATCGCTTATTTATTAAACATATTTTTTTCGGCCACTTGAAAACGAGTTTATTAACACCTTAGAAAAAAAATCAACTATGCGCTATGACATGATGGCGCCGCGTGTTAATTTATGCGGTTTGGGTGTTTAGCACCCAAAAGAGCATATTGGAAACATGGCTTACCTATAAGCAACAAATACCAAACAACTATACCAGCATTATTAATGATTTGTTTTGAAGAACTTGAGATCAACAACAGCAAAAGAAACACAAAAAAAAAAAGAAAAAAAAAACCAATCAACTTTATATACTCGTCGTACATAATGAATATAATCAAGCTAGCTAGAAACCGTGCCAGTTTGTGCTAGGCGTCATTCATAAGTAAGTGCCACAAAAGTTATACTAATCGAACCGGAGTGGCTATGAGATTTGAGGTGTTTGACTAGGTATTGCTCCAAAAGCGCTAATGGCTGGCAGCAGGTCAGCCAGGTCAGTCTAAATTTGCATGGTTTGGCTTAGAGACACAGACCGAGACCCAGACCGAAACCGAAACCGTGTGATATTAACAATTGGCTGTGCTTGGTAATTAATGCTCAAGTGAAATTGTGTAAAAGATTTTTGAAAGTCAATGACGTTCGGATTGTGCCGTGTCATTTAAAAAAAAAAAATAATTATTGTTGTTTTCGATTCTAGATACTTACCCAAGCTTTTAGTTAGTTAGTAGGTTGTGTTTATTCAAGCGTAGAGCACGCAATTACCGGGTCTTGCTGAAAGTTCCCTTGTTTTAAATTTTTTTCTTTAAAAAAATTTGCAACAATTGAGAAAAAGTATTCCAGAAATATGAGTAAGTCTCAGTATGCGCTGCGGTTGAGTCAGTCTATCGATAAGGCTATAATATTGTGCATACAGTGTCATAGACTCAAATCGAGAGTTCTAAAACAAATTATTCAAGAAACTATTTAAAAGTTTTCCTTTATAAGGATCAGTCGAACTAAAAGTGTATCTTCATCTTCAGAAACGGAAAAGTTATTTGTGTTTGATGTCATTTTAAATAAACTTTTACTTTTTGTTTGCTATGCAAAAAACTCGGCAAAATCGTCTGTGTGCTTATAAATGCCTACAATCTAAGGAATGATTATTATAGAGCAGTCAAATATTTCATATTATTGTGTTTATAAAAACAAATTCTCAGTGTTTACAAAAGCTTTCACAATCTAAATCAAAGTCAATTTTAGGTAATTATCTATCAAAGCTCAAAACGTGATTGTTCATTTTCTATATAATATATACATAAATACTGCTTTGTATCGATAACCATATATATAGACAAAGTCATATTCATTAAATTGCAAAAGTGAAAAAACTTCTCTATTAGTAAGTGTTGTGGTTGCATTGATTGCGGAGCAAGTCAATACCAATTTCTTTAAATCAAATTTTTTTTTGGTGTAGATATAACAAAGGCGTAATATGAGAATTATTTTTATATTTAAAGTTAGTAAGAATAATAATAAATAAAAAAAGACAAAACTTATTTTTAAACCAAGTTGATCACTTTACTTTGAACCGTCAAGAAGATGTCAGACATATGTTAACAACGGCTGGTTTAAAATTTTGGAAGAAATTTTCAATAGAGACATTTCAATGACTCGCATCTCATTGGAGATGTTTTTTTTATACCCTGTACCGTATGGTACAAAGGGTATATTGTGTTTGTGCAAGCCGAAAATCTATGTAACATACAGAAGGAGACGTCGGAGACCCCCCAAAGTTCCCTAAAGTATGATCAGGGTGACGAGAGAAGTCGATATACCCATGTCCATCTGTCTGAGATGGTAAGAGCTAGAGCGACCAAGTTTTCAGATTAGATGCGTAATTATGTCAGGGGAGACAAGTTTATTTTACTTTTTCGATACCGGGGTTATATTATATAGCTCTCATAGTTTTAGATGGATAATTCGTTTGTTTATGAAGATATCATAACCAAATTTGGCGTTAAGAAGTTTTTAAGAGTTCCCAAGCACTGTATTAAATTTGATCAAAATCGGTTGACTATATCATATAGCTCCCATAGGACCAATCGGTCAAAAAATCGTTTTTTGTACAAAATTCGTTGTGTTTCGTTTGTTTGTGAAGATATTGTAACCAAATTTGGCGTTAAGAAGTCTTTTAGAATTCCCAAACATGGAACCCAATTTGATCAAAATCGGTTGACTATATCATATAGCTCCCATAGGACCAATCGGTCCAAAAAACGTTTTTTGTACAAAATTCGTTGTGTTGTGTTTGTTTGTGAAGATATTGTAACCAAATTTGGCATTAAGATGCGCTTTTTTTTTTTTAACCTAAGCACTGTACCAAATTATGTCAAAATCGGTTAACTATATCATATAGCTCCCATAGGACCGATCGGTCAAAAAAAATTGTTTGGTGCAAAATTCGACTGATTTCTGTTTGTTTGTAAAAATATCGTATCCAAAATTGCCGAATAAAATATATTTTGGAGGTCTTAAGCAATATTTCGGACTTAATTGCAATGTGGTGGTACAGGGTATCCCAAAGTCGTCTGCGCCCGACTTTAATGTACGCCATTTTTTAATTCTTGAACAGTGGCTCTGCGTTTCAAATACACTCTACTCTCGAAAGAACCACATAAAAAGAAGTCGTAAGGTGTCAAGTCCCATGATCTAGTTGTCCAATTAACTTTTCCATTAAGCGATGTAAACCGATTAAATACAAGCGATCCTAAAAAATCCTAAACTCGATCTCTCAGTGAGTCTGAAATAATTTTAAAAAGGGGTTAAAATCCAAGTACTTAACCGTCTATCGGGTGATGGATTTTGTGGTCACCATACCGAAAATTAAAAAATTATAATATAATTTTTTTAAAAAGTTTGTTCTAACATACTTGAGCGCTTACAGGGTATTAACAAGTCGTTCATTATACATATATGTAATATTATATTATTTATGTATTTATATTGAATCATTAATTGCAGCTGCGTAGTTTTGAACACGGTTCAAATTTGGAGCTCGTGAATAATATTATTTAAGTAAATGAATATCATTAAATTTCTTTTCTAAAGGCCCATACGCAGCATGCAAAAATTCCGCACGAAATGTCAAAACTTCATATAAAAAAAAATTTCCCTTTTTTGGGATTTTGCAAGTTAAATTGAGCTGACCCAAGCAACCATATTATTGACATTGACGGCGTAAATACTAAGCTGGCTCTCTTCCCCTCACACTCTCTCTCTCTCTCTCTCATAATTTCACTATATCTCTCTCTTGATTTGTGAGTAAAAATCGCAACTCTTGTTTTGATAGCATTAAAAGTCTAGATTTTAAATAGCTCTATTTTAAGTATTTGGTGAGAGGAATTGAATACAAAATATTGCAAGCAATCGAAAACATTGTATTGAACAAAGAAATTTAGTCGGCCGCTTAAAGTAGGGATGCCCCGATTTAAATATACCCTATACCTTGGTTAACACAGGAAGGGGGACTCCATGGCACGAGTCACACGCTTGACATACTCGGCTTTCCCGAGAAAAAGGGCGAGGGCTGGACGCTGGCTTTCCCTTTTTTGGGATTTTTTTTTAATATGAAGTTTTGACATTTCGTGCGGAATTTTTGCATGCTGCGTTTGAGCCTAAAAAAAAAACTTCTTTCAAAAACAACTAAAATTCAACACTCGTGATTTAAATTGTTTCAGGAAAATTACAAAATACCATAATAAAAGCTCCAAAAAATTTTTGCATATCAATAGATATACGAAAGGTATAAAAAAAGCCATTTCACCATCAAACCGGATAAGAAATGTAAATGTTAGAAATTTTAAGAATGAGTAAGCCCAAAACCTAAAAAAGTCTTAAATATTCTTTATATTAATCTTATTAGCTGTAGATATTAAACTTTTTTTTATAAATCGAAGACCGCCCAGAACTTTTACTAAAACTTTCAGTGGCAGTGAAACTTATTTAAGAACCGAGGAAGTTGCAAGCTGTAGACGACTTTGAGTTACCCTTTACCATCACAACAAAAAAAGATATTCCAAAAAAACTTTTGATAGCCGAATTTGTTAACGATATCTTCAGAAACAAAATGTTTTTTTTTGAACGAGCGATCCCATGGGACTATATGTTATAGTAAACCGATTTTGATAACTTGGTATGGTACTCTATAAAACTTTCCTTCGCAAAATTTGGTTGCGATATCATTATAAAAAACGGCAATCATTATGCCTTAAAAACGCTTTTTTGACCGATGGGGTTTATATGATATAACCGGTTTCGATAAAAATTTTTACAGTACTTACTTTAGAACGTTAAAAATGTTTCCAAACGCCAAATTCGGTTACACTTACTTTTTAAAGAAAGGAATTACGACCTTACGATTTTTGGTTTTGGACTTCTATGGGAACTACAAACTATAACCCCGATATCGAAAAAATTATATAGACGTGTTTCCCGTGGCATATTAGCGCATCTAACTAAAAAGTTTGGTGCCTTTAACACGTAACATATTCAAGATCTAAGCGTTCAGACATACGGACGGATGAATAGACAGATATGGGTATATCGACTTCGCTAGTCAGTCTGATTATACTTTAGGTAAGTTTGGGTGGTCTCCGACGTCTGCTTCTGTATGTTACAAACATTTTTGACTTGCACAAACTTAATATACCCTTTGTACCATAAGATATAGGGTATAAAAATAGAACCATCTAGATCTGCTACAGCGGGATCAGCTGCAGCGGGAAATCATTACTATAATAAGCAATCACAGACCCAAAAACTCAATCGTGTTCCACTTTTTAAGTAAACAAGTAAATTTATTACTTTTTAACTCGTTTTGTATTTTTTATCACTTTCGATTTTTTGCACGTATATAAAAATTTCCGACCCATCTATTTAAGATGGTTTTTGGAGGTTTTTTTTTCGCTTCCAATCTATTCCGGATTTCACAATTTGTGTCCATATTATTAACCGCAATTAATCTAATTAAACAAATGTCTCGGCATTTGTTAGCCTTCACCTTTCAATCATTTCTCCAAAAGTAAACGCCTGAAGTTTTTTTGAGTTTTTGACTAGGTAACCTCTTTTTCAATAGTCTTTTACTTTTTTTCGGGTGACAGAGAATACAGAGGGCATTTCTCTCATGTCAATTAGCAACTGACTATTACAAGAACAAAGGCCTTCTGGGTAGAAAGCTCTAAGTTTTGTAATGTATCCATAATTAGACTTCTTGTCAATCTTACAGTAACTGCTGACATTTCTTTTTAAGTATAACTTAAACTATTTTGAATGAAAAAACTTGACCCCTCACATATACAGAGTATTAATTATAAAATGCTATAAATTTACTTCAGTCATGTCTCTGCCACTGTTCCACAGTTCTGCACTGGCTAGCAAAAATGACTTGGAAAATGGCACGGCTCACTTGGTTGGCATACAAATCATCTTGGTAGCGAGCAGATGACATGTGTGCTGAGTCATAACTCATTTGAGCCAAGTCATTTAACAACTTGCTAAGCATACCGAAGCCGGACACGAAGAGTAGCAGGATCCACCCACAACTTAAGTATCACTTTCAGTTCAACGTTTAATAGCGTTTAAAGATTAACATTTTGGTGGCTAACACGCTTACACCAACACTACTGTGATGTCGATAGCACTAAAACAGTGGCGTAGATAGATTTTTGTCAGAGGGGACCATGTTTGATTAGGTATCTAATTTAACTTTTTTTACTGTAAAGTATATATAAAATGGTTACACATTTAATTCTAAAAAGAGAGAAAGAGATTGAGAAGAAAATCGCGTTTTGGTGTTGACGATGATGATGGTAACTGCAAATCTAATATGTTTTATGACGGATTGTCTCTTGGATTCGCAATAAAAAACAAAATTATCATTTTTAGCTTTTTCTAACTAGCAGAAGTTTATAAAAAATGTTAATCTAAGTTGTTTTTTAAAGAAATTATTTTATTATATCAAGCAGAAGAAAAACCATTGCCAGAAAATTGACTTAAAAAGAACTTATTGTTTAATCAGTTGTAGAATCCTATATCCTGGACTGAACTCTTACGAAATTTTTCAATTTGGAGAAACAAACTATGTACAATATGTACAAAAAAGTATATTGAAATCAAACCCTAAGAATAACAAATGGAAGATGCTATTATTTAAATTGAATTAAATTTTTTGATCAGCAGTTCGATTATTTAATTGTCTATCATAGAGGAAATGCACTGACATGCTTGATGTTATGACACCTGTTCTGGGCAGACACTACTCTGACAATATCCTTAAGGATAGCCAAAAAAATGTAGCTACCACTCTATTCTATATTTGGAGCTTATTATAACAGACGAATAGAACTCAAAAATTGATTGAAATGAGTGGAACGGATCTTTTTTTAAATCGACCTCTTCGATTTTGATGATTTTTACATATTTATGGAGTGCTTAATTAATTATTATATCATAAACAATTATGAAGAGCGCAAAATTTTTTATTTTTTTGAATACATGCCCATAAAATGTGACCGTTCCTTTTCCTGAGAAAAGTCAAAATCAATTTATAATTTTTATATTAAAAAAAAAAAAGAATATTTTGACGGTCTAAACTAAATTCAATTTTTTTTAAATTACAAATTTTTTTTAATAACAAAAATTTCATTCAATTATTTTTATTCGTTTACGAGTTATGTTTACCTAAATGTTTAGCTATCGACTTACTCGATAACGCATAAATTATATGCTAAAAATTAGTAAAAAAAATTTGTCTCGATCCTGGCTCTGGAACCTACTCTTGAGGACAACAGACTCAGTCCAGACTTACGCGTACACACACAATATATTTGTTTCGTGGCGTATTTTTATTATTTCAGTCTTATCTCCGTTAAAGAACTTTGCTATAAAAATTAAAGAAATATTTAAATTTGAAATAGCGTTTTTGTAAACAGGACGATTTCCTTTACCGGACCTGAAAACCCCCCGTGGATCTGCCACTGGGTATAGCCATGTTCGTATGTCTATCCGCATATGAGAACCTAGATGTCCGGACGAGAAGTGGATTTATGTGTCAAATAAATTGGTTTGCACCCATCGCTAGCCGTAAGAAAATTTTGAAGCTTACATTCATAATAGAAAAGCTTTCCGGTCGAAGATTGACACAGTTATCTTGCTACTGTCAATATATTCTGCAAGCGATCATTAAGATCGAAAGAAAACAATTTCAGACCCTCCTACCAAAAAACTGCAATGCATCGTAATTTTATAAGAAAGCTAGACCCACTTAATGTGATTTTAGAAATTCATGGGAGCCTAATGAATAAAATAAAACAGTTTTGTTTGTTGAAATAATGCTCACGCGCCCAGCTTCCGCAAGCCCTTAACTAATTGATACACAAACTTGGATATCATCGAACTACCCTATAAAGAACTCCTGCAAAAATTTTTTTTCAGATTTCCTCAACAAATTGTTTTCAAGTATACTGCCCTTATTTGAGGCTCTATGCTCCTCAAGGAGATAAAAGAATTAACAACACTGCCCCTATGATATTTCTATAACAACTTTTTATAGAATGTAAGACAACTCTGCTTCTGTGCGAGCTCACAATAGATAAGGAAGTACGACTGTATTGAGTATTTTTTCGAAAATGAGTTTTACCAAGTTCAGGCGCAGATTGATTAAAATGTTGTGTAAGCTAGTGTTATCTTTAAATATAATACACAGCAGGGGTCAGGGTGGCGTTGAATGACCCCCCAGTCCACGCCACTGGCAGCAAAGCAGCGACGCTTAACAGCATGACGCTCTGGCGTCGCCGAAGTTGACGCCAACGTCGCTGTCGCTGTCTCTGCCTTAATCTCTGCCTCGGCAATATTCGATTCCTGTTTGTTTGCGCGTGAGATTTAATTCTTTTGTTGTTGTTTTTTATCTTCGACAAGTTTATTTACGCTGCCACTGCCTCTGCCGCCAACGCTGCCGCTGCTGCTGCTGTTGTAATGTAATGAAAACAAAAATATTGTATAAACCTTTTTTCGGTGTTGTTGTTTTTGAAAATTTATTGGCAATTGCAGGCAGCGCAGCTTGGCAGTGTGTTTGTAACCTTCGAGCGAGCAACAAGTCAACCGCAGCAATTTGCCAAGCAGCTAAAATTCCAAAAGCGTCAACAAGTTTTTATTTTTATTATTGTCTGTTTTGCGATCGTGCGAAGTCGTATAAAATAAAATACGCGTGATTTTAATAAGTTTTGTGTTTTTTTTTTTTTTGTTAAGGCGTGGTTGTTATTTTGGTTGTGAACTTCGGTTTTTCAACTATTGTAGCTTTTGTAGAAAAAGAGCATAGACTTGTTGCGGCATAAAGCATGCAACATCAGAAACTGCGTCTGGCTCCACTGCATCGTCAGACCTCTATGGAGGCAGAGCCAGCTGATGCAGCTATGACGCAAAATGTTACGGAAGTTAGAGCCGAGCGTGAACATATGCCCTTGGCACCTGAGGCGCGCATTTTAAGGTGCTGCCTAAAACTATCCCAGTTCTTTTTAGGCTCTTAAAGCTTGACTAATGCGTTTTTCTTTGTATCTTTGCAGGCGCACGCGCAGCTTGAATGCGCCCTCGCCCTTTCAACAGTTTGGGCCATGCGGGCGTATTATGAAAAACTCGGCCATGGTTATGCAAATACAAGATCCCGCCAGTCAACGTTTGACCTGGTATAAGCCACCGCTCACCGTGCTGGTCATCAAGAAGAAGGACTCACAAGTTTTGCCACCGTTTGTGCAGCTGGTCGAGTGGTTGGTGCAGGAGAAGCATATGGTGGTCTGGGTGGAATCAGCTGTCTTGGAGGACAAGCTTTTGCGTGACGATGTCAAGCTGGAGCATGAAAGTGCCAAATTTCGGCAGGTGCATGAGGATTACAGCAGCGTGCGTGCGCGTTTCTTAGCGCTGCGCGAAAAACTTGTCACCTTCAAGTAAGTATTTGTGCGCTTGCTGTCTAATATGGCAAACCTTTTGTTAATGATCTTTGCACTCTTTTAGAGACGGGCGTGATGATCTCACCGATCGCATCGATTTTATTGTATGCTTGGGCGGCGATGGCACTTTATTGTATGCCTCACAGCTGTTCCAGCAATCGGTGCCGCCAGTTATGGCCTTTTACTTAGGCTCATTGGGCTTTCTAACGCCATTCCAGTGTGATAATTTCCAGGAGCAGGTGACCAATGTATTGGAGGGTCATGCAGCGCTTACGCTGCGCAGTCGCCTGCGTTGTATCATACATCGCAAGGGTGAGCGACGCAAGGAATCACTGCTGCCCGTTAGTACTGGCTCATGGCTTAAGCCCAGTCTGCAGCGTCAGCTGAACTATGTGGAACTTAATGGACCCAGCAACAACAATGGCTGCTCACAGTCTTCCAATAGCATACTCGTGCTCAATGAGGTGGTCATTAATCGCGGCCCCTCGCCCTATCTCAGCAATATAGATATATTTTTGGACGGCAAGTACATTACATCGGTGCAGGGTGATGGCTTAATTGTGTCCACACCCACCGGCAGCACAGCTTATGCTGCAGCTGCAGGCGCATCCATGATACATCCCTCTGTGCCGGCTATATTGGTAACGCCCATATGTCCGCACTCGCTGAGTTTTCGTCCGATTGTGGTGCCTGCTGGCGTGGAGCTAAAGGTGAGTTAAATTAGTTTTAAAGCGCTAATTGTTATTTAACCCCATTTTTGAATTCCAGATCTCCATATCGCCGGATAGTCGCAACACCTCACGTGTTTCATTTGACGGCCGCAACGATCAGGAGCTGCATCATGGCGACAGTCTGCGCGTAACCACTTCTATATATCCAGTGCCTAGCATTTGCTCTCAAGATCAAATATCCGATTGGTTTGACTCGCTGGCCGAGGGCTTGCACTGGAATGTGCGCAAGCGTCAAAAGTGTTTGGATGAGTTGTCAGACCTGACAGCTTCCGGTTCGGAGGATACGCTGGATGAGTTTGACAATCTAAAGATCTATGATGCGTAGACTTAGTTTAGTGCTGTATGTTGTACTCTGTAGCTTGTGGCCAATTAGTCGTAAGTTTAGAATTTAGGCTTAAAAATTTTTGGTGGCTGCGGCTGGGTTTATTTATCTATGTATAAGCGATGTGGCATATATTAACCTAGCTCTGTCCACTATTGTGCAATTTCTATGACTATTTTATAACTAGCAAAATACTCTGTTATATTTGTATAAAAAGTTTTTAATCTTAACTATACTACATTGTTTAGTTTGTTTCTTCGACTAGTTAAATTTCTGTTGGCCTTTGAACAAAAATTGTTTTAAAATTAAGTGATTTTTAATTATATCGAGTGCCGCGTACTAAAGTACTTAAGAGTAGAAGAAATGTTGATATTGTACTATGTAAATTGTATGATGCAAATAAATTGTATTATTTACTCAAGCGCCACAAATACAAAGGTCTTTTGTACAAAATTTCGTTTGCTGTTGCTAAGTCAACACGGCGTATGTGCAATGTGACCAGCATATAAAAATGCAATTAATTAAGTGTCCAGAGCTCTAAGGCTGAGCAACGGAAGTAATCAAAGCAGACACTTAACAACAGAAAGCACTTAAGCGGGAACTGGGCAAAGACCGAATGAGCATTAAAGAATATGAAGCTTAGCCAAAGGGTGGAAGAGATGGGTTGTTAGCTAAATCTGGACAATGTTCATAGACACTTTATAGCTGGCATGCGTAACAAATTCACGTAATGGATAAGACGTTAAACGAGTGCGTATAATTGATTGGACAGTGCTGAGAGCTGAGATCTCATGGTCAACCAAAAGTTGCATACTTTTGGGAGACTTGTTGAAACAAGTCGCAAGAATGCATATTGTCGAAATTTTATTTATCTGTAAATTGTAAGTATGGCTGCAAACATTGAAATGGTAGCTGATATAAGAAGAAAAGCCAATCAAGGAAAAAAGATGATTTACCTTAAGTGTTTTTGTTCGGAGCTGGGTAATGAGTTTGAATTGGAGCGTTTTTATAAATATATGTATGTGTATTTAGGGAGTCAACATTTTTAAATATCCAGAAACCTATTAAAACCTACAATCGAAAAGAGCAATTTGAAGATCACCTTAAAATGAGCATTCTTGAATCATGCCAAGTTTCGGATATCGCATTTGTGCAAGATTTCAAAGGAAGCTTATAAGTCCATATAAATAAAGCATACTTATACTAAGTAATCGTTGGAAACCAAAGATAATATTTCATAAGATAAAAGTCAGGATGTGTAATGACTTTATGTTTACCTATCGTTCAAACGACGATGATCGTCGTTAGGCATAAATTTCAGAGAGGGAGTATCAATAGGGGATGATATATGTAGTTGTTCAATCATTCAAAATAGGATATCTCTGGTAAGTTCTATAATCACATATAATGAGTACGTTTAATATTTTTTCATAGGTCAAAATATTTTGTTTGCTGGGCGTACATACGAACTACCTGTTGATGCATGTATCCTGTCTATTATCATACTTTATTTTCAGTTAATAGGAGAGTACCTTTTGAAATATTTATCCGATTTCTCCTACGGCGGTGAAAGATATCAACAACCCGGCCTGAAAAGACGCATTGTTTAAGCTTTTATCGGATAGTGTATGGTAGATACAATGTAAGCCGTGAAATTCTCCTATAAAGGTTCGGGATCAGATAAAAGCAAAACTGCACCAACGTAAGGGTGAAGCGCATATTTTATTAAATATCCTTTATTCTAACAATCTTTGAGATATGAAACGATTATAGTTTTATCGATACTGTTTTCGGTGCTGATCATTTTTGCAAAAAGAACTTATGGTTTCCTGTCTGGAACGCATATAGTTTAGATATTTAATACTCTTGATAGCGTGCCTTAAAGGGTACAGTGTATAAATACGAATTATTGTTATTATTATTTCTAACGGACACGTATTTAGCAATCAGTTGATACAAATACATCGATTGATACCAAAGATATTGAGATTCTCAAAAAAGTTTCTCCGCGACTGACGTTCTAGCAACGGCCAAGAGATGTGTCGCTTTACGTTGGAGTTTTCGAATTTTCAGTTTGGCTGCAATTATTATAAAAGATGGCGTGCGTAAAAGTCGTTAAAGTAAAAACGACTTTTAACCGATCGGTCCTATGGGGGCTTTATGATAAAGTCCATCGATTTTGATAAAATGCAGTACAGTATGTACTTGGGAACTCTAAAAAACTTCCAAATGTCAAATTTGGTTACGATAACTTCATAAACGAACAAGTTTTTTATCTAAAACTTTTGGTTGGGGAGCTACAATATATTAAAGGGTGTTTTTTTTAGAGTTACACAATTTTAAATCATAATAAAACAAAAATAAATTTATTTTTAATATCAATGAAATGGGCTTTATTGGATAGAAAATGTTATGACATTAATGTTTAAATATGATTTCGGCCATGTGGCCATCGCGGCTGGCGCATACAAGACGCAATTTGGAACACTAATTTTCACAAACTTTCCACAGCATTTGCGGCCGTATTTCGCCAATAACTCTTCGAATGTTGTTTTCCAGGTGTTCAATTGTCTCTCGTTTATCGACGTAGACAAATGACAGTAATTTTCTGTGGATGTAATGGTGTTTCGACAAAAGCTTGTGGATTATCCTCACTCCAAATGCGACAATTCTGCTTGTTTTCGTACCCATTCAACCAAAAATGGGCTTCATCGGAGAACAAAATTTTGAATTTTGAATAAGTTTGACGAACGGAACCATTATTTTGACAAAAAATTTCAACAATTTGCAAGCGTTGCTCTGGTGTAAGTCTATCCGTAATGAAATGTCAAACCAAACTCAACAAAAAGCAATTATCAGCTGTTAAATGGGTTGTCAAATAAAGCAGTGTTGCCAACTTAAAGTTGTGAACCTCTACAAATAACACGCGTTACATAGCTCCTATATCAAAACAAAGAATAAACTTATCCGTGGCATAATAGGAAGATTAATCTGAAAGTTTGATTGCTCTTGCTGTTACCGACTCTAAGATCTAGGCTACGGACAGACATACGGACATGGACGTATCGACTTCTCTAGTCACCCAACAACATACTTTAAGGCCCATACGCAGAATGCAAAAATTCCGGTCGAAATGTCAAGCTTCATATAAAAAAAATATCCCAAAAAGGGAAATTTTTTTTTATATGAAGTTTTAACATTTCGTGCGGAATTATTGCATGCTGCGTATGGGCCTTTAGGTAACTTTGTGGGTCTCCGACGCACAGTGGGAGAAATGGCTGATTTAGCGGCGATTAATTAATTACTCCTGCAAAAATGTTGCTATTTTTGAACGGATAATTTTATTTTGTAGATAAATATGCCACAAATCAAAATTAATATAGAAATAATTTTTTGTTTTATCTAAAATATTTATTTTTTTTTTTTTTAATTTCTGTTAAAACTGCTATCTAACCAGTTTTGCCCAAATCTAAGACATTTTTTCACCAATTTTCATAAAATTTATTCTTTAAAAATGTTTAAGAAATTTATATAAACATCTTTACAAAATTTGGCATGAATCTGACATCCAAATAAATCCAAAATATACACCTGAAGTCCATTTTGCCCGCATATGTACTTGTTAGAAAAATTGTCATTCTAGCAGAAATTTATATATAGCTTTGAAAAAAATTTTTCTTTTCTGAAAGAATAAATTTATTTTATAGATCAATATTATACAAATATAAAAAAATATAAAATTTTTTTTTTAATTAAACATTTTATTTATTTATTATTATTATATTTTCCGCAGTTTTTTCTCTGTATGTGATGAGAAATAATCTGATCTGATGAGAAATAATCTGATAAGTCTTCTTCCACTTCTTTATTTAAAATAAGACGGATAACGTCATTATTTATGAGTTCATCCGCTTTGGAAGTGGGAAATGATCCTTTTTGTTTTTAATTTATTTTATTATTTAATTTCGTCGGAGTTTAAAAAAGATACCATCTGAGATGCACTTCGCTTGCCAGAATTGAACAAACTGGTGCTGGCCGCATATACGAGCTCTTTGCACGGAATTTATTTAGCAATGTCAGAAACTATTTTGCTATGTATTTGTTTTTTTTACACTCTGCAAAATCAATTTTGGCATTTGAGCTTAGGTCCACCAATAAAAGCTCACTATCTAACCAGTCTGTGTAGATTTTTTTCCAAGTTCTTACGAATTTAATGGTTCTCTCTCCATTTTGACGTAAATTTTTTGTTGAAATTTTTAATCTGCTTGACTATGTCGACGCATTCACTACTTCCATATTTGCTTTCGTCAATAATATTGTCATAGATATATGTCTGCACCGCAAAAAGCTTTTTGGAAACGTAATATTCCATATACCATACTGAAAAAAGTACTCGCTTAGACACTGACGTTGTAGCTAAAAAAATTATTTGAAAAATAAGTAGCGGAAAGTAGCAGCTAATTTTGGACATTCTCACAACAGAAAATATTGAACAATTTTTTAAAAAAGGATTGATACCGAACCCGGCCGAACCTCAAAAGTTCAGCTCTACGAAAGATAAGGTTATTAGTAAACATTATACTTCTTGCTAGCACAACTTTCAACATCGAATTTTGGGAGGAAACACAATCACAGGCCACAAACACTTTTTTTTTAATAAATACATACCGTTAATATTATTTATTAACAAAAAGTAAAATTGAAATATAATATATACAAAATCTATAAACAATTGCAGCAACTAGTCAAAATTGGCGGGTAAGCAGTTGTCTGCAGCTGGTGGAGCTAATGTTGTGTTTGAAGCTTTACAGCTTTGCGAATATTGAGAGAATAAGAAAACGAAAAATTTTTTTGGCCTATCGGATATATTAGTAATCGAATACAAAACGATATTAGACCTAATTTTTATTTTGAAATTTGAATAAAACGGAGCTAGATTGGCCATTTCTCCCACTGTGCGACGTATCCACAAACTTAATTTACCCTTTGCACCTTGAGGTAAACGGCATAAAAAATAACCACATTTGATCTTGTATTGTATATCTAATTTGTCATTGTATGCATTACTCCTTGTTAGAATTTCTTGAGAAGTTCAATCCGTTTCAAAAGTATATCTGTCTACAAACCAAGCTTAAAGTGCTGCACATAAAGTGATAAAACATAATCTGAAGCATATAATCGTAATATATCAAAATGCTTTGCGTAAAGTGCAATTTGGGAGCACTGTGCGAGGGAGAGCATAAATCAAAAACATAAAATAAAAGCTGACAAAATAAAAAGTAAAAAACGGCACAAATGTGCCTATAATTCCTCTCGCTCTCTCTATCTCTCTGTTTCGTTGTGTGTGTGCGTCTAAGTGAGCTATGTGTGTGTGTGTGTGAACATGCGTTTATTATAAATTTTGACGCATAAATTTTTTTTTGCTCACGTCCATGCAACAAGTGCTCTTAGACACCGCAGCATCCTTCCGGTCGACCTGGCTGGTTGACAGTTGCTCGGATAAACTAGCTGCGAATTATCCGCTTGCGTTGATTGGTTGAAACAACATAAGAAGGCGTTCTTAACATTGCGCAGGCTTCGTGTCACAAACGCAGTCGTAACTGTAAAAACGAAGTGCTTCGTTTATTGCATATGTATGGACGACTTATCACACGCATGTGTACGTGTTGTATGTGCGTGTGCGTGCGGTGACATTTATGCGTGAAAAATAGAATAAATGGCGGCTTGCTTATTTTATTCGTTATTCTTTTATTTTTACTTTTTTTCGAGCTATATAAATATGTATGTGCTTTAGATTTAATACCACTTAATCGGGTCAGTCATTTTGCCAAATGCTCTCTTCAATTTTGAGCTTATTATGAAATAAACCGAGCTTTTATGTAGTTAAAAGCGATAAGGGAAAAAGTTGTAGTTGTTTTTTTTTTACAACTTAATTAAACTGTCTCAATTAAATTTAGTTTTACTTTATCAGTTACTAATGAATTCGGTTGTAAATAAGAATAACAACAAAAATATTCGGAATCTCTTAAATTTTGAGCTGATTACGACTTAAATAAACCGAGCTTTTTTATAGCTTAAATCGATATGGGAAAAAGTTTTATTGGTTAAATTAAGTTTCACTTTTTGAGTTACTAATGAATTTATTTGTAAATAAAAATAACAACAAACCGCAACCTTTTCAGATAACAATTTTTCAATTCAATTAATTTTTATTGGTGTAACATATATATACAGCCATGCTCCGGAAACCGACAAATCCAAACCGAACAATTTTGTTCGGATTCGGTTTTGCATGCTCCGGAATCGAAATTTTTGTCGATAATCTCCTTTTTTATTTTCGATACATTTGTATATTTCCCTTTTTTAATTTTTTAATCCAATTTTGGCGATTCGTCTTAATTCCACATGCAACATACCATTCGGATTCAAAACACATGAAAAATTCGGTTTGGTGGAAATGGGAGCACCAAACATTCGGCTTCCGGAGCAACGCTGATAGATTTCCATTAAAATAAGTCGCCTGTTCATCTATAATATAAGAGTAAGAATAATATTAAATCTTTTTACATAATTAGATGAAATAAAAATATCTTAATTAAAGTATTTTGGTTTTTCAATTGACAGTGAAAGAAAGTAAAGGCAACACTTTAGATTAACCGAATTTATCTTACATTGAATTCTGATAAATGTTTTTTCTTAAACCCGATATAAAATTTAGACAATTAAGTATTCAGATTTCCCAAGCTCAAAAGTATATGCTAGGAAGAACCATTTATTATTTTTCCAAAAATATCAACTATCCCATGCCAGCTTTTACAGAGTGGAATAAGGAAAATGCAAGGATCCCAGTGGAATTAAGGAAGCGCAAAAGCAGTCAGATTCAATAAAATATTCTTGGGCAACCTACTGAGGCTCAAAACTCCTACAAACATCAGCTGTGGATGTCAAAAAGCCTTATTTATAAAATATATTTTTTTAAACTATAAGGAAAACATCAAATACAGCTTAGAATTTTTAAAGTTTTTTAATCTATCAGTTATGCACTATTAAAGGATCATTAATGAATATAGAAAAGCACAAAGGACTTAGCTTAGCCAGCAGAACGTTAGCAAAAAATCTTTGTAGTTTTTTGTGATAGGTGTTTTTTTTGTACCTATATCTTTCCGTGTTTTTTCAACGAAATATAGTTCGAAAAAAGAACATAATTTTGAAAATTTTTTAAATTAAAATAAAAAGCAATTTAATTTTAAATACAAAATATTGCAATTTTTTCTAAAGGCCTATACGCAGTGCGTAAAATTTCGCGCGGAATGACAAAACTTTATATAAAAAAAAAAAATCCCAAATGGGATCCCAAATGGGTTTTTTTTTTTATGTCATTCCCAATATCCCAAATGGGATTTTTTTTTTATATGAAGTGAGAAAGCCCGTTTAGGCCTCAGAACGAAAAAATGTAATATTCATAATCATCAAAATTCGAAATCCCCTAAAAATTTGTGATTGTACATAAGTTAGGATGGCTCTGTTGATCGACATATCCAATTTATTGAATAATTTTAAAGAGTATTATACAATATAAGTCTTTTAATTGTGGTTAAATAAAAATGTCACCAATTTTGGTAAAAACCATATCAATATCATATCACCATAATCGATTTACCATGATTTTTATCCTACACAACTTATACCCTTATATACTTTAAAAAATTTCTTTGAGGTAACTTTCGAATTTCATGAAAATCTGTACACCAAAAACAAAATTTTCCAATTTGAGAGAGATATTTAGCAATTTCCAGAGCAATGGGGTCTGATGGGAGAGGTGAGCAGGTCTCTGTCCCCCTTCGAATGATATCTTTATGCTTGATGGTCAAACCTGTCCCTCCACTACATCTTTAATAATAGTTGCTGTCTGTTTATCGCCACCTCATTACGTATCCTTTGTGAACTACTTCCCAACTAACTTAAATACTTTCACTTTATAAAGCCATTAACTACGGCATCACATTTCAACACGTCCAAATATTTGCAAAGGCGTTTGAGGGATAAACCCAATGAAGCATATTTCAATAAAGCCGCAAAAGAAAAACGCAATAATAATGCAAAATATTCCAGGAATTTCTTAATGAAGTTGCAGCCAACGCTGTCGAAGTCGCGTCAAAGCTTAAGACAAATGCCAAAAAGAAACCGAGCAAGTGGCATCCACAGACTAGTGCCACCACAACAACTATATCCAAACAGCAGCCAAGTGGTACGTGTTGATATTTCCATTGAATGGTATTAAATATGCGGCATACATACATAAGAAACCCCCCCCCAACCAACTTAAACTAAATGAAAAATATTTCCCCAGCTTAAGCACAGGCGCCGATGAGCAACCCACCCACACTTGACATCTGAACTTTATGCAGTACTTGGTGGAAATCCCAGGATGTATTTTCCGAATGTGTATGACAGAAAAAGTCAACTTCCAGAACTTGATGTTCGCTTTGTGCCGCCTTTCAACTTCACATTTTTATGCCCCTTGGACAAAGGGAAATTAAACGTTTGCGGCTGAGTGCTTCTATTTTTGGATGGACATATTTGTTCATGTTTTGCAATTGCTTAGATAAAACTTTGGAAATGGATGTGGTAGACGTTTATCTCAGCTCTCTAAACATCCCGCATAATCTGCATGCGCTGACCGCAACAAAAAAAAAACGCTTGACGATATGTGCCTCAAACACAAAGACGAAGCGTTTTGCCCATTTGCCACACTTTTGACGGCCGTATCCAGTGACGTAGATAGGTGGGGATTCATTATGAGCGCATGAAAATGTTGAAGGAATTAAAGAAAAATTGATGTAACTGAGCGTTTAAAATTTGATGGAAACTGTGCATGCAAAAAAAAAAAATTGGAAATCCAATATTTTTTTAGATTTTGAATTAAGGCCCATCCCTTTTTTAGGAAATTTTTTTTATATGATGTTTTGACATTTCGTGCGGAATTTTTGCATGCTGCGTATGGGCCTTTAGAACAAAAAACAGAAATTTTGACCTTTGTCCTTCACAAAAATATATTTTTTTTTTTTTGGCTACTAAAATCTTACATTTGTTTAATCTTGTTTTACCTATATATCACAGACTATAAAGAAATGTTGGTAAAGTGGCAGGGGTTGATCTAGGGGAAAATGCCTAATAATAATTTTTTTTTTTTGTTATTCAAGAATTTCGATTTCGAGTTGAAAAATAGTTTTTTTAAACTGCTCGGAAAATCTTGATTTATTTTCATGTTTATTTTACACCGAAAAAAATCTTACAATAAGCAAGGAAAAAATGTAACTTCGTGACCAAAATTTTAAGGTCAAATAGATTTTATTTCTAGAAGGAAAAAACTGCTTTTGAGACCCAAAAAAACTTATATATAAGAATGTTCAAGATTATCATAAGACTGGAAATAGTCTAAAATTGTGGCAAAAATCTTGTTGAAAATCCTATATTCTTGGAATAAGATTTTTATACCCTGTACCTATGGGTACAAAGGGTATACTAGATTTGTGCAATGTATATCACTGACAGAAGGAGGCGTGGCAGACCCCAAGTCCTTTATACCAAAATGCTTATCATAACCTCGGGCAGCGATTGAGACCTGTCCGTCCGACCGTCCGTCCGTCTGTATGCACACATAGATCTCGAAGACTATAAGAGCTAGAGATACGCAACTTTACGAGCTGGTGCGCATACTTCCTGAGAAGAATAAGTTTGTTGAATCATGTCAATATCTTCCCCCGTCGGACAAACACAGCAAAAGTTATAGGCAAAAATATAAAAATTTCACCTCCCCTTACCAATAAACTGCGTCAATATTGGACTCTACATAATTATCGTAACAAGTGTCCTAGAATCTCAATTTTAAGTCGGGCACCGCCTCGACTGTATTACATTTTTGTTTCTAAATGTGCAGAAAACCTTGTTTCAAGAACTTTTAATCTTATATTTGCTTCTATTTTAAAAATTAAGAATAATATAAGAAACTTCCAACATAAGGAAAGCCGGTGAATATTTAAAAATCATGACCAAAATGTTTTTTTGCGATTTTGAATATTCTTGAAAAATTTTTTTTTAATAATAATAATAATGTACCGGCCCCTCTATTACACCTTTAGCTTGAATTTTTGTGTTCTGTAAGTACGACGAACTTTTTCACTCGAAAAAGACAATACATTTCTTTTTAAGCAGTACAGCAAATTTGAGAAATATTTTTTTACGACAGTAATTACACCGGGCCCCTGAGAAAAGTCTAGACCCGTGGGAAATTTCCCCATTTCCCCTCTCTCTCGTCGGCGTGCCTAAGTGAAGACGTGGCAACCCTTAGAACGAGGCAGAAATGCAGAAATGCGAGACTAACAACGTAAGCAACAACTATCATCTATTTGCAAATGTCATATGGCGTCGTTCGTCTCTAGCAAAATATATATTTTTTGAGGTAAATGTCATCTAAAAGCATTAAACATCAAGTTTTGAAGTGAAGAGCAAGAGACTTCGTGATATTGAATTTCTTAAAGGTTTGTAGACAGCAATGAAAAGGATCGTCGAAAGAAGAGTATGTGTCTAGTTGTGACTATGTAAGGCCCTAAGGTCACTCCTTTTTTTCGAAGAATTTAAACGTTTTGGCCTTTTTTCAAGACTAGAGAACTCAACACGGGAAGAATCTCTCAATTACCATCTGTTTAAAAGCTGGGCTTCAAGCAGTGAGGTTAGAAAGGGCAATGTCGGACGTAACTTCTTGGCTGCCAATTTTGTATACCCTATCAAGTAAGCGAAAAAAGGCATGTGCATAAGAAATTTAATACGCCACCTACGTTTCCAGCAACCCAATTACAAAATGAAAAACTACGCCACTGATTCACCCAAGTTGTCACTTGTGTCGAATCGATTTAAAAGAACCCATTTTTATAGTCCAGTTGTTGCCCAGTTTGTGGCGCAAAGTTTGCACTTAAAGACGCACGCTCTGCCCTGACAAATTTTTTAGCTCCCCCTTCCCAGTGTACTCCAAAGTGAAAATGCTCAAGTGCTGCCTACGTCTAGCTGAGAAAAGTGCGTGAAAATCCACCCAAGCCCATACTCCGCCTTATTGACATGTCCAGCCCTTACACATATTCATTGTATTATTTAATGTCGTCAGTCATGGCCGATTTCTAGTCCATTAACTTTGAAGTTATTTGGTGAAAAAGCTACTTTAACACTTCAACAAATCTCACTTTTATGTGAAAGATTTTTATTTTTTTTTCTTGTGTTGATTTTTATTCGATTCCTTTATTTACAGTCATATGTTGGATATGCCTTCGAACCGGTGGAGTGAGAATGGAAACACTTTGTGTGCTCTGTGTTTCCGGTTTACTTTTATGCGTGCCTCTGTATCTCTATGTGCTTTATCTGCTTTACATTGGAACTGATTGATGTTGGAAGTTGGTGAAATAAAAGTCGGAGTATCTGGATTACGCAATACACCGCAATGCGTATAGTTTAACGAAATGCAACGAGCTCGTGTCACAGACATCCCGTATGCCGTATATGTAGCTATTAAGTTCCCGGGTTTCTCGTTGTGTTTTTCCAATACTCTTAAAAAGGACTACTACTAGGAAGCATGTTCCCCTCCACAGCTTTTGTCGTATATGAGACGATGGGAAGAAAAACTTGTTATGTGACAATCCTTAACTTCATTGGAAACGCACTAAGAAAGAAATTCTAGCCACACAAGAAAAATGTGTATTGATCTGGGGAAAAAAACACGATGGCAGAATAAAAATTTCCCTGGACGTACAGCTTATTTCGTTACGTGACGATTTTTCCATAATTTTCATGCTTTAAAGAACTTAGTTGCATAAAACAAATACATTTTGCTTAAAAATATTTTTGAATTGGTAACTCTAATAACAAAGCTAGTTTCTGAAGAAAAAAAGTTTAAATGCAACAATTTGTTCGTAAGAGTTAAGATGCTTCCGTATCATTAATAAAACAATTTTGTCACAGATTTGGGCAAATCCACAAGGCTACTCAATTCACATAAAGCCACGTCTCGACTGTTAAGAGCCATGACCTAGCAAAACAATTACTTATATCCACAATTGTACCCCCAAAAGTAAGTCATCACAGATAATAGAAACTACTTTGCTTAAATCCCTTGTTATTTTGATAACTTTTCGGCGGTTGGCTTAGTTCCGAATTATATGTTTTGATAAAACTTTTTTAGTGGCAAGACATAAAATAAAATATATGCGCAAACGATAATGTAACTCTAGATAAAACCTTAAAAACGTTCGCGAAGAATGCGCTGAGTTGGTCTAAGACCAGTTTTACTTGCGTATTGTTTTTAATATTATAATATTGTTTTTATAAGACTGAAGCTGTCAAGTAAGCACAGTCGCCACTGTTGCACAGTGGTCGGCAAATAGTAAAAATATCGCAAAATATAAATGCAATAAATTTGGACAGTTCTTATGAAATCTTAATCTCATCAAATTAAAGACTGTTAATAGTTTAAAATCAAATATACCCCAAAAGGGACAACATTTTCTTACAAGCTCTTTAAATTTAGTACATAAAGTTTGTTGATAAAGTACGGTGTGCATCAAAATGGAGCCGGTTTTGATAAAATGCCACAAGATCTTTGATTCTTTAAGAAGATATTGACATGGTTACTCAAATTTATAAAAAGCGATTATACCAACTTGGTCATATTAGGCATATATGCTCCTGGATGCTGTCTAGATGTCTTAAACATAAACTGCTAAATATGTAAAATCCAAACCAATACAGAGAGCTGCAATGAGTGCGCTCGAACCTGTACGAGTATAACAAGTAAAATGTGAGTGTGGGTAGCAAACCGAAATGAGCTTGTTTGAGTGCCGCACTCCCAGTGAACGGAGAGCTGCGTTGAGTTAACTCCAGCCTGTATGAGCATAACAAGTAAAATGTGAGTGTGCGAGAGTTTGTTTAAGTGTTGCGCGCAAAGTGAACTTTCAAAAGCAATAATTTAGGTATAAGAAGAGAGCTTTTTGTTTTGATTTATATACAGCAATATAATATATGGCACACTTCTGTAGGTTACTCTTGTTACACGAGTACATTGTGAGTTTTCCAAATCAACAGCTCAAAAAATGTAATACAGTCGAGGCGGTGCCCGACAGTGTAATACCCTGTACCTTTTTTTCTCAAAAAAAGATTTATTCCTGCATATTCTTACTAAGAATTTCCAATTGGAACATTTTTTTGTTGGTGCAAAACGATATTGATACCTATAAGTTCCGCAAATTTTAACCGTTTTTGATGAAAATCGAAATTTACGTCAAAGGAGTTATTTAAAGTATATGGGGTAAGTTTCAAGGCGATATGTTGAAGGGTGTGGGAGAAAACACGGTAAATCGATTGCGGGGGGGGGGGGGCTGCATTGATAAAATTTGGATGTGTATTTGTTTATTAGAGGCACATGAATCAGCTTACCAAAATTGGTGGTTCCAGGTCATTTGTTACTATTATTACGTAGAGTCAAATATTGACGCAGTTTATAGGCAAGGGGAGGTGAAATTTTTACATTTTAGGCTATAACTTTAGTTGTAATTGTCCGATTTTGTTTATTTTTGACACACAGATGCATGTAACCACAACGCATCGCTCTGTTAAGTTTCAGATTAAAATATTAAACGGTTTAGCTAAAAACCGCGAAACTCTGCTACGGGGGAACGGGGAAAGATATTGACATGATTCAACAAACTTGATCTTCTGAGGAAATATGCGCATCAGCTGGTAAAGTTTCGTATCTCTAGCTCTTATAGTCTCCGAGATCTAGGTGTTCATACAGACGGACAGACGGACAGACGGACAGACGGACGGACAGACGGACATGGCTCAATCGCTACCCGAGGTTATGATAAGCATTTTGGTATAAAGGACTTGGGGTCTGCCACGCCTCCTTCTTGCCGTTACATACATTGCACAAATCTAGTATACCTTTTGTACCTATAGGTACAGGGTATAAAAATACACAGCTTGAATGTACTCAAAATACGAAAAGCTCGTGAGTCACTTTTGATAGCTCAAGAGATACACATACATGTTTTGCTCCATTGACTTACATTGCTCAAAAATTTAAGTCATGACTGAGTGCACTCAAAAATTTTTATACTCGTTGCAGCTCTCTGAACCAATTATAGGAAAACTTGTTTAAGCAATAAATATGTATTCTACATAAAAAAATATAAAAAACTGTATTTAAGCAATAAATACTTATTCTACATAAAAAAATATATATATTTTTATATAATTAATAATGTTTTTATTTTTTATTTACTTTTCTATTTCTAAACCGTTATTTTATTATTAAATTATAAATTTAATGGAAATTATAGAATACAAATTATTTATGTTTCTAAGCAACAAATATGTATTCATTGTAAAATATATTAAATATATTTTTTTATATAATTAAAAAAAAAGTTTAAGTTCTACTATTAATTTTTTTACTTTCTATTTTATTTTTTTGTATTAAGAGCTCTTCATGTTCAACTGGAAAATTTTGTTAACATTTTAGAGAGAAGCCAAATAGATATTTTATTTGTGAATTATTAATTTAATGCAAATTATGGAAAAAAAAATTTAACAATAAATATGTATTCCATATAAAAAAAAATTTGTTTTATATAATTAAAAAATAAATTATACTTCTTTTTTTTTATAATATAAGGTCAACTGTACTTAGTTGTACTCCTCTAATTAAATAAATACAAAATGTTTTTATTTCTTTTTTATTTTTTTATATCTATATATTTTTTATATTTTTTTTACATGTTGCAATGGTGAATTTTGCTTGTGTAAACTCCAAAATGTTATTCTGTATTATATATATATAGGTACTAATAAAAAAATTGTTTTCAAAAAATTATAAATGTTTTTTATTTTTATTATGTAAAAATAATTACATTTTTCTTTTGTTACAACAAAATATATATTTTTTTATATTTTTTACATAAAGAATTATTTATGCTGCAACTGCTTTGTGTAAAATCCATGCAAAAAATCCAAACTTTTGTAAATAATACAATTATTTTTTTTTTTTAAATTGTGTAAAAATATAGTTTTCTTTTTTTATAATAAAAAAAATATATTTTTTTTTTCGTTTTATATAAAGAATTCTGTATGTTGCAACTGTTTAAATTTTGTAAATAATACCATTTTTTTTTTAATTATGTAAAAATATATAGTTTTCTTTTTTATATTAAAAAAAATATATTTTTTTTTTCGTTTTATACAAAGAATTCTGTATGTTGCAACTGGTAAATTTTGCTTAAATTTTTATGTATTTATTGCAAATTATATTAATAAGTATTCTATATAAAACAAATATTTTTTCATTAAATAAAAAAAAATGTTTTATTTTTTTACGTTATTTTTTTTTTATAATTCTTTATTTCTTAATTTTAAAATTTTTTTATTTCATTTAATAGATCTGATGAAGCCTTTAACATTGGAGGTTTCTCATTAGAATCGGTGCAAATTTTTAAGTAGCAGTGCTCTACTCAGATACTGGCGACTCAGCGAGTGCGATAAAAGATCGAATAAATGCTGCAGGCGTGTACAGAAGGAGGTACAATTCAGAACTTGAAGAGCTGGCTAATCACGAGATCATAATACGCAACATCAAATCGCAACGTCTAAGATGGCTTGGGCATGTCCTGCGAATAAGCGATGACAGCGCGCAAAAGAAAATTTTATAAGGTCGGCAATATGGAGTCAAAGCGAGAGGTCGATCTAAAAACCGCTGGCTGGACGCAGTTGAAGGCGATCTAAACAAGATGAATGTGAGAAACTATGAAGCCAAAGCACAGGATCGAGCGTTGCGGAGAGGCATTGTGATAGAAGCTTTTTTTTTTTGTAACTAAGCAGTAACGCGTAAGTTGAAAAACCGAATTTTTCATGATCTGCATAATTATTTTATTATTATTATATATATTATATATATATTACTTTTTTAACATTGTTTGTTCATATTCACTCCATGTTAAGAAGGGCGTAAAAAGAGTTAAAAAAAGCTGATTGACTTATTTAACAAAATTGCAATTTTTTTATAAAACGGCGGTTGAATAATAATTTTTTTTTATTACAAGCCTTGTTAATAAGTAAAAATGCAAATACAATAATTGGCTAAAATTTAACAACGTTCTAGTGCTTATTTATGCATAATAAAGCTGAAATATTTACATTTAGTAATTAAGGTATAGCCATTTATGAGAAATAATGATATTGAAAAAAATGGCAGAAAAATATTACATTTATTTTTTAAACAACAACATAAGAGCTGAAGAATCTTAGCATATTGAAAACTTAGCTTAATGTTAGTGCAAAAGTACCTATGTGCACAATAATTATGCAACATGTAAGTTTTATATACTAAAATTATTCTAAAACCAAAAAAAATTTTAAAAAATATTTAGTAGTCACAATAAAATAAAAAGTTAAAAGCAAGTCTTTTTTTGAATCGATCTGGAAAATTAGTGTTTAGTTTCTTCCTCAATTAATAGAATCTTTCACGAAAATACTTTTTTGAAAAACATTTCGTTTCTTATGTCGTAAGAATTTAAAGTTTGTTATTCTAGTCTCTTAAGCTGAGACATTATCTCTACATTCTTAAAACGATTTTATCTCACAACTCCTCACGCAGTTCCACTGTGCACCACAAAACTTATCATCAATTACTTTAGCGAATGTCAAAATCCCAGTTTCGTTTTCTTTGAATTCTGCCTTATGAGGTTATAGATACATGTTCAGTATTTTTATCTTTTTACCTGTACTACCTTAATAAAGCATCCAAGCAGCATATAATGCCTGGGATTTGACGTTACCTTTGCTCATTTTTTAAATCGTAACTTAAACAACCTGCGCCGTGATCGCCGCGCAGTCGCTGTCACTGCCGCTGCTGACGTCGGAACGACCATGCGGCTCTTTGAGAAATCCATAATGTTTTATAGGTTTATAAATATTTTGTGTATCTCAGCGATGAGTTGAGAGATACTTTGGCTAGAGCTGTTGGGTCAGTTCAGTAGCGCGTTGCTTGCCAGTCGCTTTGGTCCACACACCGGTTCCGGTGCCTTTCTGTCGTCCGTAGAACTAAAGTGGCGTACACGTGTGTGTCTGTGCAACAGTTTGCATATGGGCATAAATTAAAGATACGCTCCATAACATTCATTCCAATAAGTAAGCTGTGTTCTTAAGTTATTAAAATGCAAGGGATGTGCTTGGGATAAAAAGGAATACCACAAAAAAAAATCGTATCGTATTCTGTGTGTGCTGACAAGGAATAAATTGTGCGTGGCATTGAACGTTTTGTTAACCTGAGAAAAAAAAGTTGATTTCGCCAATTGCCGCAATAATGGCAGCAACACGTAGTTAAGTTAAGAAATCCCTGCTTCAAAAACACCTGTTACAGACCTAAGTTGCGTGCTTGCAGTAGAGTTTATGGCTAGCATAAAAAAAAGTTAAGGGCTGCAATTTGGTAAATCAAAAAACGATTTGCGAAAACTTTTTATGCGACTTCTAGCTCGGCATTTAAGTTATAAAGAGCAGTTTACTTATTTGATAACGCATGCACATTAGCGCCACTAGGTGGCGCCACTAAGTGTCGCAGCAAAGGTGTTTTCATTAGGCAAACGTAGCAGATAAACCGGAAAAGTTTTAGTGAAAGAATAAAAATATTACCATAATCCAAAATTTACAAGTGAGAGAAACCAATGTTTTTTATTTAGAAACGTTTGTTTTGGGTTTAAGTATCAAAACGCAGAATCTCAATAATTCAATACTATTAATTTTAATTATAATTAGTACAAAAAAGTACAACTTAAGAGATTTATCCTTATAAATGCATATTTTCTGCCCCTATTAATTTAGGACACCTCATTCTTAACAAATGTCTGTCTTAATAACCAAACTAATTGACCCACAATCATAAAATTTATCACATTTGCAGAGAAGTGGGATTTTGTAGATACAGATGCTAAAATTTTGTTCAAAAAAAAGTAAAGACTAAAAAAAGAGGGTGGTGGGACACACTGTATTAGCCTACCAACATATTTTTTCATTACATGGGGTATTACAATGCCTATTAATCGAGGCCAGGGTTCATTTTTTATACCCTATACCTAAAGGTACAAATGGTATACTAGATTTGTGCAATGTATGACCCCAAATCCTTTATACTAAAACGCTTATCATAACCTCGGGTAGCAATTGAGCCATGTCTGTCTGTCCGTCCGTCCGTCGAATCCACAAAAAAAAAAAAATTTTTTCGAGACAAAAGGTACAGGGTATTCCACTGTCGGGCACCGCCTCGACTGTACCACATTTTTTTTTTTCCTAAAAAAGCAGTTTGAAGCAGTTTCTACCATCCTCGATAGTCAATTTCTGTTACTCATACAGTAACTAAGGGGCCATACCCCCTATACTGGACCCGTTTGTGGTGGGGGGTGGGGGTCACGTAGTACAATGAGTTTCTTTTTTTTTACACAAGGAAGCCATAAAAATTGTTTTTTTTTCAAAACTTTGCATTAAGAAGATTAAGATTCAATTATTTCCAAAATTTTAAAGCTTTTAAAGCATAAATCCAATATCTTTCTCTTGATCAATTTATCCTAAGTAAGTCCTTTATATAAAATAGCCTATACAGATTTCTCCATCTGTCTGTATATCCTCTGAGATCAAAACTTTGCAAAACAAAAGACTAAATTATTTTCCCAACTTTAAATTTACCTTGCTTCTACAAAGGCTTTTACGAGTATGTATCCATTATTTGTCTTCTAAGCAATTTACTCGAACGATTAAATAAGATATAGCGAAGATTATGGTTAAACAGTCAAAATTTATCTGTACATTTGCTTTATATGTATGTTTCCACGGTATTGTCTCTCGATTTTAAAGGTGAATTATTTCTAACCAAATTAAACGATACCTTCTTTTAGTGTGCCTCTAGCTAAAAATGAGTCCAAAAACTTGGTTGAAGTTTTTAAAAAGCTGCTTGTTATTACCACAAGGCCGATTTAAGAGGTCGGTTTTCATAAAGATTAACATGGAACCACAAAGGATTTTGTCTCTTTACTTATATGTAGACTCTTAATGCACTATTTTCGAGCTGGCCCTCTTCTTCCTGGTATTTCTCAACTGTCTTAAATTTGGTAGTTAGCCACCAGTTTCTTCCCCTTTGGCGATTCCAAAAAAATTGGGCATTATGACAAAGTTATTTCCGCACCACAATTAAGCACTACTTTGAGCTGTGAAGCGGAGTTTTGGACGTTGAGAGGGCATTCTTAATCAAATGCATCTCTAAAACATATAGCATAATATAAATAACATATATGAAAAACTCCTTAATGATGAAGATGTCGCCGAAATTCGTTAGGACTCCTAGTCCCAATTCTTTTTAACAGAAAAAGTAACTTCTTGGAAAAAACTTGCAATTTTACTGATTTGTTGCATTTGGTTAAATCTTTCTAAGTAATTTATAGATTAACTAATTTGCAACAAAATAATATTGTTATATTGAGAAAGAACATCTATGTTCCCATGCATATCATTAAAAAGTTCACCCATCACGCATCAGTCGTGAATTAGTTCATAACACCTTTCTTTCAATTTATTTTATTCTAAGATCAAGCATTATTGTACCCCTTAAATAAATTATGAAATAAAGAAGTCCTTTGAGTCGCGGACTAGTTTCAAGCTATTTTTTCATCCTTATTTTCTTCAAATTTTTTTTATTCTAAATTCTGCTAAACATTATTGTACCCCTAAAAAAAATAAATAAACGGACATTTTTTTTAAACTCCTTAACACTTTCTTTTATAGCTGTATCAGTGCTTGGGGTTTTTATCCGTTTTTATCCGCAGAGCAACAAATTTCATATAAATTTTCTATTTCGTACAATAAAAAATCGCACAGAACTTAAGTCAAGACCCACTCCACATTCACACACCCACACACACATACGACAGCTCTTAGTTAGACTTGGCTTACTCTCTTCTCTCTTTCAACTGACACGCCACTTAACACGAAAATCAATTAGGCATAATATGCTGCCGCTCTCCTTGGCACCCCCTGCCCATTGCATACTTACAGGCGTAACGCAATTGACAGTGAAAATAAAATCAAATAGCAAAACCCAATAGACCAAATGTTGGACAACTCTATTGTCAGTCATAGTTATGCGTTGCTTAAGACAATAAAATGTCCAACCAGTTTTTGGCAAAAGCAGAGAAAATAAATATTCTCTTGCTTAATTTGTGCTTGCAAAAATTTTATTTAAAACTATACTACCTTAAAGCTACCGTTTTAAAGTTACTGATTTCAATCAAAAAGTATATTTTAGTAGTCCTTGGGAAATTAAAGGCTACACAAAACTTCACTGAAATCAGCACCACAACCTTTAATTTGAAATTTGATTCAGAAATCCATATTGAAGCCAATAGCGACTTTGGGGTACAGCAAGAAGAACTTCTTTAAAATATCGAAATAATAAATTTATTAGGTTATTTATTTATTTATATAATTATAAAGTATAAGTTAATTCTAAGTTATAAAAGGTTTGTAGCCAGAGCAACGTAGACCTTCAGGCTTAATTTATTAGGTAAAAGCGAAGATATTAGACGTGTAAAGAGGTATCAAATACTAGATCTTTCTCTAAATTACAACCAAGTAAAGGCTTAATGTTATCTTGGCTTAGCTCAGCCAAAATTGTTAGTATTTTTAAAATGTTATAGAATTTGTTGGTTGTCCTTTCGACAGTTTGTAAATAAATAAATATACGCGTATAAAAATAAAACTTATTCACAAAGTTCACAATTGGCCATATGACGCCTTCAGCCCACCATGCGCTCCAAGCTGTGTCCCTTTTTGAATGCATTGGCTTCTCCATTTCGTTTCTAGATGCGGCAATTTTTTTTGTTTACGTAGTTATGTATATAATAATAATTCCCTGACTGAAAATTTATGCTAGTCGCCCCTGAGCGGGGCATGGGGATCTCTATTAATGACTGTTCAAAGAGAACAGGGACCTACAGTTTATAGCCGAATCCGAACGGCGGTGTCTTGAATTAATAGAGATTTTCTTGGGCAAATAGCGTCTTTGAGCTAGCGATACCAGTGCTAGACAAATTTTTTTGTTTTCGTAGTTGTCAAGATGAAAATGTGCTTCATCAAACAATATCCGTTCTTTTTTGGCTTTGATAGGTGGCTCCATGTTTAATTTCCCATATCAAATACAGCCTTTAAATTATGGCTCGCTCGCATTATTGAAACCTCCAAAATGGTATTCAAAATCGGTCATTTGCGTAATTTTTTAAAGGATTATGAATCTTCTTAACTCTTATTAATTAATTGTATTAATGTAAGAGGCGAAGAGGAAGATTGAGATGAAATGCTGTTGCCTCATATAGGGTCCTAATCTATATTTAAAAATTTAAATTTTATTTAACACATCACACTAAGCATTTCAACTTATTGTCGTCAAATATTCGCTTAAAGACCGCTCTTGATTCTCTATCTCTTTGTGAAATTGCTTTCAAAACTCTCTTTAAGCATTCGTTTTTTGGTCTGCTGGGTGAAATCAAATAGCAAAAAATACACATACACACATATTCACAGCATCTCTCACATTCTCTAACGCACGCACACACGCACTCACTTACAATGAAGGCAATCGAGCAGAATCATTGCCGTTGGCAGTTTCCATCACATGGATGTAGGATTGGTTGGGGAGGAGGTCACGGGCAAGAGGCTGCGTAGTGCGACTGCGACGCCTTCGACTGCAACAGGCGGACGCAGCAGCAGCAGCAGCACAACAAGTGGCAGCAGCTACAATGGCGTCGACTGCGACGCAGCTGCTGCTGCTGCTGCTGCGGCCATTGCCAACGCCATTGCTTTCACATTCATATCCTGCCTGACGCAGCCACGAGTCGGGCGCGCTTTGTGTGCCTCGAGTCAGTGCGAGATGAGATCTCGTGGCTGATGGACGTGTTCGTTTTCCACGCAGTGCAGCTCGCAGTAGCCCAGACACTTGTGGCATTTTTTAGTTATTGTTATCGGTGTTAAAGCCAAAGAACAGTATTTTAATTTTTATTTCAATAAATAAAACATGCAGTTATATGTTTACTTAAATACAACAATAAATTATAATACAAAAATTAAGTAACAAATGCGCGCCTAAAATTGTGCTATATAAAAATAATCAAGCTACGCAATATAAGCCAAACAAAAAATTATAAAATATGTGAAAAATTTGCAAAACGAGCGGGTGTAAGTTGTTGCTTTTTTAAATATAAACTAAAAAATTAAACATAAATAAAAAACTGTAGTTTTTAACAATTTGTGTTTTTAAAAAGTTACAAAGGATTTTTACTTTTTCTGCTTGCCAATAATCTTAAGATTTTTTTTCTCTTCATATTTTATATGTTTAAAAGATACAGCCAAAAATTATTTGCTCTCTTTTTAAAAGATTCTACGAATTTTTTTAAATTTATTTTTTCGGCATATTCTTTTAACGTCTAAACAATAAATTTTAACTCGAATTTATAATAAAAAAAAAAATTTTAAGAATTTCAATACAAATTAAAATTTTAAATTATACTTCTTAATTATTTAAGAAAGCTGTTGCATTGTCTATCTTTATATATTTGATGCTTGAATTTTCCTATATAGCTTGGGCGACTGAAAATAAGTCCTAAAATTCAGCGCACTATCTCGGACTATATCGAAAAACTTGTGAAAAAAAAAGAGTTTTGGAATAAAGTCCAGTAGGCAGCAGCTCAAAACGCTTTCGAACAAGAAGAAACTTCACGCAAAAATAATTGTTCGAAATTTTAGCGACTTTCGAGTCAACTAGTATAACACGATGATTTTCTGGAAAATATGAACAGCTTTTTATGCACAGAAACATAATTTTATATTAAGTAAATAAGTACGTATGAAATTTGAAATTTTCAAATATTCCTTGCTCATTCAAAAACAAAAAAATTTAATTTTTTTGTTCGGAAGCGTTTCGTGTTGCTGCGTACTGGCCTTAATGCAAAATTTATAAACATAATTTTTGAAACTACTTTTTTAATTTTTCAATAAGATTTTTCTATAAATATTCGGGGCAGTTCCAGACTTCGACAACGATTTTCCGTCTATTATTATATGTACAAATTTTCAAAAAGAAATCCTTCTAAAATTCAGTGCACTATCTCGGACTATATCGAAAAACTTGTGAAAAAAAAGAGTTTTGGAATAAAGTCCAGTAGGCAGCAGCTCAAAACGCTTTCGAACAAGAAGAAACTTCACGCAAAAATAATTGTTCGAAATTTTAGCGACTTTCGAGTCAACTAGTATAACACGATGATTTTCTGGAAAATATGAACAGCTTTTTATGCACAGAAACATAATTTTATATTAAGTAAATAAGTACGTATGAAATTTGAAATTTTCAAATATTCCTTGCTCATTCAAAAACAAAAAAATTTAATTTTTTTGTTCGGAAGCGTTTCGGGTTGCTGCGTACTGGCCTTAATGCAAAATTTATAAACATAATTTTTGAAACTACTTTTTTAATTTTTCAATAAGATTTTTCTATAAATATTCGGGGCAGTTCCAGACTTCAACAACGATTTCCCATCTATTATTATATGTACAAATTTTCAAAAATTCTTGACACATTAAAACACCAAAAAATTTCAGTTTTTGTTCGAAAGCGTTTCAGGCTGTTGCGTACTGGCTTTGATGCAAAATTTATAAAGAAAATTTTTGATATTACTTTTTTAATTTTTCAATTAACTAACAGCTAAGTTTTAGAACTTACTTTAAGTGTGTAGTCTGAATCGTATAGAAAATCGTAGATGAGTTCCGATAAAGTTGGATACAGTAGGATTACATTTCAGTATTTGCTAAAGATAAAAAATGTGTTTTTAAATTGAAAAGAATTGGTATGAAATCTACTAAATGTGCTGCTGCATTTCTAATCAAACACATGTTTCTTGAAAAACGAATATGCGTTTACCCTAATTTTTGAACACGCTTATTTTTGTCGAAATGAAAATGGAATGTGTTTAAAATCTCAAAAAAGTTTTAAGACAGTGTTGAAACAAAAACTCTCTGAAAATATTTAAGTTAATATCTTTGTAATGGGTTTAAAACAGCAAGAAAAATATGTAGCCTTACTTCTTTTGAGTTAAAACTACATTCAAAACAATATAAGGTTTAGCAATAGGTTGCTGTTGGTTTAAAATTCTGTTAAAAGAGATTTCTGGAACATGGTGAAATAAACCAAATAATATTTAAGAATTTTATAAAAATTAAAAAATTTTAAAAATAATACAAAAAGATTAATTGAAAAGTCTTTTTATAGACTAATTACAAAACAAACTGTTGGCTTAAAATTCTGTTTAAAGAACAGTATTAAATAATCTGAATGCGCTTCATTTAAAAAATAAAAAAAAAAAATTAAACATTTTAATATTTGTAATAAGGAAAGTAATAAAAAAGAGATTATTTCAAAAGAATTTAAATTACATACAAACATAAAATATAATTATTATAAAAAATCTTAAAAAATACAATTGTATTACAATTCTGCTTTCATATTATTTAATAATATTAATGCCAATAATTAGTTTATGTGTTTACATATCGGAAGTCATAAACAATTTATAATGTTTACATTTCGTTAACTCGTTTTTAAATATCTTTAGCATCTCAGCTGAAAAGTTTACACAGATCATTGCCCGAACCCATTTAAATTGAAATATGCATATCACAGAAATATTTGAAATCTGCATATTTAAGCTTCAAGTCAAGCGATTTAAAAATAAAACAAACATTTAAAATTAAACTTTAGGCATTTTTATGCATAAATAATCAATAATCAATATGATGATGCTCAAGAGCAACAATTTGTATTTGAATGGTAAACAAATAAGACAGACTGTCGGGCACACAGACAAATACGCGCCTATATATTTATATGTATGTATATAAATGTTAATATATAAAATGTATGTTCCCTGCCCGCATCTTTATTTACCTTGCGTAAATAGCTGCAACTTCATTGGGACATCCGCATTAATGTGAGACTTTGTTTTCCAGCTTTAAGCGAAATGAATTCTCAAAATTATTCGCTATATGATTTTGTGGTCATGGCAGAAAAAAACCTGAGCCCATTGATTGCTTACCTTTTGGGGGATTAGAATTTTACAGTCCACTGACTGGACACTTGTGGAGCTGCCGGCGAAAAGATAATATTGTAATAGTTGACAGATTGTGGTTTTTGGTTCAGTTTTCAGAGTGTGGTGACAAATTTTTAAAATGTATATGTGCGAAATTAAAGGAGATGTTAGTAAATAAGTTTATAAGTATTTTATGTTTTCGAAATAGAAACCAAAAGCATCTATTCTTAATAGGATTAATTTTTAGTTACTTATCAATTCCAAAATGTCCATACGCCTGTCTGACCGTCTGAATGAACGCCCGTATCTTGGAGGCTTTAAGAGCTATCATAATTTGGGCTTCTTATGTGACTAACCAGATTAAACATTTTTTTCTTCTGCCATGCCCCCTTTGTCCCCCAAATAATATAATAATTTTTCTAAAATTCTTAGATTATATATGTACTTACATATATGCAAATTTTGAGTTAGATATTTATTGATAACACTAGTTTACAAATTTTCGAAAATTTTGGTATTCTCAACACTTTTTAGTCATTTCCGTAGAAAAATGGAACCTTAAATACGAAAAAGAAGTCCACAAATTTTTTCATGGAACGGATTTCGAGATATTTCGAAAAAACCATTTTTCGAAATTAAAATAATAGTTTCTTAACTTAAAAGCAAATATCTCTGGCTCTACCAAACTGATTTTATATATTTTAACTTTTTTTTATCTCATTTCGATAAGCAACCACTCATTTTTTTCGTAATCGATCAAACTTTACGAGCCATGAAAAAAACTGTACGAATTTTTTTTTTTTAAATTTACGTTCGAAATAGATTTTTTTTCAAAACTTTGCTAAAAATTACGAAAAATTTCATATGGATTAATAACGACCAAACCGTAAATTTGATAAAAATATGTTCAAAGTATAATCGATAGATAATTCAATTATCTACACTTTGGTAAAAAAATAATGAAAATCAATTATGTACAACCAGACATATTTGCTCTTAAGTAGACACGCTTTTTTTTTTGTTTCGAAAAGTGTTTTTTTCATAATATCTCGAAATCCGTTCCATGAAAATTTTTGGACTTCATTTTCGGATTTAACGTGCCATTTTACTACGGAAACGAGTAAAACATGTTGAGGATGCATTTTGCTGTAAACTAGTGTAATTAGTAGTGTGATTAAAAACCACATATAAAATAGGTTTTGGTGAAATTGGAAACACCAAACATATGGTTTCAAAACGAATCGGAATTAAATACAATATTCCGATTCATTTTCCGAAGCAAAACTGATAACACTAGTTTACAAATTTAAGGGTCATCGAGTGAACCTTTCTAAAAAAGTGTTTTTTAGGGTTATTTGGGGTCGAGAAACACGAAAATGACAGCCTTTTTTTTTCTTAAGCACCGTTTTCGAGATATTTTCGAATAACTTGTTTTTGGGCACTTTTTTCTGTTATTCCTCAATATCTCGTGAAAAAAAATGTTGTATCAACATAAAAGACAATTAGATCGAAAGGTATTAATGTGCTCTTTACGGTGATGTATAATTATGTAAAGACTTAATAAAAATTATAGAAGTTACAAGCAACCAAAGTCGCCAACGAGTGTAATTTTTGACAATTTTTCAAAATTACACATTTTTGGTATGCTTTTTATTTACGAAAAAAAATTTTTAAAATTATGTTAAGCTTTAAGCTGAAAGAGACTTCTTTTACGAACATTTCGAGTCTAAGATCTTCGAAATCGAATAGGAACTGTTTTTTGAAAACATCTCGAAAACGGTGCTTAAGAAAAGAAAAGGTTGCCATTTTCGTGTTTCACGACCCCAAATTACCCTAAAAAACACTTTTTTAGGAAGGTTCATTTTTCGTGTAAACTAGCGTAATCTATTAGAGGCGGTAGTTCGAGTGAGCTCAGTAGCAAAAGCATGTGGAGGACTAGCTGAATTTGTAGTGTTGGTCTCAGAACTTAGTGTTGGGACGTCTAGAGACCAAGGTTCGATTCCGCGTCGAATAAATTTTTTTTTAGTTTTTATACAATTTTTTTTATTAACACTGATTCGACTTACTGGATCACAATAAATCCTGTCATTTTTGTATTAACTATAAAATCTGACAGACTCCAAATAAAAATAAAAATACAAAAAAAAAAAAACTTGTATTTTATTTTTATAAAATTACAAAAAAAAATTTTTATTTTATTTTTATTATTATTTATTTATTTTCCTAAATAATTTTTTCCATATAAACCAATGAACTACTGCATTCAGAAGCGATGGGTTGAAAAAATTAAAATAAAACGTTTCCAAATATTATTTCGAATATATTTTTTTGGGTCAAAATGTTAGACTTGTTAAAAATTAAAAAAAATACAATATTCCCAAATTTAATGAAAAATTTGGTTACATACTTTGAGACATACACGCATCATCCTTTTCTTTAGACCAATATATAACTTTATCAAACCGATATTTCGATTGACCAGAAAATTTCTTGTAGGGGATCTGTTAAAGCAGCGGTCCAAATATTAAAACGTTTAGAGTTGTCGGATTTGGGATGGTCATCAAAGACCTAGCTTCCAGATTTGAGTTAGCATCATCCAGCTTAATTTTTTTTTTTCACATTAAAAGGCGTTTTTGTTGGATTTGACTGTTTTTTAAAGAATAAAGTTCAAGTTTTGATCTGATCGGAAATAGAAGCAGCGATTCTCTTAGTGCATACATTAAAAAAATGTTCCATATATTTAAAAAAAAAAGTAGCTTTCACGTAATCCAACTTTAATTTTTTAAATAAATAAAAAATGAAATACTGACAAAGAATAAAAACTCGAATATTTTAAGTCTCTATTTCAGCTCAATTTAATTTTTATTGTGAGATTCTTACATTGATAAAAATTAGTTTGCTTACGAGTCATTTTAAATTAAAACTTATATCCCTCAAAAAGGGGTGTTTCAGAGGACCTCGAAAAAAAAAGTTTTAGATGGATAAGTCGTTTGCTTATAAAGATATCATAACCAATTGGCACTCGGAAGTTTTTTAGAGTACCCAAGAACTGTACCGAATTTGATCCAAATCGGTTGACTATATTATATAGCTCCCATAGGAACGATCGGTTAAAAAACATTTTTGGCGCTTCGTCTGTTTTTGGTTGTTTATTAAGGTATCGTAACCTAATATGGCAATCAAATGTCTTTTGGTGTTTTTAAGCAATATACCGGATTTTATTGCAAGCAGTGGTACAGGGTATTCCAAAGTCGTCCGCGCCCGACTTTAACTTAATTATCCTTCATACTTTCTTTTTATAGATGCGCTTATTTTTTTTTTTTTAAACGTATATGCCATATAACATATATACTAGATCTCTACTACATATCTTGGCAGTTAATCCAGAGAAGATTTTCGAAAAAATAAAGAAAAAAACCGATTTTGACCAAAGGTTTTTTGATTATATTGGTTCTTATAGAAAGGTCCTCCGGATGGCATCTTTTAAATTCTTGAAATGCCAGCAAATTATTTGCATAACAAATTTTCCGCCCTTATTTTAACTTCCGATATCTACACGAAACGATAAGGAATTAAACTAGGTGACACAATTCATAAAATTTTTCAATAACGACGCAGCTCTTTCCATTTGGAGACAGTGCAAAACAAACTGTACTTCCATCAAATTGGCCTTTAACAACACTCAACAAGTGGCTTGGTAATCATCTGACTGTCCATCATTTTACAAAGGCTATTCACAAGCCATAACAAATCCATTACATGTAATAAACATTTATTTTAATGTCATCGTTTTGCATTTGTGGTTTACCTTCAGGACTACTCCAACGCACAACTTCACCCTACAACAACAACAGGAGCAACCCATACATAGCAACAACAGGAAAGAAACGTTAACAACTTACAGTTACAATCTCAATAGAACCAACAGTAAAAAGTTACCCTAACCTTAATCACCATAGTAAAAAGCAAAGGAAGCAACAGACAAGGAAGAAGGAAGCAGCAACCCCAACTAAGTCTGGAAATCCACCAAAGCAGTAGTAGGCATTTAAGAAATAATTTTTGCAGGTGAGTAAATGAAGAATTGAGTGATGATTCTGGAGGTAAAGCTTAATATGGAAATAGAAGACATTTAAAGTATATAGGTTTGAATATTTCCGTTAAAGTTCGAAAAATTTCGCGCGGAATGACAAAACTTCATATAAAAAAAAAATCCCATTTGAGATATTTGGGATATCCCCTTTGGGACTTTTCATGTGAAGTCAAAGCATATCTTGAGGCTATTTAAGATAAAATCGCTCGTAAAGGCCCATACACAGTTCGAAAAATTTCGCGCGGAATGACAAAACTTCATATAAAAAAAATACCAAATGGGGTTTTTTTGTTTATATGAAGTTTAGTCATTCCGCGCGAAATTTTTGGAACTGCGTATGGGCCTTAAAGAAAAACTAAAGCGTAAGACGCACTTAAATTTTTTGGTCTTTTTGAAACAGGCGCCTGAAAAAACAACTGAAAGCACATGGCACATTATTTTTTGTCATGCGATCATATGGCTTATACTTTTTTTTGGGAACTTTATCGATCTGGATTTTTTGACCATAGTGGCATAGCACTAGATAAAATCTTACTTTATTAGCGTATTTTGAAGCTACCTGTTATGTCATTTTGAAGCTTAAAAATATCTTGACTACAAGATATGAGTTTTTTATAGAATAAAGGCAGATTGACCCTCAGTAGCCTTTTACGTATATATGCTGAATAAACTTGCGTTTAACATGTCAAATATTTGACCCTTCGTCTGTACCAAGATCACACTAAAAAACTTTGTAAGCTCAGAAATAAACCTAATGAAATATGCATTAGTGGAACTCTTGCTTCCACTGCAAGAACTGCACTTCCATTTCAACAAAAAAAATCTTTTCAAAATAGATTGCAGTGTAGCAGTAAAACATTTTGGTACAACCTTCAAAACTCCTAGTCCGGGTGATGTCCGATAATGGAACCTTGACTATTAATTCCATTCTAATTATTTTATGGCGATAAACAATTTTTTCATTCCTAAACAAATTAAAATGTTTCAGTAGAACACTTTTGTAAACCCTTCATGCTCTTATTCCGTGTGAAATCCGTTTTGGGGTTTATATACGCACGGCCTTTTCACGACCGGGTTTGAGATCCTTGGCATAACTATTTCATTATCATGAGTTACAGAGTGGATTTTTCATAAGTAGTAACCTGAAAATCCTTTATTCCAATGCCAGTTCCAAGTTAAATATTTATTGATAAATATTTTTAAAATAAAAATTTTTTTATGGTCTATGTTTTGCATAAAAAAATGCCCATGTCTTGCATAAATTTTCCTTGTAATAAGAACAGCAGAGTCGTTGATAATTTCCCTCGAAGGTGTAGAGGTGTTCTAACAAAGAGTAAGGGAAATATGAGTAGATGGCGATAGTAAAAAATGTGGAATTGGAAGCATGGAAAAAAGGGCTTAAATTCATTTTAAAAAAAGACCTTTTGGCCAAAATGCGCACCACACACTTTTTAAGGATATTCTTGATATTTACGAGGATTTTTCTTGGCACTATTTTTTTCAATTTTTGTAACTTGAAGGCTGTCTTCAATCGACAAAATGTCTAAGTTCCAACTAGCAAAAAAAAAAAAAATACTAAAACCAAGATGGCGTACTTTAAAAAATGGCGCCATTCTAATACTTTTTCTAGCTGCGCAATGGCGCTATTTCCATATTGCAACTAATTGTTTTAACTTATTGTATCTGAAAAAGGAAGATAGAAATGCAATTAATTTGATAAACTACACAGGTCAACATGGTTTAATTGTTGGAATGCTAAGGGTCATTTCCAAAGTAATTTTCTGCGTAGAATCCGTATCCGGGGTCCGAATTGGCCCATCACGTCAGGATTTTGAGATATTTGAAGTTATGTACCCGAAAATAGGCGTTTTTTCCTACTTTTGAGGTTATGTGCAGGGTGCGAACATTTTTTGTGGCATGGCCCCGGTAATTGTAGACCTGTGTTATGGGAATGACAACTTGCGGCAGTGCTGGCTAAGATCTTCATAGGAAAAAGTAACGCAAGCAACCTAATTGAAGGAATTCGGATTTGGGAACTTTTCTCATTGCTAAAATTGCGCTTTGAAAGGTAAAGCTTAGGAACTTTATTTCTTTTGGGGAAACTTTTGCCAATGCCAAAATCTTTATGATAAACTTATAAATACTTAATACTTAAATTCTTGATTGTATTGGGAAACTTATCTACAAGCTGAAACCTGGTTACAGAAGGTATACATCAGGCGCGCAACGAGGATTTGGTCAAAGGGGACTTTTCACTTTCTCGCAAAAAGCTGTCAAACCATTTTTCCAACTCTGGGCGGTACGGACCCCGAAATCCCCCGTGGATCTGCCACTCGTATACATACAGCGTAAAGTAGCCAGACTTTATTTTTAAACATATTTTACTAGATTGTTTATTTTCAAATATAAACCAACAAAGTTACTTTTTATTATTATTAGTTTCATTTTTGTAGTTCAGTTGTTTCCAACTAAAGATTTCCCCAAAGATTTACTCAAAAAGTGATAGCAATCAATTATTTTAATTATAATTATTATCGATAGCACTTGCAACCAGCTGCATCCCAAAACAAACTTAACTCCAAATTCCAATATTTAGCAGACACTTGTGCAACGATTTGAGCCAATTTGTTGGGTCTATTAAGAGCCATGTTTACTAATGGCCTCAGCTACCGTTGGCAATTAAACGCTAGATAGTTGTAAATTTGCGGTAATTAAATGAGTTTGCGAACCTATGGGTAGGGGCTTTCAGCTGGGGGCAACTCGAGCCTTGTGGTTGGCATTGGAAATTTAAACAAATACAATTTCGCTTTTCACTTGTATGCAATGGACTTGGTGCAACATGTGGCAGCTTGTGTCAACTTGGGGTTTTGTGGTTTGGTTGTTGCACAGTGGCAGATTAGAAATGTTCTAAATGTAAACTCAGTGAGTCAATGTCAAGTTCAGGCACGCCAAATTAATTAATGCTTATTTCTTGAAATCTGAAAAATGAAAACAATTTAAATTAAGTTGCGTGTCAATCAACCAAAAAAAAAAAAATAATAAAAATAAAAACAGAAGCAATAAAATCAACATCATCGTTAAGAACATCTTCGTGATTAGCAGTCGCTGGACGTTGACGCTAGGTCTGGCGTTAAATTTTATGCAATTAACACTAAGTAAATAAAACAAAACAAAATTTTACAGTCTTGGCGGTGTCCGAAATGGGAATACCCTGCACTTGGTACAAATAACTACATCTTAGATTGAAAGTTTCATATGTTGTCGAAAAAACAGTTTCCAGTTGAGAGCTAGCTCGATGTAAAACATCGATGCATCGATATATCGAAGTTTAAATTAACATAAAATGTATAAGGATTGAATATACTGTTCCGGAATAGATTATTCATTCCATATATGTATTATCATAATTTACACGTCTATATAGCGATACATCGATGTTTACAATGCCGTCCATCCTCTTACCAACTAAATACCGTCCTTGGGGCACTCAGTGCCCCCACGTGTATTTCTGGGAGTAAGCTATGAAAAACGGTTGATTGATTGATTTGGTTGAGGAACTATTATTGCAATCAAATGTATTGCCCTTATATTGGACTACGTTCCAAGTTAAGTGACTCTAGTTTATGCAGATACAGGCCTGACGAGAGGGGGACGAAGGGGGATTCCCCCGGGCCCGGTGTAATTACTGTCGTACTGCCGTGATTCAAGTTAAAGGTTTAATAGAGGGGCCGGTATATTTCCCCCCGGGCCCGGATTTTCTTTCTACGGCCCTGTATACATACAATGTTTATATAATATATTGAAAATTTTTTTGGATTGTCTCGCGTTGGGGTTTTTTGAATCTCGGACTCGAAAAAGATTCGGTATAATGTATTTGAAGTTTATGTTACACAAAAAAATATCGGTTTTCAGGTTCAGAGCTCAGAAAATGTTTTCATTATGTATTTGGGATGATTATTGAGCTATCGTACTGTCCTGTTTGTAACATCTATCACCTCTTCAACGCGATGACAAGACTTGGCTACTTCCCAGAGAAATGGAAAAAGTCGATTAACTTCTACTTTTGCTGACAATACCGCGATTCTCAGTCGTTCCAAGTGTCCTGTTGGTTATGGAAAAGTGGCTATCAGACTGGCGAATTCAAATCAATCAAAATAAATGCAAACATGTTACGTTTACTTTGAACAGGCAAGTTTGTCCTCCACTTACAATGAACAATACGCTAATTCCGCAAGCAAACGAAGTAATGTATCTTGGAGTCCACCTCGATAGACGTCTTACTTGGAGAAGGCACATTGAAGCTAAGAGAACGAAACTAAAGCTAAAGGCCAAAAGCCTTCATTGGCTTATAAACGCACGTTCTCCCCTTAGTTTGGACTACAAAGTCCTACTCTATAATTCCGTTTCGAAACCCAGCTGGACTTATGGGTCCTACCTATGGGGGAACGCAAGCAGCAGCAATATTGACATTATCCAGTGAGCTCAATCAAAGATTCTAAGATCCATCACTGGGGCACCGTGGTACGTTCGAAATGAAAATATTCATAGAGACCTGAACATCCAACCTGTTAAAGATGAGATAGTACAACAAATGGCAAAATATTACATGAAATTATCCTTGCACCCTAATCATCTCGCAAGTGAATTAACTCGGCTATGCAGCAGATCTCGTCTTTGACGCAATCCTCCCAACCCAGCTATAGTTACTTAGGGCCATACAATTCAAAATACAGTCTCAAAGCTATTAGTTAAGTTTAGCTATTTAGACTTGCAAACTTATTGTTAGTCTTCGACATCGGAAGTAGATTCAAAAAATAATGCACAAGTTACCGAGATTTGAAAAATCCCTGCAATTCAGAGTTCTGATATAACCACAAAAAAACCCATCAAAAGTGGTATGTATTTTGAAGACTATCACAGAAACCTAACGTGCAGGGTTTTTTTACTTGGGATACGGATCCTGCGTCCACACGATCATATAACATACATTCAGGGCCGTAGACAGAAAATCCGGGCCCAGGGGAATAATGTACCGGCCTTTAGCTTGACCCACGACAGTAGGACAGTAATTACACTAGGCCCCTAAAAAAACTTCGGGCCCGCTGGATTTGTCATTTAAAAATTGCCTATATGAAGATGCAACGAATTTTACAAAGTTCTGTGAAATTTTGCCTTAAAAGTCAGAATATAGGTTAGAATCAAAAAGTAGTAGGGCTGAATATCTGTGGCGCGAACAGAGCTTTGGAGGGCGGTCGGACCACCCGGGCGTTATTGTACGGAGTAGTGCTGGAGAAAACATCGATGTTATATCGATGCATCGATGTATCGAAGTTTAAAATATCTATATATCGATGTTGGCCAACAGAGATGTTTCTCCAGCACTTCTGCTGTCGCTTTTCAGCTGAGAAATTTATGTTTTTTTTTTTACGTGAAACAATTTGCTACGCCCCTTGTTATATATATTGCGCAAGTCTATAATACTCTTAACCCTCTAATTATAGTGTATAACAACAGCTGAGAATTACAAGCAAACATAAATAATAATATTTTAAGTTAGACAATTGAAACTACAATCATGCTAAGGGCTGACAATGAGCTGGGCACACGCAACGTATGCGCAATATGCAGCATAAATTAAAAACGAATGCATTCAAAAATAGATACAATATCTAAAACTAAAGCAAAAGCAAAAGTAATAATATTCACCTGATCTGTTTATACTTTATTTGTAAGAAATTAGCATAAATTTAGTTTATTCAGTTAATATTTTTTTGTTTTTATTTAAGAACTGTGATTTTCCCACGCACATAAAAAATCGCATGCTTATTATTAATTAATAATTACTAAAATGCATTTCAGACACACTTTTGAATGATGTGCATTCATTTGTAATTCAAAGTCGGCCGAGTGTTCGTTTTTTTTTTAGTTTTAATTTTTTATTATTATTTTTACGTTGTTGGGCACGTCGGTATTTGTATGCGGCACAGTACTTGTTGTTTTTATTAAAACAAATGACTAACACGCGCAAAACACAGTAAAAAATAAATAATAATAGCAACAAAATATAATTTTCTTTATTAAAAGCAACAAGCGATGCTAAAATGTTTTTAGTTGATGATTAGAACGCCAACTTGCCGGTAGAATCTGCTGCAGATTTAAAAATTTGAACAAACACCTAAAAGTTATAGGGCAGTTAAAAAATACTAAATAAATACTGTATCTAATTAAAGTTCATGCAATTTGTTTGTCATGCTTGATTAAGCTCATTAAGATTACTGTAACGTAGCTTCAATAAAAGTGATTTCAGTAAATAAGCCACAAAGAAAAAAATCCCAAGTCCAGAAATCTTCCGCTTTGCTAGAGCCTATAAATGTTTCAGACCTCAGTGCAGTTTGATCTCAAAACCGCAAATGTTTGCTTAAGTGAAAAACGTGTAAAAAACGCGAAAGTGAAAAAATTGTTTTTATTATATCAAAAGGAAGCTGAAAGCTGAGCTGGAAAGCAAGTGCAGGAGTGCAAGATCAAGGCCATATACAATTTAAAGTCAAATAAATTGGCTAGACTAAGCACAAAGGTACTTATATCGTAATTATGTGCTAAAATATTTCAATCAAAATCTAGCAGGCTATGTATAAGCAAAGCAATAGATGCAACATTTATACACCTGTTTATATAGGGTGGGCCATCTGTTGGTTTGCTTGTTAAAAACTCATAATTCGGAATATACCCGTTCAAAGTGGATGCTCTTCGACATATATTGAGTTTAAAATTACTTAATCTTAGTAATATATAGTTTAACAAACGAACAACGCATACAAGTGGTACAGGCGTACTATGTAAATAGTCGTTCTATGAAAAAAAAAAATAGTTGAGGCCAGTGTCGAGGAGTTGCCGGCAGCACCTTGCTAGGACCACTTTGTGTCGAATTTTGCATGCGAATCAGCATTTACACGCTTACAAAATTCAAATTACGCAACAAATGAAGCTCACGGACCATTATGAGCGTCGCTTATTTGTTCAATGGAAAAAAGTCATCGAAAACTACGATGTTTGCATGCGGACCTGAATTTATTTTTTATACATAAATGAGTAGTTTCAAACTTGTAAATTTGAAAATTGACGAATTAAATGCAATTAACAAGTAAACGAACAGATGGCCCACCCTATACAATTGTAGTTTTAAACTTGCATTTGGTATATATGTTTGCCCAATTTTGTTGGAAAATTATTATTATTATTATTTTTTTCCATACTAAGGTTTCTACAAAAGATTTCCAATTTTCTCTGTTTTATGCAATGTGTCTTAGTTCGTTAAACGATTTTGTCGTTTCGTTACGCATAGTTCTCTGCCAAATCATTGATGGTCTACCTCTTCGTTTTGCCCCTTGTGGATTCCACGTCAAAGCAGCGTGTGAGATATCATCGTATTCTTTCCGCAACGTATGACCAATCCAACCATATTTCCGCTTCTTAATTTCTATGTTTACGTAGCTCTGATGAAAGTGTCCATAGTTCTACATTTGTTATGGCCCTTGGCCACCATATTCGCATTATGTTCCGCACACTCCTGTTTACAAATGATTGCCTTAAGGAAAGCAGTCAAATGCCAGGTCTCCGATCCGTACATCAAAACTGATTTTATACATGCGTTAAAGATTTTGATTTTAGTCTTAGCGCTGATTTCCTGAGCTCTGCATATATTTCTTAGCCTTTCGTACGCCCCTGGTGCCTTTTGAATACGGCTTAATACAGCTTCTCTAGCTCCTCCATCTTTGAAAAGAATGCTTCCCAAGTAAGTGAAGCTCTCTGTGTCTAAGATGTTTTGGTCGTTTACATGGAAGAACGCCGTGTTATTGATTTTTATGCGCAGAGACTCTGTTTTTCCAATATTAATCTTAAGGCCAACTTTCGCAGATTGTGTGTGTGAGAGAGCAAGACTATATCGTCCGCATACTCCATATCTTCCAAACTAGAACCAACTCTCCAGTTATTGCCTCGTTTTTCAGCTTCAAAAATTTCAAGCACCCAGTCTAACACAACCACGAAGAGCAGAGGCGATAGGACGCATACTTGTCGTACTCCAGTGGTTGATGTAAAAGCTTCACTCAGCTTACCGTTGTGCAGAGCTTTACATTTAGTGCCGTTGTAGCTATTTGTAATTATGCTTATAATTTTTTCTGTTGGAAAATAGACGAATAATATGCAATTTACAAACAAACCAACAGATGGCCCACCCTATATATTTATATCTCAAAGTATTTTGCTTCAACCTAATACCTATTACTTGTATAAACGGACTTTGAAGTAGCTTTTGCCTGTCCTTAAACAACCAACTTTGCTGATTTTTTTTTTAAGAATTAACTTTTTTTAACTTATAAAAGGCTGCTATGCCTAATTTCAAAGATATTCGTCTCTAATGTTCTGACAATAACTATATTTGCTTGGTTGCAAATTTTCAAGAGTTACTTAATCTTTATATCATCCAAAATAGCAAATATTTCCTCACAAAAAGAAGTTAGTTGAATCATGTCAATATCTTCCCCTGATCCCCCGTAGTAGATTTTTGCGGTTTTTAGCGACACCATATACTTTATCGGTTAAAATTTACGGAACTTATTGGTATAGATATCGTAATGGGAAAGTTCTTAGAAGGATTATGCAGGAATGTTCTTTTTTTTCGAGAAAAAAAAGTACAGGGTACAGAGCTTTCTAATTCGCTTTCTTAAAAAAGTATAAAATCTTCTTTTTTTATAAGTGTGTGCCTAAAATATGTTCATTACAATTTTCTTAAACATCTCTGGTGTAAATATGAATAAAATTTTAAAATTCAAGCGTAAAAAATTAAATAATAAAGAATTTACTTAATTTCTAATGGTTTATTTTGTTATTTAACCTATAGATTTTTATATTGCAACTATATCATTTACTGCAACCAATTAAAAAATAAATTTTTTTATATAATTTAAAAAACAAAAAACATTAAAAAATTTACGTTTTTTTTTCCATATAAAGATGGGATAAAATGACATTGTAAAACAAAATGTTTGTTAAATGTGATTAACAGATTTGAGAAGCATACTTAAAAACATAAGAATATTTCTTCTTTTTTTTAAATAATCCACTATTTGGGATTTTTTTTTTATATGAAGTTTTGTCATTCCGTGCGTAATTTTGCATGCTGCGTATTGGCATTACAAATTTTTTTTTTTTTTCGATCCCCCAAGATGGATTTATAAAACGTCGCTCTACATCTACTTAACTCTGAGAATTTTCGTCCCAAGATATAATTTATATTGAATTCAATAGGGTCATAGGGGTTTCCGTAGAGAGAAAATCCGAGCCCGGGGCAAAATATTCCGGCCTCTCGATTTGACCTCTGGATTGAATCACGACAGTCATTACACCGGGCCCCTAAGAAAACACCGGTCCCGGGGGTAGTCCACCCTCTCCCACCCCCCACTCGTCAGGCCTGGGTTTCCGATTTCTCATAAAAATTGGAATTCTTCCTATAAATTTAAACGTGTGCAGAGGGTTGATTTTAAAGTCTAAAGAAATTACGGTCACGTCTGGAGTGCCTCAAGGTAATAACTCCAAGCCCTTTAATTAATGTCTCCCTTATACTTAATAATAGAGTTTCCTTATTTAATATGGGATGAACTTTGTGAAAATATATTTGCCTTACCTATTCGAGATTTTCTCATGAATTTAAATCGCAAAACCAGAAAACTATTTTCTAGGGATTTTCAGAACAAGTTTTCTCTTAAAACTGAGTTTTTGCTTTTATCACAAACTTTGTCAGTTTGCGACTTTGTCGACATGCTTATGCATATTTTAGGCAATTAATAAAAATATTCTGACTCCAATACGAGGGTGGATACCTGATTAGTTTTAAGTAAGCACAAATTACGGAATATTTAAATAAACTGCTTACGAAATTAAATTTTTATATTTTGTATAGTAAAAAAAAAAATAATAATATTTATAACCACATATTATATTTGGTATAACTACAGCTTTTGTTTTAAAAATTAATGCATCAACTCTTGTTGCCTGTCTATTGTGAATTGTTTTTTACAATACAAATTGCTCCGATTCGATCAACTAAAGTAGCTAGTGACAGATAGTCGCACTTTCAACTACTTTTGTAGTAACTAATTCAATTGTCATTGATATTGATATTGCCATCCATGCATCTCAATCGAATACTTCATTGATAAAGATCTCAAGTGATGTATGATATACGATATAGCCTTATCAATCAATTGGCGTAGATATGAAAGAGCGTCGCATACGAACAAAAGAAAGAAAATCTAAATTGCGGACGACATCGAAGCGTCACTTGGATCCAACGATGTCCGCTCTGGACGGGTCATTCATTGTGGCACGTTCCCGACGTCATAAACAAGTAATTTGTGGGCAATGCAGTGCGGAATTTTATTGTTTTTTTTATATGACAATGTTTACGAGTGTAATTTTTCCAACCCGAGCATTTAAAATATTTTTTCCCTTTTACTTTGCATTTTTTTTTTTTAGTTGCAATTCGTGTTTAAGCGTGTAAAGTTCTAAGCAAAGTGAATTAAGAGGTGTATAGTGCTTGAGCAATAAATGCACTTGTTCTAGCTAAAATCTAAAATCTAATAAATTTGAAAAAAAAATCAAAATCTTAAATTAAAAATTTGCGTGCTTCATTTTAATATTAGCAGTAAAAACACAAATTCTTGAAATTAGATTAGAAGTTTTAAATTATGATCCAAAATTCTTAAATTAAAGGCCTATACGCAGTTCGAAAAATTTCGTGCGGAATGACAAAACTGCATATATATGTCATTTTATCGTTCCGCGCGAAATTTTTCGAACTGCGTATACCCCTTAAGATTTTAAAGTTTAAGGCTCATACACAGCAGTGTAAAGTCGCGTGAAAGAAAACAAAAACTTCATATAAAAAAAACGCTTTCAAAATTCTTAGCCAACTAACTCTCATATGAACTTTTTTTGGGCTTATTTTTTTTTTTTAATATTTAATTCAAGGACCAAGATCTGAGAAAAGCTTTGCGAATTCTTATTTTATATGTGTGTCTTTCCAACTAACTCCAAATTGTGTATACCATGATTCCCTTGTGTTTTTTTGGGCTGGATACATCGTATTTGTGGTCAATAGTTTTCTTCAGAACCCTTACACTTGTCGTCCGTTTAAACCCGAAACCAGCCTATTAAAAAAAAAAAAACCATAACATTCAGAAAAATGTATGAAATTTTTATTTGAGTCAATAGAAAGATGATTTCATGTAAATGTTGACCGCGGTTGCGCCTCAAATGGCTCATACGCTGGGTCCAATTTTGGCATACTCTCTCCAACATATCGGCTGGTATCTTACGAATAAATTCTTCAATATTGTCTTCCAGTGCTTCAACCATTGCGGGCTTGTTGCTATAGATATGAGCCTTAACATGGCCCCACAAAAAATAGTCTAAAGGGGTTTCATCGCACGATCTAGGCGGCCAATCGACCGGCCCCAAACGTAAAATAAAGTGTTCACCGAACTCGCCTCTCAATTGGGCCTTTGTTTCGCGTGCTGTGTGGCATGTGGCACCGTCTTGTTGAAGCCACATGTCAGGCAAGTCCAGCTCTTCCTTGGGGCATTGGGCAAAAAAAAATTGTTTGTAATCATTGCACGGTAGCGCTCGCCATTCACAGTAATGTTCGGGCCTTCGTCGTCTTTGAAAAAGTGCGCTCCAATGATACCACCGGCCCATAATCCACACCAAATAGTTACTTTTTAAGAATGCATTGGCAGTTCCTGCAATGCTTCTGACTGCTCTTCACACCAAATACGGCAATTTTTGCGTGTTCACGTATCCATTCAACCAGAAATGAGCTTCGTCGCTGAAAACAATTTTTCGATAAAAAAGTGGATCTTCATCCAACTTTGCCAGCGCCCATTCACCAAAAGTTAGTCGTTGTGGTAGGTCGTGTGGCTTCAATTCTTGCACCAGCGGTATTTTAAAAGGTTTTACACCCAAATTCTTCCGCAAAATTTTCCACGTAGTGGAACAGAGGCCCAATTGCTGCAAACTACGCCGAGTTGATAATTCACGGTCATCCGCAACACTGGCGGATACAGCTGCGATATTTTATTTTTAATGTCCAATAATGTAAATTTGGTGCGAAATTTAGTCACAACATTCCGAATAGCCGCCTCAGAAGGTCGCCCCAGCTGACCATAAAATGGAAGGAGTGCACGATGCACTTTCATAACCGAGCGTGAATTTTGATAATAAAGTTCAATAATCTGCAAGCGTTGTTCGTTTGTATGTCGATTCAAGGTTAAACTATAGACCAAACTGAACAGTAACACAAGACACAAAAACAGCTGAGCTGACAAAAACAGTGTTGCCATAAAGAAAGTTGCTAAAAAATCACCTTTTATAATTGTATTGACTTAGGCACAAAACTCCGTCTTTTGTTTTGAAAGTTGGGTCAGATGTACTGGGAAAAATTACCTCATCTAATACCATGAACAAGCATTTTTGGGCTGATTAGGGTCCAATGGTTATATATTGGTCAACATATGTCTTTTCTGCGGTTAGTTTGGAAATAAAATAACAACTAAAGGGGTATACGCAGCTCGAAAAATTTCGCGCGGAATGAATGGGATATCCCAAACTGATTTTGTTTTTTATATGGGATTTTGTTTTTTATATGAAGTTTTGTCATTCCACGCGAAATTTTTCGAACTGTGTAAGGCCTATAATAAAAATAATTTTGTGTAAACAACAGTTGTAGCCTGGCACTTTTGCCAGTATGCTTCCTTGTTAAGGACAATGTAGTTTACATTAAGACAACTGCGGAAATTGTAATTTAATTTGTAGATTTTTCTCAGTCGAAGAAAAAGAGTTCAAAAACCAGTTATTCATAACTCAATAAATAATCTAAATAAGTTGGAAAAATTCTACAAAAATTACCAAATCTAATTAGAACGATATAAAAAGTAACCCGCTTGACAAATTTTCGACTTGGTGTAAATTACCCATAGATTCATTTAAGTCTGTGATTGTGCCCAAGTGCTCAGCAAAGGCAAAGGAAAGCCATCTCGTAACTCATACCTAGTATAAACACTCAATCAAAGCTGTCAAACAGGAATATTGCAAGCACTTCTTCATGGTAGTACATCTTCCATCTTGTTCTCAATTATGACAGCTCTTTGATTTAATTGACTGCAAGTTAATTCAATTTTCGCTGCGTCCGCCCAACTTTAAGAAGTTTCAAGAATCATCAAAATTGGGTTCAGCATCCCTTTTGGCAAAGATGCTGCGCCATTTAGACGGAGTCCCTGCGACATCGTGTGATGTTTTCTAAACGAATTAGGCGTAAAATTGAATTTACGCCGAGTTCTATGCAATATAAAATTCCAAATTTTAGACAAATTGCAAATTGTGCGCCTGTTGCGCATACGCCGCGTGCTGCACGTCAAAGCCAATTAAATGAATATTTAAATTTGGCGTATTGTTTAAGTTAAATAAATATTACATTATTTCGATATTAGTCGTGTGAAAATGCTGCAAGGTCGGGGGCTTGGCAGCTGCTGCCGCTTTTTATTCAATTTTGAAAATTTAATTCAAAACTTGGAGATATATAATTTACTTTTAATTAGTACAAATCATTGAAGCGTAAACTGAATTGAAATGAAAGCCAGGGAATATGCCCCAAGCTGCTTAGACAATTGCTTACAATTTGATTACATTTAAGAAAAGACGCAAATCTCTGCCAAAGCCGCTTAACTTCAACTTCAACTCCAACTCTTGTACTCTTTCTACCCTAGTAACCAGCGGCTAGCGACGCAATGCAATCGTCTGATGCGAGCAATGCTGGACCACGTAAACTCACGCAGAGCACACAGCAGCAGCAGTCACAGCCAGCAGCAGGAGCAAGCGCCGGAACAACAGCAGCCAACGGCAACGAAACCACCTCCTTTACCATAAATGTCAACAATCAGTCCAGCACACCCAGCAAAAATCCTTTTAAGCAGCAATTGGAAAGTAATCAGCAGAATGGCAATACGGCAACAGATCGTGGCATACTGGGCACTGCCACAGCCAGTGCACATACAAATGAATCCCAAAGCTATCAGGCGCAGGCACATGTGCCACCACCGGATCAGTACCGGCAAGAGGATCCACGTGCGGCTGGGTCCTGGTCCGCCGCCAAAACTTGGATGGTCAGCTGGCGTGGCTCCAATCGTCTAGTGCTAGTCATTGTAGCCATCGCATTGCTGCTGGATAACATGTTGCTGACCACAGTCGGTAAGTAGCCATGAATTCTATTACTAGACAAGAATAAAACGCATAAATCTGTGAGACATTAGCATTTCATAGCCATTTATCTTGGCTATCTGGGGGAGCGTGGCACTTTACAATGCAGCGCAATCACCTGGAAATTGTCCATTTCCGACCAACTCCCGCTGGGCCATAAAAATTACCACAGAGCGCCACTTAAGCTAATGAATGTTATCCTGGCAGTCTGCCTGACGCCTTTGCTAGCAGTCATTGCTCAGTGCCGTCCGCCAGTTTAACAATTCAGTCGTCATTGATGAGAACACAAATATCTTCACTCGAAGGAAGGTATTTTTCTTATTCACTTAAGTTCGTGCTGGATTTTTCTGTATCTGGTTTACTGAAGAGTAACTTATTTTATTGTGGAGTTTTATGCATATGTAGTAGAAAAAATTCGTAATTGTATGGAAATGGGTTAAAGAATACGTTAAAAAACAAGGATTTAACCATCTACGAAATCAACTTTTAGGCCAAGATGCAATTGAAAACCGAAAGCAGAATATTCATATCCAGAAATAATGGTCTTCCTCCAGATTGACTCAGTATATAAGTCAACTATTCGTATTTTCCCATGCTGCACCTCCAAGAGAGTGCAGGCTTTTTTTTGATATTAAAGGTATTAAAAATTTAGAAGCGCAAATAAATTTTCAATATACCTCAACAAAAGATAGATGGTAAAATGTTTTTAAGCTTTTGTCAGAGCTGCCTTTTCAGGACCTAAGGCAATTCCAAAAACATATAATACACATCGATGTCCACCCGTTCGTTGAGGATACGTCCTAACACAGCAGCACAAAAAAATCCTTTAGCGGGTTTTCAGGTGGGACTTTGTTTACATGATGTTTTTGGGGTTACTGAATACGAATCCATACGCGAATTCGAACAAAATGTATGGGGTATTTATTATGTCAGACTTGCTGGGATTTTTTGAAACCTCAGCGACCGCAAAACCATGGAGTAAACATGGCCTGACTTCCGAACTCGAAAACGATTTGTTTTTGGTGTGGCTGTGTAATCCGCTGAAAAGTGCCTAAAAATGTGAAAGTTCTTTAATTCGAATTAATGCGTTGCCAGGGTTCCGGTTCAGGAACTGAATAATTTTCTGGTTCCATTAAGTTAATTAATTAATGTTAGATTTAATAAAAAATTACTATTTTCAATTAAAAACTTTTCGTTTGATATTAAGTTAAATTTCGATGTTTTAGACATTTTATTAATTTCTTTGTCTTTTAAATTGATTCTTCTCTATCGTATATTTTCAAATAGTTTTGCTGCATTTATTATTATTATTTTATCCAGCCCCCTCTTTCTCTCATAATTTTTTGAAACTTACAGTGATTATTCTTACTCCCTCTCGACAACAGTTTTGGAACTTGGCGTGGTTCCGATTGTTCAAGAAAGCATGTACGTATAAATAGAAGACAGATCGAAAATTCAAAAAGAAGAATACAAAATTCTTCGTCAGATAAAATTTAAAAGGAAAGCGGTGCAGTGTACAAAATTTAGCTCCTGAATTTTAAGCCCTGTACCAAAGGTAAGGGGTATATTAGGGAACGTACTTATACTACAAGACTCGTTCAGGGGTTGAGGGGGTCTTGGAAATACCACGCTTGGTCACTGGACTGGGTCTAGGTTTTTGTCACGTAGTCAATATTCTCTAGGAAAATGCAATAAATGATTTAAAATCATGCTTATGAATGACTAGGTAAAAACTAGATAGGTGGAGTGGTCTTGGCATATACTACGGTTGGTCAACGAAGGTGGAGGGGGTTAAAAAATTGAAAAAATTGGGTCATTATTGGTACGGTGCAGTGGCGGATCCACGGGGGTGGTTTTCGGGTCCGGACTCCCCAAAAGTTGGATAAATGGGTTGAAAGTTTTTTGCGAGTTGTGATATATATACACTTTGGAGTGAAGAAACCCCCCCCCCCAAGACCAAATCCTAGATCCGCACCTGGTACGGTGCCTTAAGTTTGTCCAAATGAGCAGAAGACTTCGCTAATCCCCTGAAAGTTACAAGCAATATCGTTAAGATGACAAAATAAATTGATCTAGATATGTCCGATATGTCTTTCCGATCATCTGTCCGTCCGTTTGTCTGAACGCCTAGAGTTTGGGAATGGTAATAGCTGGAGCAAACAAACTCTCGAGTTGAATTCCCTATTATATCACTGGAAGCAAGTTTATTTTATTTTGTCGATATCGGGCTTATAATATAATATATAGCTATCATTTTAAGGACACAATTCCTTCGTTTTTGGAATTGGCGTTTTTTTTTTAAGTTTTTAGAATTCTGAATTTATAAAAATCGGTTGACATATACCCCCATAAGAAAATCAATCAAAAAAACATTTTTATTTTTCGTTTGCTTGTGAAGCTATCGTACAAAAGAGCCTTAGAACGTCCAATCTTTTTGGAATTGCACTTCACTCAGCCAACACTGTCACTCAGAATTGGATTCCACCTATCTTTACTATTGCTATTGCGTTGATTTAACTGAAAGCTGGCAAAGAATACCCTTGTAGGCACTCTGCCTTCCCTACGATTCCGCTTAAAGTTTGGTGATATACTGTTTCCAGTGTTTTTTTTTACCTGCTTACTTTGTCTGGCCATATTTATATTATTTTATACTATTTTTTACCTTACTGTTCATATTATTTCGCGTAAATATGTACAACAACTACAACAATATTTTCATTCGCACCAAGTACCAATGTCTATTAATTGACAAACGAGCTACGCTTAAGCAAATACCCCATTAATACAGTCCCCATTTGAAGCAACCACCCACAACAACTAATCAAAGTTGGAGTGCCATTATACCTAAATAAAGCTCGTCTCCCCCGTCAATAGCAACACCAACAACCAGTCATCCAGCGGGGAATAAGGAACTCAAGTGCCGACAGTCAATTAAATAAACACGACGTTGGGAGAACGCCATTGGAGCGCTCCCAGCTGCTGCTGCTGCATGTGACACTAAACCAATGTCCGTGTGGCACGCACAAACGGACAGACTACTGACCGTTCCAAGTGCTTATGTCAAGTGTCTGGACAAACACATGAACATGAAGTGGTCGAAGGACTGACTGTCCAGCCGCTTGACCACTCGAGTATTTTGCACGGCCAATGTTTACTGCGGCTGACAACACAAAAAAAAGTGAAGGAGTCTGGAGGAGACTTTACTGTAGAAACGTTTGTGATCATGAATTTACGAGTATATCAACAAGTTGGGAGAACAATAGCAAAAAATAACAAGTGGCAGGGTTGAGCTTGGAACATGCCGACTGTGCTATACCCTGTATCCATTAAATTTTGCAAAAAAATGAAACTATTTGAGTTATAGGAACCGAGGAATTGCTTGGCTTGCCGTAAGACAGCCGCTTCGAACCAGTTTGTTTCTCGTCCTTATCTTTGCTCTCTTCTGTCTGTTAGTGCCACTGCAGGATTCAGCTCCTATTAGTGCTTTCGCAGCGCTGTTTCTCATTAGTTCATCAGCTGCATCGTTCCCGCGGAATGTTCATGTGTTCCGGGATCCATTTAACGTAATCAATCAGCAATTTCGAGTAAGTCTTCACTACGTGACTGTTTGATCACTCGCTGTCTTCATATATTTCCAAGCTGGGTTGATGTCCACATATCGTCCTTCTGCTTGAAATATGCTGGTGAATATGTCAAGAGATCCTGACTGTCGCCTTAATGGTCTCGCGACCCTCAGTCCGATACCTTCTTTAGTCAAAGACCTGTCTGTATAACACACAGGATGTATCTCCTCTACCCGGTTTCCACTTTTATTTGTTGCTTATAATTTTATTCAAGTTTCATTCGAAGTGTTACTCTGTGGACGTTTCATCTCTGGGTAACAGAATTGAGCGGACCACTCTAGCCCGTTCCTCGGCGTTTCTAGGTTGTATTATGTGTCCTTCGCCAATTCCCTCGGTTGACATTTTAAGGAGCGTTGCTTTCATTTGGAGTCTTACTACTATACGTATATGGGACGGTGTTAGTTACCTAAGGACTTCCAATGCTGCTGTAGAATAGGTTCCCATGCCTCCTGTCATGTATATACAGTTTAGCTTCTGTACCTTCTTGAGATCATTTTGAGCGAAGGTAATCTCCACGTTAGCTCTGTAGGTGTCAGGGCAGTCTCTGTACATTCTTAAAGTAATCTCCACGTTAGCTCCATAGGTATCAGCCCAGCCTCTGTATTTTCTTGAGGTACTCTACATGTTAGTTCCGTAGGAGAGCATCGCCCTTATGACTCCAAGCATAGACAGCAGATAATCTTGGGTTGCATTCTCCGTGATTTACCTGATATCCTTTCACCCTTCAGAAACGTTTTTTTAAAATCAAAATTGAAGATGTGAATTTTGGACGCTACATTCCCAGAACGTTTTCTTCACTTCGGGCTTAAAAACGAGAAATTTTCTGGATTCTTATGCGGAATCGCTTGCTCTAAGTGCTAACAATATTATCGCAGCCGAATTACTGCCAGAGGAAGAAGTCATATAATCATATATGTTTCATATTGCGCAAGGATGGTCATCCAGATGTGCCTGAGATTATAGATGGTCTAGAGCAAAATAAATACGAAGTCCAAAAGCTCAGAAAAGGAACTAATCAGCAAATTCCCATTGTGGAAAAGGATGATGGTCTAAAGATTACTTTTGACGTCCTCATCATCTTTGTTAAGAGGTTGTAGAGTCTACCGCATATCTTACTACATAAAGTTGCACAACTTAATATACTCTCTCACGCTTTACATATAGTGTATAAAAATCCCTAGACAAATAGACAAGTTCTGTCAAAAGTAAAGCTATGCGAAGTACTCCAACAACTTGTTGAAAACTAAGAATAAAAAGCACGGAAGTGAAAGTCAAAGGAAAAGTGGAAAAATTCGCAAAGAGTAAAGCGTAAAGTAAAGGAAAAACTATTAGCTCACACAGTAGAGTATTTTCCCGCCTGACTTCCTTTAGGGTGGCTTCCTTTAGTTGTCACAAATCAAAGTAATTGACGATGCGAGGGTGAAGCAAAAGAGATGCTTTTAGCATTTGACTTGAGGCATTTCCACTTAAGTGCTTTCATTTTCATTGCATTAAAGGTGTCGGAGTGAAAATGTGAGAAATACTTTTGATTATTACATTTGATCTTTGGCAATGCGCATAATATGGCTATAAATTAGATTTAGCTTCGGATGAGGCAAGCTTTCAACGCGGTAGTGCTAGATTTATGGCCAGGATAGGCTTATCCGGAGTAGCTGCATAATAACAATAAGAGTAAAAGCAAACCAAATAGACAGCAAAGAGTATGTTATATTAGCAAGTTATTTATTTATTAAGCGCAACAATATTGTAGGAATAAAGGATTAAGTTAAGCTTAAAGGGTATATATAAAAAGATTATATAGTAAGTAAGCTTAGTAATAAAGTTAAGCATTATACAGCCATAAAAAAAAAGTATTGTGAATTGAGGACGGGGCACGTGTTTTCTTAAGCCAGAATCCGGGGTAGGGCAGCACCCAGCCTAAACTATTTTTATTCGAAACTGGTTGTCCGACGATGGTTTTTATATGTTATTTGGGGTCGCTGAATTCGAAACGATTCGGTTTTCTGAGATAACCTACAAAATACATCGTTTTGTAGAGTTTTTGAGTTTATGTCAAAACTCTGACAAAGTGTGGTTTTTTAAACCGAAAATTTGGATACAGCAACCTTAAAAACATGTAAAAAATCAGGTCTGGATTTTGAACCTGAAAATTTATTTTTTTTTAAATTCGAAAAAATTTGTTTTTCAAACCGGTTGTCCGACGATGACTTTTATATGTTTTTTGGGGCCGCTCAACTTGAATCCCAAGCACGTCGTGTTTCTGAGATAACAAAAAATACCTCGTTCGGTGGGGTTTTTTGAGGTTTAATCTGACCCTGACGTGCTGGGGTTTTTTATAGCCTCGGATTCGGATTCAGTAAGCTCAATCCTTATTGGCGTCGGTCTATAAGTATTTATTTTCTACAGTTCCAAGGTGGAACATAGGGCCAGGAACTTAATTAGTAAAAATTTCTTTCTGTACAGTTTTTTGAATAATTTTAATTTTTTCTTCACTTTTAGTTCCATTTTCCATTACTTTTTTTTAATAAAATTTTGAACTATTATTATTTTTTTAAATAGTTATTTTGTTTTGGAATACACAAAAACATTTATACAATTTATATTACATTTATTGATAATTTTTTGCGGATAAAATCGCGAACTTTTTTTGAAATTCTTATTAATTATTTTCAAAATTATTTTGCTTTAGAGGACACAAAAAGTTGTATACAACTTATTATATATATTTATAATACATTAAAAAAAATGCTACAGCATATCCGTATGCTTAAAATTAAATTTTATTATATTTTTCTTTTTATATTTTTTTTAATTATTTTTTAATATTTTTTTATTAAGTTTTTTATATATTTTTTTTAAATTGTATTCTATTATGCAAATAATCAAAAATACATAGTATATTTTTATGAATCGCAATTTTTAAAATTTCCAGCCTGATAAAAAAATATATTTACAGAGGAAAATATTTTTTAATTTTAATATTTAATAATAATAATCAAAAGTTTTGTAAAAACGATTTTTATAAAGCAATTCAAATCGAAATACGGTTCACGTTTAATAACTGGGATATTTTGGAGTTTTATTTTTGAACCAAGTTTGGAAGAAATGTCTGCTTTTTGGAATTTTTTTTTTTATCTGAAGGGGTCTACGCAGTTCAAAAAATTTCGCGCGAAATGACAAAACTTCATATAAAAAAAAATCCCATTTGGGATATCCCATTTGGGACTTTTTTTAAATATGAAGTTTTGTCATTCCGCGCGAAATTTTTCGAACTGCGTATAGGCCTTGAAGATAAAATTAACGCTTCCAAGAAAAAATACATCTATATTATGCTTAATCCGTTCTTTGTTACGTTTTTTAATATTTTTTCCAAATTAACAAATTATTAAAACCTTACTAGACCTACAGAAAAATTACAAGTCCTCTGGCTTAGACTGCTCCGAAGAATTTTGTAAAATTTATTTATATTCCATTTTACGCTCATCTCTAGCTCTACTCTTCTGCAGCAAAATTGTGAGATATTTCCGAAAATATGTTAATGTCTGGGACTGTAATGGGTTCAGTTGAAAGTCGTTCTATGGCTTGGTGTACATCGATATCTTTTATAGTTATTCGTTGACATCTTTGCTTTGATTTTTCTTCAATTAATGAGATTTTATTAATAATAGGTACATATATACACTGACTATGGCTTCTCTTCGAAGTGCTGCCACCATTCTTATTCAGTCGTTAATCTGTACAATCCAATCATCTCAATAATCAACACAGCTTTAAGCAGATCTATGGAGAGCTTGAGATTATCATAATAAGATCTTAATCTTAAGCTGCTCTATCCACGCAGAGCTTCAACTTTTTAGCTAACTCAGCGCACCTCTTACTACGGCGCCTGCTCTATAGCGCTTTCCAGCTCAGCTACGTCCAGGGTCTCCAGCTTCTCAAGTTGCTCCAAGCAAGGCGGTCGTTTTGTGGGCGTGGTAGCCAACGAACGTGTTTTGTCTGCAGCATTAGGCTTTAGCAGCTGTTTAAATCCACCGGAACCATCCTTGTTTAACGAAGCACTACGCGCAAAGGGAAAGTAAGCATTTAGCTGTCTTTCCAGTGCATCCTTATTAATGCTGGTATCCCAGATTTGCTTTTGTATAATGCTGCTATAACGCGCCTCAAAACTTTGCTGATGACGTAGCACATCCGATGCATTGCGTCCACGTGCGGCTTTGCTGCGTTCAGCCGTAGGCGTAGCTGGCTTTGCCGTTATGGGACTGCCAACAGAATCCTCATCGGTGGACATGTTTTTTTTTGTCGATCACACCAGTAATTGCCGGAAAATTAAATGCGCAAAAACTTGTTAGGTCTTGTCTAAGTTAAGCGAGCTACGACTTGCCGCGAGCACGTCAGAAACGCGAATAAGTCACGGCATGCCAGGCATGCTCCGGCAACAGAGCGTCCACCCGTCCGTTTGTTATTATTGTTGCGCATTTTCTTTGCTAAAATGAAAAGTCAAATGTCAGCGCAAAAAAAGTTTTCTGAAAAAGTTTACTCACTGTGCGGTGTAATTGCTGCCATTTGGCTTTGTCTTTGTGTTTGGATTTGGTTTTGGGTTTTTGGAGCTCGCTCGCTCGTTCGCCTTGAGGCAAAAGTTTTGCGCTTTAACGGTGGTATTATGACGTTGTTATTAGCGTGCTCCCAAACCCCGGCACACCGAATTCTCCTAATAATACAGCGCTCTTAAGGTCAAAGCGTGCGGCGCTTTCAGTGTCGGCTGCTTCTTCTTTGTCTGCCACTGTCTGCCAGCTGTCATGGCAGACGCAATGACTCATTGATATATTGAAATCGAATTTGGGATAAATAGTAGCAGTATTATAGTTCTAGAACGCAAAAGGCTCTAAACGGCGACAACGCTGACAGCTTGGCGGTGACAATGGGGCTATATAGCATTATAGTACATAATGTGAAAACGTGGCTGAATGGCAGGTGTCAATGCGCCTGGCATGACGACGCAAAAATAAAAAGTATCGGGAAACTCCTTGGTAACGTCGTTTATGTTTGGCAACACGTTAAATGTTGGCCTATTGCACGTAATGTCATTTATTAACTTATGTTTATTTACGTCTTATACCAAAATCGCTGGGATTTGGTGAAACGTGTGTGAATTCTTTCAAGGAATCTTCGACACGCAGTTAATACGCGTGTGTCTTTAATAACCCTTCAAGAAACCTCATAGCCCATTTGAATAATTTTCTTCGAAAAATATTAATAATGCATATGTAAGGACTGCAAGGACTAAGAACAATTGTAAAGAAAAATTCAATTTTAAATGTAACTTGACGGAATGCCTCAAAACGAAGTAAACCAAAAGAAGAATCTAAATTTTTTGTTAAAACAAAAATCTATAATTAGCTATTCAAATCAATTTCATCTCTCCAAAGTAATTTTCCTCCGATACACTGCACTTATGCCAACGTTTCTTCCAGTCCAGAATAGTCTTCAAAGCGCGTTGAATCTCTGCAATAGATGCAAAGCATTGACCCCAGAGCGTTCTTTTTGATAGTCAGAAGTCAAACGATCAATGCCTTGTGAGACGCTCTTTTTTGAAGACATCGATTTTTTTATGGCTCCAAATGAGATTTAACTCTTCTGAGGCACAAAAAGTGCCTCTAAGCACTTTCTTGGTCTTCTTGAAGTGTTCCTCATTTGTTGACGCTGATGTTCGTCCGGCGAGTTTCAAGTCATCAGCACGTTCTCTGCCTTCCTTAAATTCGTTGTAATCGTTTTTTGGCGATATAGTCAACTCAGTAAAGGTCTTCTGCAAAAACGTTTGTAAACAAAAAAAATGGCGCACGTTAAAGTCGGGCGCGGACGACTTTTGGATACCCTGTATTACTAATTGCAATAAAGTCTCATATATTGCTTAAGCACTTTAAAAGACAGTTGATTGCCAAATTTGGGTACGATATCTTCACAAACAAAACAAAAACAACGAATTTTCAGCAAAAAACGTTTTTTTGACCGATTGGTCCTATTGGGAGCTATATGATATAGTTATCCGATTTTGATCAAATTTTGTACAATATTTGGGAATTATAAAAAACTTTGGAACACCAAATTTGGTCACGGTATCTTCAAAAGCACACGAAACACAACGAATTTTGTGCAAACAACATTTTTTCGATCGATCGGTCCTATGGGAGCTATATGATATAGCAACCGATTTTGGTCAAATTTGGTACAGTGTTTGGGAGCTATAAAAAACTTCCGAGTGCCGAATTTGGTAACGATAACTTCATAAGCAAACGAATATCCATCTAAAACTTTTCGTTTTTTCCGAGGTCCTCTGAAGCAACCCTATGCGAGCTATAAATAGAAACCCGATATCAAAAAAATAATAATGGATCTAATCTGAAAGTTAAGTTGCTCTAGCTCTTACCATCTCTAAGATCTAGGCGCTCATACAGACGGACAGACGGACGGATGGACAGACGTACATTGGTATATCGACTTCTCTAGTCACCCTGATCATACTCTAGGTAACTTTGCGTGGTCTCCGACGTCTCCTTCTGTATGTTACAAACATTTTCGGCTTGCATAAACTTAATATACCCTTTGTACCATATGTTACAGGGTATAAATATTTACCTATATAGTAAAGCTTAACCTAGCCCATTTTCATTATTGCAATAACTTGTATTTTTTCATTGTAAAACAAAAAGAGGCGTGACTTTTAATTACATACTCTCAAAAAAAAAATAGATTTTCTTGAGATTTCGTTTGCAAATTCAGAACTTCAAATTTTCATTTTTTGTCCAATTCCCATTGATCAATTTTTTTTTTTAAATTAAGTTAAAAAAATGTTTTTCCTTTTTTTAATTTTTTCCAATTTTGGTCTGGATTATCTATATCTTAAAAAAAACTGAGAGGGATCAAACTTTCCAGAAAAAAAGTTCAATCTTTGAAGAACATGTGTCTAAAATGTCAACACTCTAAAAAAATTATTATGGAAATGACAGATTTTTGGCCAAAATATGACAATCTGGGCCCACTGTGTATCGGAGCTAGCCATATGAAACTCCTTTGAGGAAGTGGAGTCAGATATCAACATAATGCGAAAAACTTCACCAGCGCACTTTTAATTCACGAGTTTTCAGAAAATGCTCTTACAATCTCTAGATTGACCTAGGTCTTTATACGGACGGACAGTGATCTATAAACGAGTCAATGGTAAACATTTTGAAATAGATAAGCTTATATTAGTTGTGCTGTAAAGTCATCGTACAGATCAAATCTTGGTTAATATTTTACGGGTAACTATTTTGTAGTAATAAAGCGCTAGATACGAGCACACGAACTCAAATTACAAACTGAACTGAGATTTTAATTGGTTATTATGGTTATGTAAATGAAGTCTTTAAAATTATTTGTTGTTAATTGTATCACACAGCAATTAAAAAAACACTATTAATTTAATTACCGAGTTTGTTAATAGGGGCCACACAATTTGCTGACAGATGAGTTTAATTTTTCAGTACAGCTGTATACATTTATCGCATGAAAGTTTAAACCTCAAAAAAAACAATAGTTTTTGGGAGAAAATTACAAAGTGAATGAGATTGAGAATGAGATCTCATAAGTCCCCAACTTCATTAATCTATTCCACACGAAAACTTTTTGAGCACGCCACTGAGTTAAAGCTTAGCCAAGAAACTAAATTTGATTGCATTACTTACATACATATATAAATGTACATAATTCCAATGATTATGTTGATTACCAAAGCTCAGAGCCAACTAAAATCCACAATATAAATTGACTTGTTTGAGCTGAAATCAAAACAATGAAAAGGGCGTGCCGAAAATCGCATTCTTTTTGAGGTAACCAAAAATAAACTTGGCTAAAAGCAAAAACTTTCAATGGCAACGCAAAGGCAAAATCAATACAAAAAAAACGAAAAAATAAAGAAATTGTAATAACAATAAAAAAGTTGCTTTTATGCCCTATTCTAAGTACGAGTAGTTTGGAAGCATGTCCTATATAATACGAACCCATTTGGATTTGGGAATAAGGAACTTTTACATTTAAAATTTTTCGAAATTTTTTGTACACGTATATCACGATTTGGGGTGAAAATATTTTTTTATGAAATGTTTGGGCAGATGGGATTAAAAATCATTTTATTGTAAAAAAGAGTTAAGATTTGTGTTAGTTACACCATTTATAACTCAAGAACGGCTGGGCCGATTTTGATGATCCATGGTTTGTTGGATTCGTCTCCGCACTGGTTAACAGAGTAATGCATAAAATATTGGAAAAAAATCGCATAAAAAGAAGTAAATCGCGAAATTCTCTTATGGAGGCTGGGGATCAGATATCGACATTCATCTGCGTCACTATTATGCGCATCTTTTGGTAAAATTTCATAGCTCTTATAGTCTCTGAGATTCTTTTACTCATACGGACAGACGCATAGATAGTCATGGCTATATCGACTCGGCTGTTGATAGTGATCAAGAATATGTATAGTTTAGGGGTCTACCACGCCGCTTTCCGAGCGTTATAAACGTTTGCACAAACTTATAATTCCTTCGTGGCGGGATGCAGAAATTCGGCGACTATAGCCAGTTTTCAACACTATACTTAGAACGCAGCACAGAGAAGACATAGAGTCTAAGATTGTAGAAAAAAAACACTATGCTTAGAAAACAGCTCAGAGAAAAATTGGAGTTAAGGACTGCAGAGCAGGAGCGTAATATATAGATGTTAGGCGACGGGCAAGTAAGAAATACTATGGAAAGAGGACTGCTCAGCGAATATGTATTTAGATTTCACCATTACAGAGCAAGATCGTGAAACATTGCGTAAATAGAAAAATAGACAGGTAGGAAGATGTTTAGAAAAATATGGATAGACACGTAACACAGCACAATACCAATTCGCTTTCTGAGAACGATTACGAAATAATTAAACAGCGACCCGATAATGTTTATTTTGCTGTAAAGACTTGATGTTCCCTCATCAAATAGAAAGAAGCACGCAGGGGGCAGAGCCCTCTAGTTTAGTATAGTTTACGTATCGGGTATTTTGATAAAATTTGCGAAAAATTTTAAAAATATGTCCTCAAAAAAAAAAAAATTTCTTAATGTTTTTTTCATTCATATTTACAGAATTTGAAAATAAATTTAATATTAAAAAAATTTGAAAAACTACGTCTTACAATCAAAAACTTTCCTTACCACTGACAAGAACAATTTGTGGCCTATGTATTTACATAAACTTTCTTTCCATATTACAAAATTCGACTACTGGTTCAACAACCTTAACAAGCCATCTGCAATGTAAACAAAACCTTCTAGAAGGGTATATTATAATCGAAACTCCCTCCACAGGTATTTCCTACTTGTGTTGGCCGTCTACTTGACGGTTCATGGCAACTTTTTTTGTTCAACTTGACTCAACTTGTAGTTATTTATAAGAATTTCATAATAATAACTTCGCAACAACAAAGAAGGGTAAAATAACAAATATTGTCAAGTTATGGAAAAACCGAGGACAAGTTTTGTTTTTTGCACTTCCTGTCTACAGTTTGAGGACACATTTCTGCGAAGATGTCTGTAGTCCATAATTTATGTAAATAAGACGCGTGTCATTATGAAAATGGAGAATCATGCATGAGAATCCTAATGACTTCTGCAAACTTAATGACACGTGTGATGAAACATTTTTATAAGCAGTAGACGATAAACAATAACTTGAAGTTGACAAATTAACGAAAGTTCTAGACACTTCACGCAGCCCATGTTCATGATACTATGGTATAGCTTTGGGTTCTCGGCATAACAAGTTATATATAAGTTCTTATAAGCCGCTATATATAGATATTTTTTCATGGTAAAACCGGTTTTTTTTGTCAAAATTTGTAGGTTGCAACTAAAAATTATGAGACTTTTCAAGAAAATTGCGTATACGCAATGCTGCCGTAGCGTTAAAGGTAGACAGAAACAGAACAATTTTATATAATTATATTAAATCCACTACTGCAATCATTTTTCTCAAAAATTTGTCAATTTTGCCCGCTGTGCAATGTCAAGATTAAACTACGTATACCAACAGCTTTGGCTCACGAGTATCCCAAAAAGGGCTATTGAATTTGTATCCTTAAGTGCTACGTACTTATGTTGGTTTCAGCGCAATTTTTTAAAATTTTAAATATTTTTAGAAAATAATTTCTTCATTTTATGCAGTAACAAAAGAATATCCCATATAAAGATTGTTTTCCCAAAAATACAGAGACAATAAAATATTCCATTATATGTGATGCTCATATCTATATCTATCATACCTATCTATGAAATTTGGTTCAATTTCCATTAACCAATTTTTATACCCTGTACCGTATGGTACAAAGGGTATTTTGTGTTTGTGCAAGCCGAAAATGTATGTAACGTACAGAAGGAGACGTCAGAGACCCCCCAAAGTTACCTAAAGTATGATCAGTGTGACTCGAGAAGTCGATATACCCATGTCCGTCTTCGTTTGTTCCGTGTTTCGTTTGTTTGTAAAGATACCGTTACCAAATTTGGCAAGAGTAAGTTTTTTAGAGTTCTCAAGCACTGAACCAAATTTGATCAAAATCGGTTGACTATATCATATAGCTCCCATAGGACCAATCGGTCAAAAAATCGTTTTTTGTACAAAATTCGTTGCGTTTCGTTTGTTTGTAAAGATATTGTTAGCAAATTTGGCATTAAGAAGTTTTTTAGAATACCCAAGCACTGCACCAAGTTTGATCAAAATCGGTTGACTATATCATATATCTCCCATAGGAACGAACGGTCAAAAAAACGATTTTTTTACAAAATTCGTTGTGTTTCGTTTTGTTTTGAAGATATCGGAACCAAATTTGGCAGTCGGAAGTTTTTTTATAGTTCCCAATCAGTGTACTAAATTCGATCAAAATCGGTTGACTATATCATATAGTCCCCATAGGACCGATCGGTCAAAAAAATTGTTTGGTGCAAAATTCGACTGATTTCTTTTTTTTTATGAAAACATCGTAAGCAAATGTTTCGATTAAAATATCTTTTGGAGGTTTTAAGCAATGTGCCAGAATTTATTGCAATGTGGTGGTACAGGGTATCCCAAAGTCGTCTGCGCCCGACTTTAACGTTCGGTTAAAACTATGTCATTCTGGGCCAACAGCGCATTGCAGTTCGTTTCTGCTAGAATTTTGGTCTAGATAATATATATTTTAAAAATATTTTAAAAAGGCTCAAACTTTTTTAAAATATTTGAAGCATCATCATTTTCTGAAAAATTCGTTTTGGCTAAAATTTGACAATTTGGCCCACAGTGCAGCACATTGTCGACTTCCTAAACAGATTAGTTTAAAAGTAAGAAATATAGTTTATGGAATACCAAAAAATATATCTATATATTAAATCTGCTAAAAGTTAGATCTAAGCAGTATCCACTCATGTCGACTGTATAGGTATGTAGTACTATGTACCTGTATGGGACACCTGTGCCATTGTACCCTTGTTATTATATTGCAAGTCAAGTCTACTGCCAGGTACACAAAAATCCAGTGTAGATCCATTTGGAAAGTCTTGGCTGCACGAATAGCTGGAATCTTTAAGTTTCTGCTACTCGGTTAAATACAACACAGGGAATGAAATTTATGCCCACCTCCACGCTATGGAATCCGAACCCCTGGTCACAATCGTAGCCAGTTTATTTCTTAGTCACAAAAGTTTATTTATTTTAAAAACTTTTTAAGAAATTCTACCAAGTACACTTAAAAGTTGATCATATTAGTCCAAGAGCCGCTTTTGCCTCGGTGGCTTTGTTGACCAAGCAACTGCTGGTTGACGTCTCTGCAGAAATCGTTCCCGCTCCTGCTCAGCAAGGTCAGCCATAAGTCTGTTCAACTGCTGCGACATATAATAAACGATTAGAAGCTGTAGCCACATAAAGAGAGAGAACATGAGCCTATAAAAGTTGCAGAGTCCAATGCATAGGTAAAAAAATAAAGTAGGATCCTTTCCCGTGATGAGACGATAGAAAAACTTAAAATGTACGGAGCAGCCGGCAACTGCAGCTACAAGAGCCACCAATGACGCACATGTAAGATTACGCAAGCGTCTGGACAATAATTGAGTACTCAAGCCAAGCGCCACTAGATCATCCAGAAAGCTTAAATACCTGTTGATGTAGGCTACAAGATTTCGGTTGCCCAGTAGAGCAGCTACCAGTATGACCAAAGTGGTGGCCACACCCAACAGTCGCTGCAGCAAGTTGCCCAAGACGGCCAAAGTCGATGGAGCTGCCACGGGCTGCGCATAGTTATGCCAATCCGTCAGCAATAATATCAAATTAACATAGCCAAAGAATAGGATGTGCAGCAAAGTGATTAGCAGTAGTGGCCAGGATATGTGAAAGCAATTCTTGCGCGAATTCAAAATGTAGGGAAAAAGACCGGAAAGACGCAAAGCCCATATAACCAAGTTTAAGGACTTCACAATGTTTTGCGATTTATTTGTACGCATATTGGAGCACAACTGAACCGTAGCAGCTGGCAGCATCGATAGTTACGTGGCGCAACAGTTCCCTGGGGTTATGCGTGCATTTTGTGCAGCTTAATCTAGATTCAAAACGTGCTGATGGCACCCTAGGGTGGGTACTAGAGCGATTTCATATCTGGCACAATTCGCTGAAGGAAGTGCTCAGTCCGCTATACTGGCCGTCATCGCTGCTGTTGTTCGTCAGCAGACCCTTCTTTGGCAGACTGGGCATAAATATATGCAATTGTTTCTTGCTATCCGGACTAGCACTTGACGCCTGTCCGCGTCCACTATGCGGCGGCGTGCTAAGCTCAGTCAGCTGTGGCTGTGCACGGGGCGAGGCAGCACCACTGTAGAGTCTAGCCGAAGCTAGTTGCCCAGCCAAGCGGCGTGTTGTGCTGGCGCTGCTACTCAAGGCACAAAGATCTATATTTCGTGCGGGTCTGTTCAAACGCACTGGCACGCCCTCCTTGTTAAAGATAATAGTAATGGGCTTGGCATTGGCCGCACTAGCTGGCGCCGCTGGCTGTGGCATCAACTTGGCGGGCTTTTTTGCACTGCCACGTAGCGGAGCTGTGGGCTGCCGCTTTTGCGCTGCACTGCGTCGCATGGAGTCGCCGCTTTCCAGCCTGCTGCGTTGCTGTTGTTTGCTGCGTTGACTGCAACGCGCCAACTGCGTGTGGCTGACTGCCGACGGCGTGGCAGTTCTTAATATGTCCGTGCGACCCGCCAGATCTAGCCAGTTGAGCACACGCTCGGCCAGTCGTTCCTCGGGATTAATGGAGTTATGGGAGGATAATGTGGACTGTATGTCCTGCAGCGAGCTACGTCGCGAATAGGGATCTGTAAGTTCGTGGCGATTGTAGCCCGAGTTATAGCTCTTACCGCGACTTAACAACCAGGCGCGACGCTTGGCATAACGTGAAGCCTTTTGGCTGCAGGAGGATGTGGGTGCTTTGGTTGAGTTAGCGGAGCCATGGATAAGACTCTGCTGTTGTTGTTGTTGCTGTTGCAGCGTCAGCTTGGTGGCGTCCAATAACAAATACTCGTCCAGCTCATCTACGCTGTCGCTGTAGAAGTCCGTCTCCTCGTATAGCTCGTAGGATTGGCTGGGTTGGCAAGCGACTGAAAGGAATTTGCAATGGATTAGTAGTGTGTCGATTAAAAGCTGATGATGCCTTCCAAGGAAGCCTGCAACATTTCTTACCTTCTTAGCCCCCACCTTGGAGACTTAACATATGTTAGATTAAATTCTTGTAGAACCATCTAGACTACAGATATTTCTGTCAAAATTTCCCTAAGGTTCCCTGTTGTTTTCATAATTTTACCTGTAAATCGATTCCAATGTTCTATATTCTAGAGCTTTCGAATCTTAGAAGATATTTCCGATGCTTAATATAATCTTCGATGAATTGCTTTGAAAATACAATATATTAACTAAAAAGGAATTACTGAAATACTTATGGATTACTGAAGACATAAAACTAATTATCTTCAAACGGGGCAGATCTTGGAAAGGCTATCATCTCACATTATCTCTGCGATAAGCAAGTCTTTACCACAGAACTTTCCTAGTAAGAAATCTAGTATAGTCATCTCTAGATACTAGATTAAAACTCTTTAACGACAAAAACACAAGAATTTCTTTAGAATTTTAAGTCTCTATAGAAACTTCAGTGGCCGTCGGTTGCGTAGTGGTAGCGTACTCGCTTTACAAACCGAAGGTCGGTGGTTCGAATCCCCGCAGTAGCACTGGTACATTTGCCTAGCACTGGCATCGCTAGCTCAAAGACGCTATTTGCCAATGAAAATCTCTATTAATTCCAGACACCGCCGTTCGGATTCGGCTATAAACTGTAGGTCCCTGTTCTCTTTGAACAGTTATTAATAGAGATCCCCATGCCCCGCCCAGGAGCGACTGACACAATTGTCAGTCAGGGAATATAGAAACTTCAGGAACTAACTAATTTAATTTGACTTAATTACCGCAAATCCCATATTTTATAATACATCTACCTAAATTTTAGATATATTATTCCCCCGCTTACCCCTTTGTCTACGCTGTGGACTGCCTGTATTCCCTTTTCGCTTCCAACGTTCACGTTCCCGTGGCTGATAGTCCAGTATGAAGTGTCGTCGATGACTGCGTCCCTCATTGGTTGTCTCCAGCCAAACTGAACGCACAAACAACGGACGACTTGCTGATTCCCAAATAGGACGCGTTGGTTGTCGCATTGTCGCCCGTGGATACCCAGAAATTAGTCGCTCGAACTGTTCAGTCTTAGTTCCACTTTTAGTCTGTTTGGCAATTAAACTTCTTGCATATTCATGTTAATGACTTAAACAAATCCAATCCCTGTTTTGTCACTAAATTTGGCGTAACTGTGTCGTCCTGGTTGCACTTCCGCGCTGTCATGCCAGCTCACTGGTTGCTGTTCCACTGCCGCAGCTGTTTGCCTGACTACGGCGACAACCGCGACCACGAATACACTGAGCGAAAGGATAGATAATTTTAAGGCCCAATGCCTTATTTAGGAACGTGATTTGAGCCAGCCGCCATACCCCAAATCTGGATAGTGCGTCTCCAAGCAGAGATGTTAGCCGTTTGACAAGCATTATCCAAAGCTACTTCGCTTCGCTTTATATGGTAAGTGGCTGGCTATCTAGCCATACCGCGGATAGGGTCTTCCTCTTTAGAGCATAGAGAACAGAATAAGATTTGGCCGGATTAAGGGTCATTCAACCTGTGAGCACAGCTCTCAAGCAAGTTGATGTACTCTTCTATCCCGTCAGCTGCTTCATAGTCTCACCATGATGTGTAAAACACTGCCAGGTCGTCGGCGTTCAATGCGATCAGCATTTTTTTTTTCTCTACAACCTGCATCAACCACATTAGGGTAGGGATGCCAGCAGTATACAGGTAACTCTTCAACCAGAATGTAGTCAAGCTCTGAAAATGTGCTTTTGATTTTGACTCGAAATCTTCTTTCCTCGAGTTATTTATGACTGCTATATGCCAAAGTACGGAGCGGGAAGCAAGATCTTAATTTTAGCCAGAAGACCGATCAGCCACATTCGGTCAAACGTCTGTTAGACTTCGAAATATACCCCAAAACAGTATGCTTGGGATGTATTTAGCCATTTTATATAGCTGTTCGATGGTGCTGTGTCCTTCCCTAAACCCAAATTGATGGTCGGGCAAAAATTTGCTGTGCTCATTGAACATCTTTGCCATTAGTCTCTCCCAAATTTTGACAAGAGTAGTAAGAAGGCTGATGGGACGCAATGATTCGGGATTCGCCTCTTTTTTCCCAGGCTTTATAATCATAGCAATGAGTCCGATTTTCCGTTGGGCAGGCAGGAACATTTAAGAAATTATTTCAGTTTAAAATAAGTATACTTTTGAACCTATTTTGCTGAATTTGAAAACACTTGAAAAATTTGTTTTGGTGAAATTGGGAGCACCAAACATTCGTTTTCCGTTTTTCTCAGTGCACCCGCAACGATGACTCCTCTGCCGGTATATATTAACATAAGCGCTGGAAATGTTTGTTTGTCCCGCTGCCTGGCTGCCGGAGTCAGTTGCCTATTGCCTATTGGCAATATGTAGCAAGTTTGCCGCCTTGACTTGCGGTTTAAGTGTCTTTGACACGCGAAATGCAGCCAACCCCTTCTCAAGACCCCAAAAAGTTTTGCTGAAGCTTTTGCTGTTTGTCAGTTGCACGTGCTTTTGATTTTTGTGTGTCAAATGCTCGGAGACAGTTTAATGAGTTGCAGGATTTTTTTTTGACTGGGAACCTAAATTACTAGGCCTGGTAAATTTCTGTCTCATAAAATTGCCATGTTAATCGTTGGTAGTGTTGCATTTTAAGTGGTTCCCATTAAAACAACCAAATTTATTTTCATTTCCGCTTGCATAATTTTTCCTGGATTATTTTTTGGGGGGGGGTTTCTTAGTGATGGGTTACCCAACTATGTTTTTTTGTTTTGTTTTTTGGCTTCTTGTCGCCAAATGGCATGCCTAATAACTTGGCCAACATATGTGACGGGTTAATGTTTATGTGGTTGACACGACTACGTTCTAAATTGATGGCTAAAGGGATTTTTACTTTCACTTATGACTGACTAGGTACGGTCTGGTACGACTTGGGGACAAGGTTGGTTACAAGCAGATGAGCAATTTTTAGCAAAACCAAAACGAACAATTTTGTTCGGATTCGTTTTTGCGTAATTTGTCAGTAAATATCTAACTTAAAGTTTAAACCTATTTCGCCGATTCGTTTTAATTCCTCTTGCAATAAAAGATTCGGTTTTAAGACGAATAAAAAATTAGTTTGTGTGATATTAGGAGTACCAAACATTCGGTTTCAAAACGAAACCAAATAAAATGTTAGGATTCGTTTTTAGGAGCAAGGCCGATTATTCGAAATTTTGATTTTACATTAAGAAACATGGCGTGCTGAAAAGAATTTCTTTCTCTCACGTAAAAACTTTGTCACAATTTTTCAAAAAGTCTGATGTGCGATCTTGCTGCTCCAAGATCTTTCCTACAGTCTTTAAACTATACGGTCCACTAATATATAAATATAATATATAGGATGTTGTTTGAAGGCATTTTAAACATAAAATAAAGGCGCTATTGCTATTCAGAAATGAAGAAATACATTTTGTTTGGTTCAAAAGAGATTCCCATTATTTAAAAGAAAATGGTATATGGCCTGTTGGCAAAATTTCCTACTATTTCAGCTTTATTTTTAAAGAGGCACCGCACCAAACAATGCATTTCTTCAAGCTTACCCCTATATTTATGCTTGTAATGCCCAGAACGCAGTGCTACAAAAACATCGATATTTTCGATGCATCGATATATCAAAGTTTATGTTAAGATATTCTGTTCGGACTAAATTTTCGTAGCACAATTTAAACTTCGATATATCGATGTTTTCCAGTTAAAAGCATCGAAAAGAAGAAGGTATTGTTCATGATGCAAAAATTCCGATATAAAAGCGTACTCGTTAAAAATTTTATCATAATTGAGTGATCACAAAACAGCTAACAGCTGTCAGAATGTGTCCTTATTAAAAAAAAGCACCCTATAAACGTTTAAATTTATAAACCATCTATTCTTATATTGTAAAATAACATAGAAGAACTAACAGTCGATATGGCTGCCTCTATGTGCAGCACTAACCACAACCCTGACTAATTGCCCCCACACATTATGTCAAAAACACTTAAAACTAAACTACACACGGTACAGTAAGTACTATGTACATATGTATGTATGTGACGACAGTCCATCAACTATATATAAAACAACTTGCAACTCAATTGAAACTATACGTAAAAAAAAACAACAACAACAAAAGCCCATTACAAACATGTTGAAGCGCAGAACTTTGAAAATGGCTCGATAACGAAGCCGGCCCAGCACTTTGGCGGAAATGCAATTATCCGGACGGAAGAACAAACCGTACAAAGTGCAGCAATAGACAAGCGACAAGTTGGCCTGGGTGTTGATAATAAATATAAACACAGCCGAAACATGCAATAAACAAATTGAATTTGCGCACAAGGGTTAAGTTTTATGGAAGGGTATATAAAAGTTCAAGGGCAGTACGATAAGTTAGTGAGCTTTTGAGTTCACTACATCTCATAAAATTACCTCGAGCCAAGAGGGGACTGGTATTTTCATTTTTCACAATCACTCCGAAAGAAATTTATTGTAAGAGTAGACTACGTCCAGAGCTGCTAATAGGATTTTCAGCGTACTACCCTATAGAACTCTGTTAGGGGATGATCCTATCATTGAAGGTCCACCTCTGTTGAAGTAGAAAACTTCAATAACTTTTTAAAGAAGACTTTTATTTTCAGTTAGGTTAGGTTTTAATTTTGGAATAAATGGACTCATGTATTGAGCTATCAAAATTTTTTGTCAAATAATATATACTCAAAATACTCGTTTATTTTAGTGGAGTTCTCTTCAAAGCTCTTAAAGGTGCGTATTTTACAAAAAGTCGAAAGCTTGTTTCAATAGCTTCCTCAATATTTTATTGTTTTACAATCTGGTAAAGGTATTTGAAGGGAACATCGTAAATTTCTAAGCGAAATATTTTGAGAAGTCGCTGGCTCATCAAACTGCCCTCGTTGTATGGCCTGCGGTGCCAAGTGCCTCTAAGTAAACGCTTCCGTGTCAGACGCAAGAGGCACAACTACAACAATCAATTGCAATCAACAGGGGTGGATACAGAGGGTGGTTCCAGGGGTCGCGGACCACTCCATTAATACTAGAGTTTATTTAAAGTTTGGAATATGTTAAAAGTATAGATCGGAATGTAAGTCCGGCGGCTACCGCAAAGACCCTGCAAAATGAATGGGTAATGTAAAGGATTTTAAATGCTACGCACTCCGAAATTGCCCAAGATTGAAAATGTTGTCCAAAACCGAACAGTGAACAAAAGGAATACTTCAATTAATGTTTTCATTAAGACGGACGTGACGGCCTCGAATTACCTCTATCAATTCCAGCTTTTATTTATTCCAGTTAATCAAAAGTTACCCCTGCAATTGTTTTCTGGTTCCGCTCCTGGCAGGCATACATAAACACTTAAACTGAGGCCAATTAAATGCGTCGTTGGGCCACGCGACGTATGAGCAATTTGCGTGTGTTTGGCTTTTGTTGCAAAGTTGCAAGGTTGCCCGGGTTGCCAAGCTGTCAGCTTGCAACTCAATTAGTCAAGCAATCTTGTCCTACAAGTTGTAATTAAAAACTTTTTAGCAACAGCAAATTTTTTTTTGCGGCCTAATGCAATTTTGTAAGCAGTTTGGCAAATTGCTTTTACAGCGCCATCTAGCGCTAATTGTACGCAAATTATTTTTACAACTTAATTACAAAGCTGTGTTTTGTTGTTGTGCTCTTTCTTCATAGTGCCCATCATACCCGAGTTTCTGTACGACATACGCCATCCGGATGCACCGCTTGACAGCTTTCCGCGCACGCCGCTTACCACGAATACTCCGCCACCGCCAACATCCTGTCCCTGCGGCAAGGATGGCAACGAAGGTTCAACACAGCTAGAGGTATCCACACTTAGTCCAGAGGGTAAGTTAGAGCATTTAAATGAAACTAGTTTGACTCGATTATGCAATTTCATAAATAGAAAACGAGACATTTTATCGGGAGATGGAGGCGCGTCACAACGAGTTGGTGGGTGAAACCGTGGAGGTGGGTTTGCTATTTGCCTCTAAGGCCTTTGTGCAGCTACTGGTTAATCCAATTGTGGGACCACTTACGCATCGGTAAGTGACATGATATTTTTTAATATGCTTAAGATAAAAGGAAAAAACAATATATTATTTTAATGGGTGTCCCTCTTATTACCCTTGCAGCATTGGCTATAGCATACCCATGTTTGCTGGTTTTGTCATCATGTTTCTGTCCACGATAAGTAAGTCTAAATTGTTATATCCAAAATATCTTCAACTCTTAACACTTTTTCGCAGTTTTCGCCTTTGGTCGCTCCTACTTGGTGTTGTTCATAGCGCGCGCCTTGCAGGGCATTGGCTCCTCCTGCTCTAGCGTTTCCGGCATGGGCATGTTGGCTGATCGCTTTACCGACGACAAGGAGCGTGGCAATGCCATGGGCATTGCTTTGGGTGGTTTAGCGCTGGGCGTGCTCATAGGTCCACCCTTTGGCGGCGTTATGTACGAATTTGTTGGCAAATCGGCACCTTTTCTTATTCTCGCTGGACTCGCTCTGGGTGATGGTTTGCTGCAACTATTCATGCTGCAGCCTTCCATACAAAAAGCTGAAACGGAGCCACCTTCGTTAAAAAGTCTGATTAGTGATCCTTATATACTTATTGCTGCGGGCGCTATCACATTTGCCAATATGGGTATTGCCATGTTGGAGCCCTCTTTGCCACTCTGGATGGTGGACAATATGGGCGCAACACGTTGGGAACAAGGCGTTGCCTTCTTACCTGCCTCTATTAGCTATTTGATAGGCACGAATCTGTTTGGACCACTAGGACACAAAATTGGACGCTGGTTTGCCGCTTGCCTGGGCTTAATCATTATTGGCGCTTGCCTTATATTTGTGAGTAGAGGTTTTGAAAGACACAAAAGATTTAAGAATGTTAATATAGAAACGATCACAAAAATTTGACCGATAAGCAGGATAAAAGATCGATAATTAAATGAATGTTTCAACAGATTCTTAGATCCTTGATCGATACTTAGAGCTATATTTGCAGATAGATTAATATTTGAATCCATGTCTAAATCGATACTAATATCAATCCTTAAGTCGATGCACAGATCGATGATAAGATCAAAGCTTAAATCTATGATAAGATTAATAGTTATGTCGATACTTGAATCGATGCTTAATCGATGCTTAGATCGATCAGCGCTTAGACTTATGATAAGACCAATGCATAGATCGACGCTTAGATCGTTACTTATATCGACGATAGATTGATACTTAATTCTATGCCTAAATCGATACTTTAAATCTATGCTAAGATCGATAAGCCAATGCTTAGATCGACCAATGCTTGTTTAGTTCGATGCTTAGATTGATGCTTGGATCGATACTTTAATGAATTCTTAGATCGTTAATCAGAATTATCCTTAGATCAATGCTTGGACCGATACTAAGATCAAGCGGCGCTTAGGCTATTACTTAGATCAATAGTAAGCATCATTACTTAGATCTGAATCAATACTTAAATCTATGATTAAATCTATACTTAAATGAATGCTTATATTGATGCTTGTACCGATGCTTAGAACTAATCTTGGATCGATGCTTAGACCCATACTTAGATCGACGATCAGACGGATGTTTAGAGCGATGCTTAGATCGATACTTATATCAGTGCTTAGATGCAGACACCTAGATGGATGCCTGGATATATTCATAGATTGACGCTTAGCACCATGATCGATAACTTTATAGATACTTATTTAGAACTTTCATTTAACATAACCCATGAAACAAATGTAAATGTAAATTGGTTGGCAACTTTGGTAGTTATACCCAAAAATTAGAAGTTCCACTAAAAATAACCTGTTGTCACGAAATCAGTATGCCGACTCATCCAACACATCCACAACATCGGATGGTCACTGTAGAAATTAGGAAGCTACAGGGTACAGTACAGTCGGAATGTACGGACTTTAACAATTCCCCGAAGTTTGGCATATGCCGCCCCCTAGTTTACAATAAAAATTTTGATAATTCAAAAAGCAAAAAAAAAAGATTCAAAAATCGAATAAGTCGATTTTTTAAACATATTGGTTACCTTTGCGCTAATATAAACTCTACCCCTAGATACCCATGGCCACCCACATCACACATTTAATAGTACCCAATGCCGGCTTAGGCTTTGCCATTGGCATGGTAGACTCCTCAATGATGCCGGAGCTGGGCTACCTCGTCGACATACGTCATTCCGCCGTCTATGGCAGCGTCTATGCTTTAGGTGATGTCGCTTTCTGCGTTGGTTTTGCCGTTGGTCCAGCGTTATCCGGCTCGCTGGTCAAGTCCATTGGCTTTGAGTGGATGCTGTTTGGTATTGCCATACTCTGCTTTATGTACGCTCCGCTATTGACGCTGCTGAAGAATCCACCCACCAGTGACGAAAAGAAGGTGCGTATGGCTAATGAGGCTGCAGCAGCTGCGGCGGCACTGGCTGCGGCACAGGAAGCCGCCGCTGCTAAGTCAATTGCCAGCCTGACTGCATCCTGTCCGGCTATAATGCATGGCACGATTACGGCGGATGCACACAGTCTGGATGGCAAGACGAATGCGGCATTTGAGTGTGAACGACTTTGATTTAGTTTGATTTTTTTTAAGTTTATTTTTTATATATTATATTATATATTTAGTGTTTATTTTTTGCTTTAAGTACTAGTTATAGTTAGTTTGGTGTTTGTATGCTTAAGTTTTTAATGATCTTAATTTTGATATAAATAAATTTGTATATTTAGCATTTTGAAAGTTTTGAGTTTTTTATTTCTTATGCATTTGGTTCGCAATTTTATGATAAAAAAAAAATTACTAACTTTGGCATATATTTTAAATTATAATCATTTACAGGCTTTGATCTTTGGACGCGATCGCTCTCAGGTACGTTATGTTACCTACCAAAACTATGATGATGATGAGTAAACCAAAAGGATTATAAACGCGCATACTTTAAAATTGTTATACCTAAATGTCATAATTCAGCTTTAGAAAGAAATTGTTAAAAAGAATATTTGAAATTTAAAAATTTTAGAATTTGTAGATTTCTTCTCATGTTTTGAAACAAATTGCATGATTTTCTATATAACTTAAAAAAACATAATATATACACATGCTAAACACCATATTCTCGTATTTCGAGACATATCTAAAGTGCAAAATGCGTTTCTTAATTCGCTTAAAACTCATTTTTGCCCGAAATAGCTTTCACCGCCATTTTAACTTTGTTTAAGGCCTATACGCAGTTCGAAAAATTTCGCGAGGAATGACAAAACTTCATATAAAAAAAAAATCCCAAATGGGATATACCAAATGGGATTTTTTTCATACTTTCAAACATCATATAAAAAACAAATTCCATTTGGGATATCAAGTTTTGTCATTCCGCGCGAAATTTTTCGAACTGCGTATACCCCTTTAACTTGAAAATTATTATTAAAATCCTACTATGAAATATGGTCACACTTATTAAAAAAAAAATAATGCATCATAACTTTTGCAAAATTTCACTTTAATATTAATAAAAGTTTGAAAATAGAGCACTCGATTACTTATAGAAAAAAGTTAATAATGTATATTCCATATTTCGTTTAAAACACATTTGCTCCCAAAATAACTTTCCCCGTAATTCCAACTCAGTTGTACTTTAAATCATTGTATAGAATCCTATTTTCAAATACGGTCACACTTATTAGCAAAAGAAAAATTTTATCAAAAATTTGCTTCAATTTTCTGTCTAAACAAATTTGCTTGAAAACAGAAAAATATATATTTTCAAAAAAAAGTTCATTACGAATTCCACCCAATTTCTGCTACAATAAGAAACTGCGTTTAAAGTTCCTTTAGGCACAAAGGAACAATTTTTAATAATTGAACTTTGCTACTGCGTATTCTTTAAGCTAAATAATGTAAGCTGTTTAAAAAAACACCCTGTATTACTGTCTTTAGCATTGCCTCAAAGCTTTCTTAAAATTTCATTCTTTAAAATATCAAAATTTATTATAAATTACTTAAAAACCAACTGGAACTGGTTTTTACATAAAGGCCTATACGCAGTTCGAAAAATTTCTCGCGGAATGACAAAACTTCATATAAAAAAAAAGTCCCAAATGGGATATCCCAAATGGGATTTTATTTTTATATGAAGTTTTGTCATTCCGCGCGAAATTTTTCGAACTGCGTAGACCCCTTAATACAACTTTAAAGAACTCAAGATTCGTATACTATCTCAAAAAAAGGCATACACCAAGTCAAGAAAAAAGCAAAGTCACAAAAAAAAAAGTGACCAAAAATCCAAAAAAAAAAATTTATTCAAAAAATGACCAAAAAGATCAAAGCTACAACCAAAAATATCAGAAATATCATATGAATTCAAAATAAATTGTTGTTATTGTTCAATGTTTAATAAAGTAGTTGTATACAATCATTACCGAAAAACTGAGGCCCTTTGTTCCATCTAGGAACTACGGGAAAATATATATATAATCCCGCAAAACTAGACCAAAATTTAAAATGCTTACAACTAAGCATATCAATATGTAACCTCCAAAGAAATATATTATATAAAACTAAAAAAAACACATGTTATTGTCCAAAGCCAAATATCACTTAAATACCAGCTAATAGAAACTCTTAACTCAAGTATTTCAAGGCATAACGCGCCGAAAGCGCCAAAAAAAAACTAAAAAAAAATTAATTAATTATATATAACTTAAATATATATTTGTATAAAATGTATTGCAAAAAATTGCGGTTACAATGTAAAGTTCGCTAAGACGGGTTTTGTTTTATAAGAAATTATTAAAAAATTATAGGGAACTTGTTGGTTTAGCTTTTGAGAAACAGTTTAAAAACTAGCTCTCACGTAGTAAAAAATTAGAATAGCTTGGTAGCACACAGTTCGAAAAGGATATAATTTCAAAAAAAATGCATCATGTAAGCTGCTTAAAGCTTTTGAAATAAATTTGGTAGCAATTCCAAAAAGGAAGCTTGGCCTGTTAGCAAGAGCTAGCTAGCATAGAACTGGTTGCGTACTGGTTCAAAAAGGTATAGTAGTCACTGCTTAAGCTCTTTGTTATCTAAATAGCTTACGTTGCAGATCGAAAATGAGTAAAAAAAAACTGTTTAGAGCATAAATGAGATTTTTTTGAAAATACTAAATATTTAGTAAGAAAGAGCAAACATTAATTGAGTAAGAAAGGTATAGTAGTTTTATAAAAAGGTATATCGGAGAAAATCTTCAAATTCCAGAGAATACAAATTTGCATAAACTAAAGTTTCTTATGTAGATGATGGCGCAAACAACTAAGAACCCTACTTAAAACTGCAAGCAATATAAATGCAAAATCTTTCAAAAATAAAATACCAAAAAGTTTTGAAAAAACTTAGTACAGTTTAAAAAAAATCTCAAAACTGCGCTCAAAAATCAAACAGAACCTTTGGTTCTCTATACTCTACTCCCAGCATAGAAGGTTTATGTTAACCAAAGTGCAGCACGCCTTAACTGCATTGATTTAGTGTGAACCTTAAAGCGTTTAGGGTGGCCCAATATATATAGAAAAAATATTTTTTTAAAGAAAATTTAATTAAGCTATAGATTTGGACTTTGTATAAAAAATTTGGCTTAAAAAAAAAATCACGCATAACACTATAAGTAATGCATAAAATCCTGACTAGAGCTTAAAAGCATACTAGGGTACAACATGAACATTTCAAGCAGATCCCCCTGGTTAGGATTGCTAAAACTGGCTGTACCATGCTGCTGGCAACTAAAACCTAACAGCTTAGCTGTGCTGCAGCATGGTACAACCAATCCAACAACAACTTAGACCCGCATCATGCGCGCATTATCCGCATAGACATTAATATTCACATGATAGGGCGTCTGACTGGTATCCGTATTTTGCATTCTCAATTGACTGCTATGACGCCGCATGGCTGGTGAATCATGACGCACACGCACCTGACGAAACTCCACATCGCGTTCGGCCGCCTTTGAGCTGGTTATTCTTATGGGCAGATTATTAATTCTGGTGAAGGTCTGGGCTGGCTTGGTAGCAACATTTTCTTTAACAGACGTTTCTGCAGCGCGTTTTAAGCTGCTGGATCTGCTAGCAGCAGCTGCAGCTGTTTCTCTTTTTGCATTCAAGTTGGTAGCAACTACGGAGCTGCGGCGCTCTAATGTCCTGGCAGCAGCTTTTGAACCACTAGCTCTACTTTCAGCATTTTCATGCAAGTTGGTAGCAACTCTAGAGCTGCGTCGTTCCAACGTAGCTGTTCTTCCAACATTTTCATTTGTCTCTTTATTATCATTGTTAGCACCTCTAGAACTGCTTCGCTCCACTCTCCGGACCGTTGCATATACAGCTTCAGCTATGCCTGCATCATTTTCATACGCATTGGTAGAAATCCGCGAGCTGCGTCGCTCCAAACTACGTGCAGCAACATTTTTACCATTAGCTGTAACTCTATTATTGTTCAAGTTATTCACAACTCCATAACTGCGTCGCTCTACGCTCCTTACTGCAGCATATGCATCATTAGCTATGCCTTCATCATTTTCATTCGTATTGGTAGAAATCTGTGAGCTGCGTCGCTCCAAACTTCGTGCAGCGGCGTTTCTGCCATTATTTGCTCTATTCTCATTCAAGTTAGTAGCAACTCGCGAGCTGCGTTGTTCCAATGACCTAACATTGGCTTCCGTCTGCAGACTTTGCAAATTCTGCATTGAGCTCTGCAAGCGTTGCGCTCGCCGCCCATTGTGACTCGATAATTGTGGACTTGTGGGCGGTACCGCTGGTCTGTTTAAGCTCTCACTAGATCTCAATCGAAAGGGCATCATGCCCGGTAGACGATCATTCGATGACGGTCTATACAAATGGGATTGCATTATAACAGTGGGCGGCGGGCTAGCTGCATTTTCATGGATTACTCTTGGACGCATGGGCAAACGTTCGCTTTGTTCTCGAACACGTCGTCGACTTTCACGCGCACGCGCTAGCTCACGCAAGCGATCGTGCTCGCGTGACATATCCAGCTCCAGCAAACGCTGCGCATCTTTTTCGCGTTCTATTTCACGCAAACGTTCCCTAGCTTGCTCACGTAGACGCGCTAATTGTCGTTCCGCTTCCACCTCACGCTGTCGTTCACCGCTTAGCAGACGCTCCCGCGCCAGACCTGCGCGTAGACGCTCACGATGCTGTTCTTGCAGGCGTTCTTGTAGCAGCGGATCATTGTAGCGCGTGTGCGCATAATTGCTCAACTTTTGCGTGCTGTCCGGCTCGGGAGCAATAGAAAATTTCGACAGACGTTTGTTTATGCTAAACGTATCTCTGGACTTACTTCTGGAACGCGATGTGGACCTCTGCATCTTTGCAGCGTTATCCGTATTGTTTAGCAGGCAGCTGTCCGTTTCTATTTGTATGCGTACATTGTCCACTTCCGAGCCTGGCTCCACTGTGCCTATGTTGATGTTGATTTCACAACCGGAGCAGCAGCTGCGCTTTGACTCCAGCTGTGTACCTCTGCCAGAGCGTGTCTGGGAAACGCTGCGCTGTTGCTGCTGCTGTGGCTTACCCGTTGCCAACGAACTGCTTCTGCTGCGTATAGCGCCAGCATGGTTAAGACTGGTACGACTGCCTGCGGGAGCATGCAAGACAGCCTGACTGGTTTGAAGCTTGAGCGGTTTGCTCAGACATGTTGCGCTCGTTGTACGCAAACTGTGCAAGGAACTGCTACAGCTACGCAGTTGCGCTGAGTTGGTAGGTTTTAAAGGAGCATTACCCGTGCCGCGTAAAGCATTACGCACGCCCTCACCGTTATTACGACGAAACTGCGGCGCTACGGTGACGCTGTGCTGCCGCCTTAATAGTTCAGTAGTGCCCGCTGGCAGCGGCGTTGTATTGATGCTCTGGAAGTTATGCAGTATGCGGCGACGTCGATGCATATAAAAGTCGCTGGAGGCATTATCGTTCAATTGTTCACGCGAAAAGTTTCGATTGTAATAGAACGTTTCCGTTTGAGGTGCTTGCTTAATGATTTCCTTGGTGCGTGGCGGAGACGCACAGCGCGGGGCAGACATTGGAAACTCGCGCCTGACAAAATTTTGCGGCGCATAGGTGGGTTTTTCAGCATAGCGAAAGTTAAACGATTGAGTTTTAAAGGGATCATGCTCAAAGATGTCGGGCACCTTGCGCTGCACCAGATCTCTGCGCACTACACGCTCGCCCACGCCCAGACAAACTGTCAAAAAAAAAAGGGCGCATTTTTTAGAACAATTAAAGTTGGACGTCAGCTAAAGCTTACGTAGATTCCGACCACGATTCATGTTAAACGACTAAAATTTTGTGTCTACAAGGGACTTGGGCCAAATAGTTAAGGATTGCCTTTCAATCGTTTTGTTTTAAATGACAAGATCGTCTAAAATTATAAGTTTTAATAAACAAAAAATTTACACAGTCGACTTGGTTTGACAGACAACGAAATATATGATAGTATGTGGGCACCAAACGCTTTGGGTGCACACTAAAACTCTGAGCGCAGTTCGGTGTCACGCTTGGGCAGCATATTGGCCAAAAGTTGCAGCCTTCTATAAGTAAATCAATTTAAATTTAAACATGTTAATGTTACTATATTATATATTTAAAACTAAACTATGCTAAACAAAAAACATTGTAAAATTGTTGCATATAAAAAGCACACAAAAGTTATCTGACGCATTAAGGGACAAAAATTTAGTAGTTAAGCTATATTATAGCATGTTTTAAGTACAAGTTATAGCAACATATTATGGCTAACTATAGTGGTACAGGCGCGCACAAATTGTGCAAATATAATTTGATAAAATTTTTTGGTTTTTATTATGAAGATCACTTGGATCGCAAAGTCGGATACTAACGCGAGATATTTGAATGGCTGCAAGTGTCTCTAAGCGTTGTGCGCATAATTATGGCATGTAAAATCTGCAAATTTGTATAATAACTACAAAAAGCTGTTAACAGCATTTGCTACAAAATAGACAGTTTGTGCGCGCGCGGAACTAGTTAAATTTAAGCAAAAAACTACACACATAATTTATAATTAACAAAAAATTATTATAGCAAAAATTTATGGCAAACTATTTGAAAACAAAAAACACTGTATTATGGCAAATGCGCAAATGAAAAAGTTTAAAGCAAACATTATGTAGTAAATCGCAGGTATACAAAAAGGTTATCTAGAAAATTGTATATAAAAATAGCTGAAATACTTGCTGATTATTATTGTTGTTTTCCAACTTACTAGTCTAAAAATTTAAACTTAACTTCTAAACTAAACTAACTAAAAGCTATTCTGTTGTTGAAACTTTCCATGCTTTGAAGAATTGCAAAATGCAATCATACACTGAAACACAACCCAAAATTTATAATACTATCTAACAACATTGAACTTGCTATAAAATTATTATGCTTAATGCAAAAGCATTGTACAGGGTATTTACACATAATGTACTAAAACTAAACATAAAAATTATATATGTTTAGCAAAAGTTTTGTTCGATTTTTGTATTGTTGTGCATATATAGACAAGTATAGTACAATTTTATGCTATATATAACGGCTAAGCAGTCGATATTAACGTGTGAATTAGACAATATAGCTTAAACATAAATATATAAATGCATATATACATATATATTATAGCCAAACAAAAGCGTTGAACTCGTTGTCTAAACTTGTATGTTGTATAAATCATATACTATAAAAAAAGCTGGTATGGGGTCAAACAAACTTACTATAAAACTTACCATAAATATTTGCATTAAACAATTTCATGCTATAAACTATACATGCATAATTATAAATCATATGTACGCTGTTTTTTTTTATAAACAAAACAGGTTTTGTGCACAGTATTTAGCTTAACCTTATAGCATATACATATATAAATATATAAAAAGTTATTAACTATACAATTTAAAAACACACACACATATACTCTCTCTCAAGTATTAAGTAATACTATTACTATAATAACCATTAGTTTTTCGTAGTTTAGCGCGAGCATATTAGTCAAAAAAAAAAATCATACTAAACTTAACAAAAAAATAAGTAACTCTAAATTATAGCAAACATTTATAGCCGTAGACAATTATTGCATTTTTATAATTGATACTCTTAAAACGCTAAAAGATGTGTAATCATGTCATGTCATGTGTAGGGTGGAGTTTACTGGAGAAACCATAAATTATAGCAAAAAGCCAAACAAATACCTAAAAATTACATAACTTAAAAATATTATACTATATGGCATACTTATTATACTTACAAATGTTTAAGTATTTATGGCAATTTAACTAAGCTGATTGATAACTATAAAACATTAATTAAACAAAGTTGAGTTTACTATATACTCGTCGTACATCAAATGGAAATAACAAATATGTAACTGAAGTTGTTGGTGAATAAACAAGCTACACTTGAAAACAAATCATTAAATTGTTTTTTCTTTTTACACAAGACCCCAATAATGCGCACATTTTTCTTATTCCATTGAATCTTTATTAAATTTAAACATATTTATATACATTACTAGAGCTGTGGTTAGAACATGCTTAATTCCAATTACAAGGTTTTAGCTGCATAGCTTAATCAATTAGCTACGAGTTTCATATACATAATTATTTATAATTTTTGAATATTATATGAGCTCCTTTTTATAAAAAGGACAAATTTTCGTCTTACAAGCTAATCTTTTTTTTTTAACTTATTTGCACTTTAAACTTGAAATTAAAAACTTTCACAAAGCTTAAAAGAAAAGAATTTGTTCAAAACATACAATTTTCAAAGCGTTTAAAAGAAAAGGTCAAGATTTGTTTTAAGATTGTAAGTATGTACACATTATGTGCAAATTTTTTTTTAAAAACGTGGTAGGATCGAGTTGTTGGGTACCAAACTTAGTAGCTAGACCCTTTGAGGCTACTGTTGAAGCCTTTTTGCTTTTTTATGCAACTTTTGAATCGTCCAATTGAGCCGACTCGTTTTTGTCTCTAGCAAACTTGATAATCTGATTCAAGCTCTCACCCAGCTCCTCCATAACTTCGCGCTCGGTTGAATCAATCGGTAAGTTTTGTTTCTCATGCATAACAATGCGAGATATCATGCACATAATGGTGGCCTCAATTACATCGTCCGTAAGATAGACGTTTGTGCGACTATGTGGAAGTGAACCCATTGCTCTAGGCAATGCGCTTAAGTTATCCATCGTGTCCATATCAACATCGGGACGATCTTCCATGTTTCGACAACCTGTAAAATAAAACAAAATTAGTTAGCTATAAAAAAGCACTGTAACACTTGAACAAATGGTTATACGTACCGACACACTTGCATATGCTAGAACAAGGTATCTTGGCCTCATAGCACTCGCAGTAGTTCTTAAGGCAGCCAGAACGCTTGCAGTTGCAGCCTTTGTTATGCGCACGCATATCGCCTTGATCCCGTGCTGTAATCTTGGGTCTGCAAAAAAAACAAATTATGGCCCAATGTTTTTTTCTCTTTGTACTATTTGCATTATTTATTTTTTTTTAAATAGGACTACAACAAGATCGTTCAGGATCATCCAGATAAATCCAATTGGCCTTCATTAAAAAGCATTCAAATAGAGTTGAATTGTTTTAGAAAAAGTAGGTATCATCAAACTCTTACTCTCAAGATTCACAAATCTTTTGCAGGTCTTATTAATGGCCTTGAAAATTCAATTCGCCATCGTTTTAGCTCTAAACCTTTTTCGAGCAGAAAGTTAAAGCTTGACGGAAAAAAATACAATACATACTAGAAAACCAGGGTAGGGTACAGTAAGTATACGATGATCTAGAAAATATTGTCGTCGGAAGTCACTGAACTTGCCAATAAAGGAGCTTAAAAAAAATTGCGTTGTCAAACTCAATGTTCTGATTTTTCTTAAGGTTTTCCCGATTCGGAATATTTTTATACCATTTTCTCTTTGTGTTTGAATTAATCGTTCCCGACTATATTCTTATGAACTATTTAAAAAAAAAAAAAAAGTAGCCGGTTAATCTATACTTGATTGCCTACACTAAGTTTAAAACATTGACCCATGTACTTACTTGAATGCGCTGGGATTGCGATCCAGACAACTGCGTATGGCGCGTTGCCGCTCATCCTCAAACTCCAGATTATTAAAACAGTCCTTACACGTGCAATCCTGACAGAATTCGCCATTCGCAAAACAATCGCAATAGAGTTTAAGGCACTGCGACTTGCTGCAATTGCAATGCTTTCTTCTGCTTGCCAGACCGGCCAGCGCATCGGCGCCAGCCTTTGGAACAGCAGCTGCTGCAGATGGCGCTGGTTTTAATATATCGAAGAGCGGCTTGGCTGGCACGGGTTTGCTGCCACTGCTTGTTTGTTGACTTGCTTGCGCCTGTTGTTGCTCCTGTTCCAATTGCTGCTGCTGCTGCTGCTGCTGCTGTTGGAGCTGTTGTTTCTGCTGCTGCTGTTTGATTTGAGCTTGTTTTTGCGGTATTATTGACTGCTGCGGTGACGCTAATCTTTGTAGCTTCTGTTGGGCTAGCATACGCCGTTCAGTCACCGCCTTCAAATGCTTATAGCGTAATTGTTGCGCACCGAGCGCGTGTTGCTTTGATTCGGACAGAGTGTAAGGTCGCCGCAAGGTTTGAATTGAGCCACCTGAAGTGGGGCGTGTGGCACTATTGCAGATCATATACTTTACGCCATTTGTGCCGCTAGCCTTAATAATGTTGTAGACCTTCTTGCCAAGATTGTGCACTATGGGACCAGTTACATTCTTGCTACTACTGCTGCTGGCGGTGCCCTGCACCGAAACGCGTTGCATGGTCTGCCGCGCTGGCAGTACTTTATGTAGATGCTGTTGCTCCTGTTGCTTGTTCTTTGGCACCATGACAACGTACCGAGGCCTTTTAACCTCCGGTTCTGGATCACTGTTGTCGCTGGCATCATCACTGGCTAGCTCCTGTATCTTCATATTAAGGTCAGACAGCTTGTGCTTAAGGCTTACTTCCATGTTGCTGCCCAGTGATTTGACCAACGGTCTGTTGTTTGCTGCGCTTGAGGTGCTACTTGTTGGAGGGATCACGGCACGCTGTTGGAATATATATTTGTATATATGTTAGTTACGTGGCATTAGTTGTTTAGTCTCATTCTCTTACCTTGACCAATGATTGTGTTTGTGTTACCGGCACAATGCTGCCTCCCCTCATAACATACTTGGTAGTGCCTGAAGCAGTACTGCTTGCAGCGGTATTTTGTCGCACTATAGTTAACTTTTGTGATAAGGCTCCAAGCTGTTTACTGGTGCTATTTGTAGGCGTATTAGGTTTAGTCGTAACCGTAACTGCAGCGCCGGGTTCACTAGTTTTAGTACTGACTGCAGTGCTGGTGGCCACTTTACTGGTATTCGGCAATACCCGTACGTATTGAACGCCACTCTTGCCTTGAAGCTGTATTGCATGCACGGAGCCAGCACCGGTTGTGGGCGTTACTGCGCTGCCAACCGTGGGTTTTGATACTGTTGCCGTTGTAGCTGCTTTGGGGGATAGTTTAATAATGTTCTTGCTGGAAACTACAATTTGTTTGCCCGTTGAACTTTGTACAATCATCTTTCCCGCTGTTAGCGATGTAGTTGTGGACGGCGAGGCGGGCGTGCTGCTGCTGCTTGCTACTGATGTACTTGAAATTGAAGTGACTGACTTTTGTGGCGACTTTGAAACTAACTGAGCACTTGTGGCAGGGTTTAACAAATTCTTTGTTACCACTACTGCACTGGGCGAAAGCTTAATGGCTGCTTGGGCAGCCGCTGCGGTACTACCAGATGCTTTGGGCGTAACTCCTGCTGACGTTGTAGGAGCAATAATATTGGTAGACGGCGTAGTTGATTTAGGACTGTTTAGAACCACAGATGAACTTTGATTCAGTTTAATTAATTTGCCATCGGCCGTGCGCACTATTTGAAAAGGCATTTTTTTGGGAGTACCAATTACTGTCGGGCTGTTGGCCCCCTCAATTGGCTTTTTTACCACTACGGAAGGTGAAATTGCTGTGCTGTGACTTGTTTTCGCTGTATTAATGGGAGTTATGCCTTTAATAGTTATAGTCGTGCTGGAGGGCACAGCGGCTTTAACCAGTCCTGTTCCAGCAATAGTCATACCTTTGGCCAATACAGCTTTTTGTATGCCTGGCGGCATTACCAAAGACTTGGCGGGAGCGGACACAAAACGGCTCTGTAGATTGACATTACCAGTGGTTGGCGAAATGTTAACTGCAGCTTTTGTTGTTGTTATTGTAGGAGATGCTGTGACTTTGGGTGTTGTTGCAGAAGCTGCTTTCTGCAAGTATAAAACTCTGCCATCGGTTGTCTTAATTTGTGTCATCACAACGCCGCTTAGATTCTTCGTCGCTGTTGTTGGCGTTGTAGCTGTGCTAACTGTAATGGTTGTGCCAGTAGTTTTGATCGTTGGTGGATTTGCTAATTCTTTTAAGGGGCGCGCTGGAATTTTGTTTAAAACTTTGACATCCGTTACTTGCGTTTTGAAGGGTGGCGTTTTCATTATATTAGTCATAGCTCCAGGCACAACTTTTATAGAAGTGCCTGATACCGAACTCAATGAGGACTGCAAGCGCTTGTTTTCCAGTATTTGAATTGTTGCTTTTTTTGGTCGTGGCGTGTTTAAAGAATCATTTGCAGATGTGGATATAAATTCTTCCGCTTCAGCCGCATCACTATGCTTGGATGTCGTTGGCGGCTCCAACAAGTCATCGAAACTTAGTTCGGGCAGCGGCGTGGTGTCGTCTAACGAGTCTGTAAGATGTTGAAATATTGAATTTAAAATATCGTCAATAATAGTTCATTATTAAATACCAGAACTGTTGGCTGCGTGAACGTTAAACATTTTATTTTAGAAACGATTTAAATTGCAATTCAATTTCAAAAATTCCTTTTGTGTGTATCAGCTGCGCACCAAAGTGCGCCCATGTATTTACCAACACTGACGTTACACAGCACTTAGCATATGACAGGCATTATGCAGCACCGTGACTTAAAATCAAAACAAACCAAAATCGCTTTTATCTGTTGTTTATTCTTTGAATCAATTGTACCTCTTGCTTAACAATTATGCATTAAAAATTGGCTTAAATATATTTATTAACGATCGACATTAGTACTGTTATATGCATGACTTGATCTACTTTTTAGCGGCAACTTTCTTTTCACGCGCCTTCTTGCCTTCTGTTAGCTCAAGACGCTGGGCCTCGGATAAGCCTGGCATGACTTTGGTAACAACGCCAGTACCCAAAGTCAAGTTGCCATCACGTAGTGTAAAGCGCTGACCCTGCTCCAGAACCATGGGACGAATTAAGCGCAAGATTAGCTTAGTGTCCTCGCCAGGCATGACCATCTCTTTATCGGGTATTTGCACCTGAACTGCACAGTCCCAGGTGCGTGAGAACATCTGTAGCTGAATAAAAGACATAAAGGGCTTCGTGCGACCGCCCTCATCCTTGGACAATATGTAAACTTGTGCTTCCAGCTGATCTAAGGCCTTAACACTGCCTGGTTTGCACATAACCATGCCACGCTTAATATCATCACGTTTGACGCCACGTACCAGTGCGCCCAGTTGATCACCGGCTTGAGCCTCATCTAAAATTTGATGGAACATCTCCACGCCAGTGACTGTAGACTTAAGCACCTTGTTGTAACCAACAAACTCGCACTCCATGCCCTTCTTGACGATACCACGCTCTAAGCGGCCTGTTACGACCGTGCCGCGACCAGGAATAGAGTATACATTCTCTACAGGCAGCAAGAAGGGTTTGTCAAGCTCACGCACTGGCGTAGGTATAAAGCTATCGACCTCCTCCAACAGTTTTAGTATAGCCTCAGAGCCAATTTCAGGATTTTTGTCTTCGAGCGCGCACAGTGCAGATCCCTTTACAACAGGAATCTTTTCGCCATCGTAGCCCATTTCAGTCAAAAGTTCACGAATTTCCATCTCTACAAGGTCTACCATTTCTTGATCAGCTGCGTCTACTTTGTTAATGAACACAACTATGTGGTCGATGCCAATCTGCTTGGCCAACAGCATGTGCTCTCGAGTTTGCGGCATAGCGCCGTCCGTGGCAGCCACAACTAATATAGCGCCATCCATTTGGGCAGTTCCTGTTATCATGTTCTTAATGTAATCCGCATGTCCAGGGCAATCTGTGTGGCCATAATGACGCGACTCTGTTTGGTACTCAACGTGTGCTACATTGATAGTAATACCACGAGCCTTCTCCTCAGGCGCATTATCGATTTCATTGTACTTCTTGCTTTCAGCCAGTTGCTTGTCAGCCAGCACTTTGGTAATAGCCGCTGTCAGCGTGGTTTTGCCATGATCCACATGGCCAATGGTGCCTACATTGCAGTGAGGCTTAGTGCGCTCAAATACTTTTTTTTCGGCAGCGTATTCCCGTACATATTGCTGGAAATTGCCGGTAGCAGCAGTTAGCTGCTTACCGCCCTGCCAGCTTCTATTGAGTGCTACATTGGCAGCTATTCTAGTTGAGCGCAAAAGTCGGGCCGAGCTCATGGCACGACGACTGCAGCGGAGTGCAACAGCGCCGCCGGTGGTGGCCTGACGTACGGCCATAGCAAATGCATGTGACATGTTGGAATTTAGTGTTCTTCGCCTGTGTTGTAACTGCAAATGATTATATGGGTAAGCTGGAAGTCGCTGCGGTACAATCCAATACTTACAAATTAATTTAACAGTCAGTTCGACGAAATGAAGCACTTTTACAAATAGACGAAAAAAATCAGCACTGGACGTGCGGTACGTCAAAATTGCGTAAACCTCGAAATGTGCTGCTCTAGTGTTGCCACTGCTTTGTAGAGGTAATATTAAGCTGCCAGATATAAACAGCGAAATTTTAGCACAGTGGCAACATATGTACGTTATCAAGGGAAATTCTTATGCGCGCTTTGTTTTTAGCTCAAAATCATGCAATTACATAATGAGAAAAGCATACTAAACCACTTTTCTGTTTATTTTATGAATTTTCACAATCTATCTCAACACATAGTGCATTAAAACATGTTTAAATTTTAAGCAGCCCCACAGACTGTACCCCACTTTACACATACAGAAAAACACACACAAAGTTACATTTAAAAGCCATCTGGCAAGGCCAGGGCGGTAATATTTTTGGGATGTTCCCACGTCGTTAAACGCATATCATTTCGTAGGCAGCAGCGACAATTTAACAAAAATAGAGGCTTCACAACCAATGTGTTGCCAATATGTTATGCAAAGTCGTTGCCCTAACATAGCCTCTTTATGTGTTATATATTTTTCAGACAACTAAGTACGCAATAGCCACTAATCAAGCCGTCTATACTTTTGCGCGCCAGCATGCTGCTATCTAAGCAAACCCAACCAACTGACACACCAGGTACACGCTGTACTGGTTGCAGAGGTTGAAAATTCAATTTGAAATATGAATATTCCAGTTGACTCATAAAGACTTACCCATAATATTGCCGCTGCTTTTATTTTTATAAAAAACAAACAAGTCTATCACCACTCGTTTATAATATGTATGCTGTACGTAGCAATTGTTTTGTTTACCACTACGGTAATCGCAAAACAAAAAAGAAAATCTTTGCCTTTTGGAACGTACTGTGCTATGTACTGCGAGCAACGCAACCAGCGGCCACTGCTAGTTTAAATACGTAAAATAACACAGTTTTGAGGCTTGCATATCACTTTTTGCTATAATGCAACTTTTGCCAATTCACGCGCGCACTTTAGCTACAACACAATTTTAACATTTTAAATAAAGTTTCAATTTTGAATTTAAATGTCGCCGTCGACGTCGAGCACGTATTGGATGCAGAATTTTATTGAGCTAAAAAAAGTTGGCAGCGCCAAAAATGCTTAAGGTTGCACGGAGATATCGATGAATCACTGCAATACGCGATAAGTTGTTATCGCATTTGAATGGTAAAAGAAGATAAGTGGAATATTTGGGGCGGTACCTAAGATCCATTTGCCACAAAAAATGCGAACGAGGATTGTTTTTTTTTACAAAAGTCCAACCATTTCATCTTTCTATTGCTAAGTCTAACATGAATCTATTAGTTCGTACCAAACAGTCTGAGAGTTTGGCTGACCAGAATATGGCGTTACTAGTTATATACTTTTATGGTAGCTATAGTGGAAGTTTGATCAAAATTTATCCATATTTCAATAGCTATCTTAAAAAAATTGAACCTTATCCCTTATTTTCAGAGAGACACGAAAACGCACAGAGTGCCAAGTTACTGGTAAAATATTTTATGCTTTCAACGTGACCAAACTATTTTTTATGGTTTATATCCGTGACGTGAACCGACAACCCATAATTTTGCTTCTAAATATAAAGGAGTAAGAGATTTTATCTACTTAGATTTTTTGAAAATAAAATTTTGTATCCTGAATCCAAGTTCGAGCCGCAAATCAAAATCGCTCTTTAGTGCAATATAACCACAATCTAAATTTGTATAAGTTAAGCATTTATTAAACAATAAAACTAAAAGTTACAAATTACGTATTTATTATCGTGCATAAAATGAAACTTACAAAACAATAGAGAATTCTTATCCATATTTAACAAAATTTGTGTGTGTTTACATAAAATCTGACGAAGGACGTAGTTTCACTTTACGATTACGCAGTGAATAAGTTCGCGATATATTTCCAGGACTATTCGCCACTACTGTCGTTTCGCCATCAGCAGATTGGCATCTACTTTGCTCCAAAGAACGTCTACTAAGTGAACTTTCCAACGACATGTCTTCTTCGAGATCCTCCAACTTATCAGACCCAACAGCAGCCTCATCGTCACTGCCTTCGCAACAGCCCTCATCAAATGTAAATTGAAATTTGCGTACTTTTTTCTTAGCGCTAAATACAATACCGCGTTGCTCTCTTTTTACTGTGCCCGGAGTTTTTAATATAGAACCTCTTGGTCGAGGTTTTTCAACTGGCGGCGGCGGTGTTGTTGTAAGTGATAGACGTTTTTGTTCCAGTGCGCCCATTATAGCTGATTTAAGCATAACGTTGACTCCGCCACCGCCAATAGAAAGACGAGCAGCACCGATGGATGGACGACCTTCAATAGACTCGCGAGCAGCTCCACTATTTCGACGGCCACTGATGGACTTTCTTACCACAGTAGGAGTCGGCGAATAGCAACGACGGTCGAGAACAACTACATGGTGTTGAGTATTTGACAAACGTTTTGAGTGACGTCTAGCTGTAGAGCCTTCAGGTATAGTCTCCGGATCCACTGCAGCTATTATTACTTCTTCTGTTGGCTTCTTACGACACTCAGCGTAAGCTTTTTGAAGAAACTGCTTCAAATTGCTGCTTGGCTTAGTGGCTGCCTTTGTCTTAAGTACCTTAGCCAATTTAGTTTTTTTTTTAGTCTTAAGCGTCTCTACTTGCTCTGAATCCGGATCAAGCCAGCTGTTGAGTTTCCAACGTTCGAGATTCTGAAAACGCTTGTCAATATTTTCGCTTTGAAGTCGCAGCATATCCCACCAGCCTTCTAAGTCTGCGGCTTGCACCGGTTTAGTGTCGTCACTGCCATCATTAGCTTTCTGTTCCACCCCTTTAGCGCCGGCCTCACAACGATCAATCAAGCTGCTAAATTGCATCAGTTTTTTGCTAGTTAGCAGCCTAGTTTGGCCAATGGCTGCATTGATCATGTCAACGCCGCCAGTCTCCTGTAAACGTACATCATGCTCTGCGCTATACGCTTCCCATTCGTCACAAATGGCATGCAAGCGCTTTATTTCATTGTCAAGCTGTAAGCGAAAGTAACGCACGGTTTCCAAGATGCGACGCACTGCGACCGGTGTATCCGGTTGCTGCTGTTCCTGATCCTGCAGATACATGCTGTTGCGCTTTTCGCGCTCAAATCGCGAGTTTACTTTGCCACGCGATACACTGACAAATGGACTCAAATAATTTGGTTCGCTGTCTGCCACACGAGGCGGAGTTTGTGGCTGCTGTAGCGTCTTGTCTTCTTCAGCTGTTAAAATTTCACATAAATTAAAAAATTGTGTAGTTACTTTATTATAATTACCATTTTTTGATTCGGCTTCCACAACTGTACGATCAGAAGTTGCCGTAACCTCGTCTATAGTTGGCGATTCCACCAGCGGATCCACTCCAGAGTAACGCACAAAATTAAACTTTTTGTTCTGCTCAAGTTCCGAGCCCGCCAATAAACGGCGTTTTGCAGATAGTTTTGCGACTACAGAACGTCTGTTTGCATCTATTGGACTTATATTTGCAGTATCCCCGTAAGGGTCGAATAGCTGGTCGCAAGTATTGCTATTCTTGCACTGAGTGGACGTAGCTCTTGTGTGGAATGGGTTTTCATATGAATGTGCATCTAGAGGCGTATCAGGTGGGTGAGAAGCATCCTGGGTGTCTTTTGAATTAATTCCTTTCTTTATCTCTTGTAGCAAAACCTTATGATTTGCAGTGCGAGGCGCAGGTTTTTGTGCCTTCATGCGTGTGGAAAGATTGGCCCCCTTGGGTTTAGTTGCTAGTGCAGTAGTTCGTTTTGCGTCAGTTGCTTGCTTGAATTTGGCAACTGCGCCTCCCATAGCACCACCACCACGTATAGGTTTGACTATGTTAGGTTTCGCCACAACAGGTTTGTTGAAAGGCTGCGTCACAAGATTAGCTGGTGGCTTTTGGCTGGGCTTGGCCATTTTTTGTGGAGAAGGTTTCTTAAGTGTAGTTATTGTAGGAGGCACGGGCTTTCTTTCAAGTAGAGTATTGCTAGAAGCTGTTGCAGGCTTAACTGTAGTACGAACAGTCTTTGGTGCACCAGGCTTTATGTTTCCTGTTATCTTCACCGTAGTTGTGGAAGCCACTGACTTAGCCGGAGCCAAAACTGGCTTTGATGCAGTTGATAAAGGTCTTCTGGCAACTGTAGTGCTTTTCCCCGTAAGCTTGTCTGATGCCGTAGCAGCTAACTGCAATGGCTTGTTAGTTCCATTTGATGTGGTCACTAACTGCAAAGGCTTGTTAGTTCCATTTGATGTGGTCACTAACTTCAAAGGCTTGTTAGTTCCATTTGATGTGGTCACTAACTTCAAAGGCTTGTTAGTTCCATTTGATGTGGTCACCTTGTTTATTGTACGACACTTGGCACTGCGCTGCATTTGCGTGTCATTGTGGACAGCCGAGCCTTGAGTTTTCTTTTTAGATTCCACAACTACATATATGGAGCGACGCTTTTTCTCCAAGGACTCCTCTGTTGAAGTCGTAGGATCTTTTAGACCCACAGGAGGCTTAAACGTGAGACTCTTATGCGGAAAAGCTGCGCCTGAAGTTACAGCATGCGCGCCAGGTGCAGCTTGACGTTGTTTAAGTTTCTGCTGCCGTTGTTTTTCCTTTTCCGCATTTTTCCAATTGAGAAAACGTTGTAAGAAGTTGTTCTGATGCGATGTTTTTGCACTAATGCTTGAGTTTGAACTGCTGGCTGTTGTTGCATTATTTTCCTTGTCTACAGAGCCTTTTGCTGCCGAATTCGATGTCACAGGCAACGTTTCCAATGGAGCGCCATCTTTTGGGGCGGCAGGTTGCTCTGTTTTACAATTTGCGGCTGCATTATTTTGTTTTTCGTTACTTGGCGTTGGACTAATGCTTATGTTGCGATTGGTTTGAAAACAATCGTTGCGTTGTTTGACTCGCGCCTGCCGCTGATGTTGGCGATTTAGCTCATTATGATTACGTGGGCTTAAGACCAACATTGACTCTTTGTACAGGTTTTTATGATGCTGCATGCTTTTTAGTTTTTATGTTGCACTAAATTCCCAATTGCAAAAATTAAGCGGACTAAAAGAATGTTGTGTTCAAAATGGCGAGGCGTCGGACGCGCTTAAAAATAATTATCAGTTTATGTACAACTAGCCATATCGATATTGTTATCGATAGCAGCAAAAGTTGACAATTAAATGATATCGCACTAGATTACTCCCTCTCGCGTTCTATTTTGCACTCATGAAAATAAAAGTGAATTTATTTTAGTTTTAATAGAAATCAACGAGCATTTTAATAAATTCGTAAATGTGCAATATCAAATCATTAAGTGAAAAAAAAACTGCAAAACGCTTTATACATATATAGCAAAAGTAACAGCAACTTAACAATAATAAAATAAATGTAACCTGCAACAAGACAAAAGAATAAAACAAAAATTCGCCGAATATTGTATATATATAAATGTGTAGGTGTGTGTGCGTGTGTGTGTGCTTGGTGGGGTTAAAAAATAAAACAAACAACAACGTCACCGCTGAAGCAACAAAAGTGTTGCCAGCAGCAATTTTTAAATGTGCTACTCTTTGTGCGCATAATTAACAAATAACTTGTAAATGGCCTTAAAATAATAGCTCTGACACATTAATTAATAAATAATTAACTGATTATTATTATTTATTACTAAACACTGTTGCATTTTGCATGTACTCGACTTAATTTAAACGCTGCTGGCAACGCCTTGCTGGTATGCCGTCTCGATTGCTCACTCGCTCTCACACACCAGACATCATATACACGCTCGCCTGCTCAGTCTTCGCCGCCGCCTGTCTGTCATTCGTTGTCGTGTCGTTGTGTTGTCTTGTTAGGTTTTGTTCCGTCGTCCAGCGTATATTTTTAATTTTTTCTCGCTCGCCTGCCGAAAATATTGCACTATACATAGTTACCAATTAAAAAAAAACACATTAAAATATATGATTTATTGTTTATATGAGCCAGCACGGAACGAGAGTCTGTGTCTGGCTGTGTTTGTGTGTGTGTTTTAGTAGTGATATGCAAGTGTTTTTCCCTATGCCCAATAACAAATACATAAAAAATATCAATTTGTAATTTATTTAAGCAGCTAAGCAACAACAAATGTAATATTCTGTACGTATATAAATATATGTGCTTGTGTTTGTGCCAACAAAGCGATATTAAATTGTAGCAAAATAGTAACAAGGCTGACAAAACAAAAAGTGACGCTTTAAAAAGTGGTTGATTGCTTTAAAAATAAACAAGCGACAAAAATATATAACAAATATTTAACACACAGCAACACAACAAAAATGGAAGCAATTGCCAAACACGATTTCTCCGCAACTGCCGATGATGAACTCAGTTTTCGTAAAACTCAAATTCTAAAGGTAAGTTCAACTAGTCTGTGCCATGGTTGGTACCCAGCCCCGGCCGGTATCATTCAAATGCTGCTGCGCCCCTAAATGTCTGGTTACCATGCAAAGAAAATGTAAACCTTGCACGCTGCTTTTAATGCTAAGTTTACACTGGCCCACACCAAAGCGATGTGCATTATGCTGATCCGTGACAAAGTTTGTTAAAAGTAAGAACATTAAAGTAGTCACAGTAAAAAACAAAACTTCACATTGTGAGGCTTAATGTATGTGTGACAAAGTTGTGGAGCACTCAACAGACACATTTGATGTAAGCTCTAGTTTAGTTATGTTCAAAATTTCGTACAATAAACTAGTTCGTGTGCAAAAATTATTATATCTTTTAGACTGGCGCATAAATAAAATTATCTAAAATAAAAAACTGTTGTTCCAAAAAGTTTATTTAAAGGTTTTTATTTGACTTTGTGGAACAGCAAATTAATACATTAGGTGTCAATACTTGTTCACATTGTGCCCAGAAGTTCCTAAAAACAAAACTATTAACTAATTCCTTTGCATTATCTTTTTTTTGGTCTACAAGAATGGAATCGACCGCCAATTGTCAATGTCCATCAGGAAAATTGGGCAAAATTAAAGAAAATTGCTAGAAAACAAACTTTAAAAACTGTTGTAATATAGACGTCAGTCTTTCTGAAAATAGTTGAGATGATAAAACAATAGAAGATCTAATTGCTCATCTTCTCCGAAAAAACAAGTTTTTGTTAGGTTTTTTTGGGCTTTCAAAGTTCAAACAGAAAAATGTAGGTAATGCATATTTAGAAACGCGACAACTTTTAAACTAGACAATTAAATAACGTATTGCTTTATGTATAAAAGCCACCCAAAGCTGTACATTTGTATTGTGAAATTTGGTCTAATTTTTATATATTTTTTCGAACAGTCCAAAGAAGTACGATCATGTTCCAAATAGTTGTCATGAGTACAAATTGTTCATTTCAACTATTTTAATGGCACAGCTGTGTTTTCTTCTGTCGCATGTTGATATAATTAATACCCAACGATTTTTTTTTTTTGACTTTTTATTTGTGATTGTGATAACACTGCATACCCTTAAACACCAAATAAACCTAACCCATGTGCATCTTGTTTAGCCAAACTGCTTCTATTTTATTTCGCATCTGAGCCAATATGTGTTTACACTAAATTGTGCCGCTGTGACGCAGTGCAAACCTAGCATAGAGACTACTCCATGCTAGAAGTCAACTTTGGTTGTTGTTTCTGTTGCTGTCATGCCAGCAATTACTGCTAGGCACCTTCGTTAAGGCTTTTTGTGGAGCTGGGGCTCCTTTTTGCATATGTTACGTGTGTGTCTACTGTGTGTAGTTTGTGTTTGCTTGTTGTATGACTCACAAACTATGCATAATTCGTTTCCACTTTTAAATAGAGCTACAGCATCAAGTCACTGCATATATAAATATTTATATGTATGAACAAATGTGCATATGTATATATGATATCATATCGAAATACGTACGGTCGTTGCCTTTGTCGTTGGTAACCCATTTTTACATTGCAGAATTTTTGTCCAACTCCTAATCCTAACGACTAACACTAACGTATTAGTTACTAATGCAGCCAGACAGCGACGTCGGCGCACACAGATTTTCTGAGCTCCAACAGCCTTAAGCGGTTCAAAGGTGCACCAGCCTACGCCGACATCGATGACAGACGATCCAGTCCACGGCATATTGTACATACAGCTATGCTATATGTACCTATATAATATATCCAGGCAGTAGTAGCAGCGAGTGCAATACACTCAAGCAGCTTACAAACAAACATTCACACATAATACCCACAAACACTCAGAAACAAACAAAAGGCTAGCAGCCAACAAGTCAAGGCTTCGTTTCGGCTTTGGCTTTGGCCAAGTCACCCGCGCCGCTTAGAGTTCTTCCAGGCACAACAGGCCCGAATTGTGTCTGAGTCTGGTTTTTTTTCTCGTTGCTGCTACCTCTGCCACTGCCGCAGCTCTCAGGTGTTTGCACCTCGCCAGCATGAGATAGTCAGTTTATAGTTTGATACTCTTTACGTAAAAGTTGGATTTTATGGATTTGTCATTCAGCTCGCAGCAACGGGAGTTAGGGTAGAAGTTATACAAGTATTACATTGTATGAGGATAATTAGTGTTTTTGCGATAAAAATTTATTTTCGAATTTGATCAACTTTTTTTGTTTATTGTTATAGTACTAATTAAAAACTTATAGATGAGCTGCTAAAAAAAACCCAACATTTTGATAATGAACTTATAAACTGCCAAAAAGATTCATAAATTTAATGCTCAGCTTAACTTTGTTTATTGTACGCTTGCTTCATGGGCCAAAGTTACAACTAATTTATTTTCTCTAGAAGTTTTATAACGATTAGCTGTAGCTTTTAATTTGATTTAATTTTGTCCTAATTCATGCCAATTCATTTATCGCTCAACTAATTTCTAAAATAAAAATCGCCTAATTATCAGTTGTGTGCCAAAATAAAGCATTCCGTCAAAATGCCAGTTGTTCAACCAAATTTCAGAAATGTGTTTGTAGAAGCTTAGAACGTTGAGTTTTTAAGCAATTTCCAACAAAAATTAAGCCAAAAAGTCCAGAGGTTTCTGTACGATATAAATGCCATGCCTTTAACTTCCCGAATTTAAAATAGACATATAAATGCAATATTTTCCAAATAAGCGTTTTAAAAAAGCCAGACTAGTGTTGAAAAACAGCTGTTTCGGCCACACATCGTTTGCAAATCGGCAATATTTGTAACGAAATATGGTCACACTATTTAAAAGTAAATCGAAACAAAAAGCATGCAGTTGGCAGGTTGCATGAAGTGGCAGGAATTATGGCCTTAATAAATTTATCATATTATTTAAAAAAATAAAACATTCAATTTTGCACAGCATTTACAATTATATATTAAGAGAGTTTAAAGCCTATTAGCACTTCAAAAAAGTGTATTGTGGCTTCGTTGAAGCTGCTGTAATCGTTTGATTTTTTGCTGCAGTCCTCGACGGCCCTTAAATCGTTTTTTGTTTTGTCTTTTTTGTTTTGGTTTGTGAATTTTCCGGTTTCTTTTGCCTGTTCGCTGGCTGCTATTAACTCTACCAATGCATTGTAAGCTTTTTGTGGACTTGTAGAGAGCTGTTACTTGTGCGACTCCTTGTCGTAGGTTAGTCACACAGCCGGTTTTAATATTATTTGGTCGCTAAGTTGTTCTGGTTACACGGGGTCGAAAAAGTTCTTAAAAATAGTCGTCATATACACATATACTATATACAAACTGCAGCGACTGTATAATCTAAGGGCCACATTTGATTGATGGTGTCAATGACTCTTTACTTTATCAAGAACAAGTAGCAGGCATAGTTAGCCGTCGATGCATCGAAGGTCAATCGTGCGTTGCACTATAATATTTATTGTGCACGGTATTGATGTGTTTACATCTAATTTTCTTAGCAGCAGCTTATCAGCAGGCTGATAATGCTATAAGGCCAAAAAAAAAAAATGTAATACAGTCGAGGCGGTGCCCGACAGTGTAATACCCTGTACCTTTTTTTTTTCGAAAAAAGTTTTATTCCTGCATATTCTTTCTATGAACTTTTCAATAGGAATATTTTATTTGTTGGTGCAAAACGATATTTATACCTATAAGTTCCGCAAATTTTAACCGATTTTGATGAAAATCAAAATTTACGTCAAAGAAGATATTTAAAGTATACGAGGAAAGTTTTAAGGGGATGTGTTGAGGGGTGTGGGAGAAAACACGCTAAATCGATTGCGGGGGGTGGGGGGCCTGCATTGATAAAATTTTGATGTAGATTGGTTCATTAGAGCCACATGAATCAGCTTGCCAAAAATTGTGATTCTAGTCCATTTGTTACTATAATTACGTAGAGTCAAATATTGACGCAATTCATAGGGAAGGGGTGGTGAAATTTGTACATTTTAGGCTATAACTTTTGTTGTATTTGTCCGATATTGTTTATTTTTGACACACAGATGCATGCAACCACAATGCATTGCTCTGTTAAATATCAGACTAAAATATTAAACGGTTCAGTCAAAAACCGCGAAACTCTGCTACGGGGAAACGGGGAAAGATATGGACATGATTCAACAAACTTGATCTTCTCAGGAAATATGCGCATCAGCTGGTAAAGTTTCGTATCTCTAGCTCTTATAGTCTCCGAGATCTAGGTGTTCATACAGACAGCCAGACGGACAGACGGACGGACGGACAGACGGACATGGCTCAATCGCTACCCGAGGTTATGATAAGCATTTTGGTATAAAGGACTTGGGGTCTGCCACGCCTCCTTCTTGCCGTTACATACATTGCACAAATCTAGTATACCCTTTGTACCTATAGGTACAGGGTATAAAAACAGAAAGAAACCCTTAAGATCAATTACTTGGAGTTCATTAACTCACTTACTGCGCGCTCTGCCAGCACATAACCCAAGCAGTCTACTTCATGCGTGCCATACCAGTAAGTTCCTTCAAGTGCTCAAGAGCGCAGCAAATGCACATGGGCTGATCGAGGGAGAGATATAAAGAATACGAGGGAGAAAATTGTACCATGAAATGTCATGCTTAGTCATGCGTGTTGTTTGTTGGCTTATCTTTAAACTCAAACAAATGTAGTTTACCCAAAAAAAAATGGTATATACTATATCTATGTAAATATAGGCATTATTGGCAAATACTTGTTTTTTTTTCCGAACTATGCGTCATGGCTGGCACAGCAGCAGAGATCTGTTCATATGGCTGTTAGCTAACGGCATCGTGACACCAAATCCCAATAAGCTTATCATTACAATGCCAGGTTTTTGTTTTCTAGTAGTTCTAAGGCCGTCTAAACTTTCGCTTTGCAAAGCGTAAAGAAATACAATCGAAAAAATGAATGTGTCGTGCTAGTTTGCAACTTTCCAATGGAACACACGCCTCAAGGCCCCCCGCTCATAATTCAATAATAATAATAATAGTAGCTACATATTTAATTTGCTCGTGAGAATCGTGAGAATTTCACATTACATAAAGGCGCAAAAGTTAACTTAACTAAGGAATGTGTGTGTACTTAGAACAAGTCCAAGTGACTAAACGTGCCTATAACAATGCTGCTGATGTACATAAGTACATCTCTTAAATTCTCTATCTACGTGCCTTTAAGGTATGGAGCACTGACGTGTTGCTACCTACCTTCTAGCCTGTAATATGATGCTCAGCTAAAACAGCTTTGACTTGATTATTGTGAAAAATATGTCTATAGACATACGTCAAGTCACAAGTATTGGCAACGTTTCTAAAAATAATTCGAAAAATGTGCGCTGCCGATATTGAATACGATAATTGAACATAGTATAGGAATTCTAATTGATTTAGATTTTGTTTGGTTGCTGTTAATGAAAAATAAATACATTTATGACAGCTTATCGAAGACAAAACTTCAAGAAATTCACCAAATATTTTGTGTGCTATAAAATGATTCAGGGTGCGCAGAGGAAACACTTTAGCCGACTTATTGTCGTCTGATGACGCATGTCGCCAACGAACTGAAATTCCCTAACCACGAAGTCTGGGTTGCCTGCAGAGTTGCTCAAGAACAGCGTTGAGTTAATAGGGTGCATGCATCAAACCGATGATTCAATATTTGGTGTACTTGTGGCCTGGTTTGAAGAAGGGTGACCCCAATTATTATAACATAATATATGTTTAATAAAGTAAATTCATAAGCGGATGCATGAAAAATATAGCGGCCGGACATACTGCTAATGCGCAGCTGTATTCTATTCCATTATACACGATTTCTTAAACGATTTACATATATGCAGGGCCGTAGAGAGAAAATCTGGGCCCAGGGAGAAAAATATACTGGCCCCTCTATTACACCTTTAGCTTGAATCACATCAGTACGACAGTAATTACACCAGGCCCCTGAGAAAACACCGGGCCCGGGGGGAATCCCCCCTTTCCCCCTCCCCTATCGTCGAGCCTGCATATATGTATAATTTGATCTAACTGCAACCATAAATGCACATATTCTATTTATTATTACAATATATTCGCGACCCTCTAGTAATTCTTCAAGTCCAAACGCTTTAATTTTGCGCGACCTTTCGCGACAGTACAAGGGTATATAGTATTACTTGAACAATTCTTGTTTTCGGGCGCGAAAAATTTTAACATCATTAAATTTTTTAGGTAAATCTGTCTTTTTATTATTTGTGCAAAATTTTCAGTTTTCTTATTTTGATGGACGATAATCCAGCCTGTTTAGCTGGAGATATATATCTCTGTCTTTGAAAATAAGATTCGGGCTATGCGATTCTTTATTATTATAATGTTTGCATTGTGAAACGTAGGATCCCGAAAAAAATCTAGAATATTTTTAAATAGCTTTAGGTCGTGGGAACCAATTTGATAACACAGACCAACATGGTTTAGTTGTTGGAAAGCTATAGTAGAATCCAAATCCGGGGCTAGAATTGGCCTATCACGTCAGCATTTTGAGATATTGGAGGTTATTTGCCCGAAAAAGGCGTTTTTCCTACTTGTTTAAAACAAAATTTACATAAATCTTGTAAGATCATGTTACCAGTAAAATTCAAGAGAGATGTAACTATTTTTAATAGTTAACAATTTATTTTGCAATTCTTCCGTAAGTCAAATTTACAACCTCGTATAACCGCTACTTTAATGAGGCTGTTAAAGAAAGCTGCAAACTGTCAATTGTTAAAACATTTGAAGTATATACGAAAATAGCTTTAAAAATTACAACAAATGTCAAGTTGTACTACCGTAATTGGCTTTTTATACTCTGTAATTTGGTTCACAGATATTATATATTAGGTTTTTAAACTAGAAAGAAACGAGTAAGAACTACGAAGAAAATTTTCTGTCTCCAGGAGACCGAAAGAGTAAGGACAATGAGATTTTACTACAAGGTGCATCTTATGGCCGAGATCTAAACTAGCCTTCTGTGTTTAATATTGGTCTTCTCTTACATTAATAGCATTAATCATTCGCGATTAGTGGAGTTATAGGGAAAAAATAAACAAATTTTTAACCATCTTTCCTAGAAGGACTTGAATACTTCTGTGGTATTGGCAAACACACCACTTAATAGCTACTACGAGAAGAGGAGAGGTCCAATCGAATCTCGAACTAAATTAGCACGTCTGGCTTACGACAGTCCAAGCAGCTCCTCGGTTCCTATGATCCAAATAAGTTCAAGAAAATTTACCAAATGGGCATGAATTCTGTTAGAATGCTAACTGGGCTATTTATGGGACAATGCAGGCGCAGGAAGCGTCTAAGGAACATGTGCAGCATAGATTCTAACTCATGTAGGTTCTGTAAGTTTAAGGAGAAATTCTACCTACTAGAAGGGCACAATATCACCAGACTAGAACTATCCCAGATAATTAAGTTTATCTCTGGAATTATGCTAACTGAGAAACTCTAGGACTATTAGGGAGCAATACAATACAGGGACAATAGGGTCGCAGTTCAGTATTCAGCATACAATAATTATTCTTAGAAGACCTACTGAAGCTTTAGACAACCAAAATGGGTATGTAGACTCATGTTGACTAGGTAAGGTTAGGTTAGGTTAGGGCGGCAGTTGGGACTAACGTCCCTCCCTCTTCCCCACTCAAGAGGTCCCCAATACGAGATGAGTCCGCCATACGGCCGCTTGGATGAACCTTAAAAGGCATTTTGGACTCTGTTCGGAGAGCTGAGATAAATCATCAAGGAAGTATGACTAGAAAGCGGAATCTTGTCCTAAACAGAGCAGGACAGTGACAGAAAAGGTGTTCAACTGTTTCCAGCTCCTCCTCATCGCCACAGCTTCTACAGAAATCATGGTTAGGGAGCATTTAGCCTGGATGCATGTATCCCCACCAGCCAATGTCCCGTGATAGCACGAATGACAGTCGAGCACTGGGCTCTGTTCAGACAGCAAAGTTCCTTAGTTATTTTACTGCTGTATGTCGGCCAGGTTTGCCGTGAGATTCTGCACGTGTTCGATGCCTGATACCACGTTTGGTTTGCAGAGCGAGTGAAGTAATTCCGTATTCTCAGTTTTCAGCTGGCCATGGGTATACCCAGGCCCTCCTTGTCCTGAAGGAGGATGCTGGTAGTTCCTTGTCTAGCCAGTTCATCCGCAATACAGTTGCCCTCGATATCCCTAGGTCCTGGGACCCATATGAGTTGGATTGAAAACTGCTCAGCCATCTCCTCAAGAGACAAGCGGCAGTTATTCACTGACTTCATGTACGATGTCAATGAAGCTGGCACTTAATAGCCGCCTGTTGACTAAATTAAACAAAATTTATTTTCTATGGGAATATCACATCTAATCCCCCGAAAAACATTTTTATTACTCACCTCCAAAAGTTTTATTGTGGCAAGTTGAAAATTTGAAAGTTGTGAATCTTTTGAGGAAGCTATAGTCTCCAAAATCGATTTATGAACTCATGTAGACTAACAATAAAAATTCGTTGTCTCTCTGTCGGCCATAAAAGTTTTCAAGATTTATACACGAACCTTTCCCTGTAGGAAGTTCGTAATCAATCATTAATTTGTATTCAAATCCGGTCAGAAATTCCAGAGTTACCAAATTTAAACGCCTTTTTGCTCAGCAGCCCCGCCTGTCCCTAACATGTTATTAGTAAAGCAGTTTGGCAAAAAGCTACAGTGATCAAAATCGGTTAAAAAATCATTTTTCTTTAGTGTATATTATAGTCGGCATGTCCCGTCTGTAACTGCCCAACTTGTTATACAAGTAACCTCCATACATCACTTTACTGACGCGCAAAAATTTCCACAAAGGCTGAAAAACAAACAAAATTGGATTTAAGTAAAAAAAATAACCGTGACTCACTTGAATAGCTTTTCATTTTTTACGAGGCGCTAAAAATTGTGTCCCACCAAAAAGTTGGTGGGCGTCAGACATTGTGCCATTACAATGGACACGCTCTGTTTCTAGAAACTTATTAGCAATTCTATTAGCCTAAAATTTGTTTAAAATATGCATAGCCCCAACGGTCAATGGATTAGATATCAATAATTTAAGGTCAACTTGTCATTGTCTCATTTGATTGATTGCCATTTTTTAATTTCATTGAGTTTCATTCATAAAAAAAAAATACGGTTTGCAACGTCTACCTTCAAAATTTGTTGGCTTGGAATTCCCCCACAATCTGTTGACGATTATCTAACAATTGCAAATAAATTAAAGAGCGCGCAGTTATTGGGAGCATACGCTAAAAGTCAGAAAGAGATCTATTAAATTGCGCTCTTTGAAATTGTTGTTGGCTAATTAAAAGACATCATAAGAGGCGCCGGCATGCGCTATATGTAGAACCCCCCTAAACCCACGGCAACCGCACCCTGCTGCCTTGTCAAACTCTGATGATTGTGTGATTAGTGCCAGCAGGCGGCAGTTTATATACATGCTACTACATTAATGTATCTAGTAGATACACAAAAAAGTGAAATTAAGCCGTCTCGCTTTATTTTGTTAAAATTCTTATCACATATTTTGCATTGCTCAATTGTTTATTTGCTTGTTTGTTTTGTTTTCCTTTGCATATGCCATGTGTAACATTATTAAGTGTGGACAATTTCAGTGAAGGAAGCATTTTAAGATTTTGAGGGGTTCAAAGTTCGTTTAAAGTGTATTAGGTAGAACAAAAAACCCTTTTGTTAGTGGGAGCAGTCTGCACCTACGTTTTTAAAAAAATTGTCCAATATGTGCCAAATTTTACACTGATAACTTGAAGCTTGTGGGAGTATTCAGGGAAAAGGTTTACGAGCCCTGAAGGGCTATATTTTAAAAAGATGGCGTACGTTAAAGTCTGCTTGCAATAAAATCCGGTATATTGCTTATGAACACCAAAAGACATTTGATTGCCAAATTAGGTTACGATACCTTCATAAACAAGCAAAAACAGACGAATTTTGAACCAAAAATGTTTTTTTGACCGATTGTTCCTATGGGAGCTATATGACATAGTCAACCGATTTTGATCAAATTTGCTAGAGTGCTTGGGAACTCTGAAAAACTTTTTAATGCCAAATTTGGTTACAATATCTTCACAAACAAACGAGACAACGAATTTTGTACAAAAAATGTTTTTTTGACCGATTGGTCGGTCCTATGGGAGCTATATGATATAGTCAACCGATTTTGATTTTCAAATTTGGTGCAGTGCTTGGGAACTCTAAAAAACTTCCGAGTGCCAAATTTGGTTATGATATCTTCTTAAACAAACGAATTATCCATCTAAAACTTTTGGTTTTTTTCGAGGTCCTCCGAAACACCCCTTTGGGAGCTATATAATGTAATCCCGATATCAAAAAATAAAATAAACTTGTCTCCTATGGATTAATAAGGGATCTAATCTGAAAGTTTGGTTGCTCTAGCTCTTACCATCTCTGAGATCTAGGCGTTCATACGGACAGACGGACATGGGTATATCGACTTTTCTAGTCACTCTGATCATACTTTAGGTAACTTTGGGGGGTCTCCGACGTTTCCTTCTGTACATACATTTTCGGCTTGCACAAGCACAATATACCCTTTGTACCATACGGTACAGGGTATAAAAATAATCACATTGCCTCACTGTGCACTGTCGTTGCCATCTTGCTTATTTGTTTTTCTCTTTAGTGTAGCCTCTAGATGGCGCAAGCAAATTGTTGTCGCTAGATGGCGCAAGCAAGCTGTTGCTTGCACAATAATATAAATATCATTTACAAAATAATTAAGATTAGCAGCTTATAAAACATCATAAAAAACACGAGTGTGGGGGTTAGTGAGCGAAGTGAGCAGTTTATTAAAAACAAAGTCTAAAATTATCGCTGTTAATAGAAAAGTAGCTTTAAAATTGATTAAATTTGAGTTATACCAATGATGTTGCCAATTTTTACTGCTTACTATTCCTAGCATAAATGTGTTGACTTTTGACAGATATAAACCTTGATAATCTCTTACGTAGAAAATGAGGCAAGTTAACGATATGAATAGAAAAATTAACACATAAATCGCATTATTTGCCAAAAATTATTTCAGAAGCTCTTGTATTTCTTGATATTTAGAAAGACGTATAGAAGAACATCATACCGCTGAAAACGATACAAATTTTGGTATAAAAAAAACACTCTACTAAGCCTAGATTGGCCTATTAGAGACATTGCACAAATATCTTATACCAGGTGTTAAAATATGAAACTATTTTCGGGAGTCCAACCCCAAAACCCTCTTGAATCCCCGCCTCATCATCTTACAGGCAGATACTACAGCTTTGACGCAACTTTTGGCTCCGTCTCCTCTATTGAATCTTTGATTTGTGCTTATTGACGATTGCACAGTGACACAGTTTAGCTGAAATGAAATTGAATGCGATTGAAGCAATTAAATATTGTTTATGTAAATCTATAGCAATTGAAATTCATAGTTGCAAAACGATCAATTCTGATAAAAAAGCTTGGACGAAAAAGGTTTAAGGCTATGTATACACATCTGTCAATTATTTGATTTCAATAATTACTTTCTTGAGTATTGATTGTAGAACATTTTTAAACACATGTATATTCAGAAAGTTGCTTAAGTTTTCTTCAGATATTCGGAAAGTTTTTTGTTATAAGGCAACCAAATAAATTTTAAGTATTTCCTACTTTTGTATAGCTCGATTTGGTAAAACAGCCTCTACCTTGAAGTGTCTCGATTTCTAAATTTTCTGGCTCAGACGCGAGTCTTTCTCCAAAGGGAATTAATCCTTCGTCATTAGGGCTGCCAAATGTTTAGCTATGTTAAAGAAACTTTGCTCACTTTCCTAGAGATTTTCTCTTTCTTTTTTAATGCTGTTTAATCCAATTTTACGATTTCATGGATCCACCGACGTCTATCAAGTAATCGCAATGTTCCATGCTTTATCATGTAATTAGTCCTTCTCGAGTTAACAACGTTTTCTGCGATTTTATAAAGCGAAATCTCTGGGCTTTAAAAAAATCAAATTCTGATCTTGTCAAATGTGCTTCTGCTAATTAGGTTGCTGTTTCTAAAGAATTTTCAAATAATTTAGCTTTTAAACAATTATATTTTAAATTTCCTTTGCTAATACTCAAATAACTTTCTTTTTACAGATATTAAACATGGAGGATGACTCAAATTGGTATCGCGCAGAATTAGATGGTAAAGAAGGCCTCATACCCAGCAATTATATAGAAATGAAAAATCACGAGTAAGTGCTAAAAAATAAAACATTTTTAACAAAACAACTAATAATATAAATTTGATTCATTTCAGCTGGTACTACGGACGCATAACACGTGCTGATGCTGAAAAGTTGTTGTCGAATAAACACGAAGGAGCTTTCTTGATACGCATCAGCGAATCAAGTCCTGGTGATTTCTCCCTATCAGTCAAGTGAGTAACATATGAAATAGCATACAAATTTAAAGATATATAATTAACTTCTTGTTTTTATTTTATAGATGTCCCGATGGTGTGCAACATTTTAAGGTGCTACGTGATGCACAGAGTAAATTCTTTTTATGGGTTGTAAAATTCAATTCACTTAATGAACTGGTCGAATATCATCGAACGGCGAGCGTATCCCGATCACAGGATGTCAAATTGCGTGATATGATACCTGAAGAGGTAAAGATGCAACTACGAGCACATGTCTATAGTTAATAAAAGCTATGGCATGTTGTACATATTTTTCAAGTGACGCGCTTTTAATTTATAAATAAAAATTACGCACCACACATGAGCCATAAAATTGAGGCCATAAACAAAAAAAAAATGTGCTACATATGATAGTTTATTTGGCTAACATTCATGGCTAATACTATGTGCCTTTATACATTTACTTACACTTTTATTTTCTATTGCAGATGCTCGTGCAGGCGCTGTACGACTTTGTGCCACAGGAATCCGGAGAATTGGACTTTAGACGCGGTGATGTTATAACCGTAACAGATCGTTCCGATGAGAATTGGTGGAATGGTGAAATTGGCAATAGAAAAGGCATATTCCCAGCAACTTATGTGACGCCATATCATTCATAATAAGATACACAAAAACACACACATATATAGACACCCCCACGCGTATAACAAAAACAAATGGGAAAGAACACATCAAAACATGAGGAAGCAACAGACAGACAACAAACAACAGCAAGAACAACAAAACTACACACAAATTTCAAATATTTATATTTATATATATAGTATACAGCATATACAATACATAAATCAGCAAGGCATATAGACAACGTATACACTTTTTAAGCAGCATGTAAGCCTAATGCATTTTATTACGTTTTAAAACAATTGCAAAACAATTTGCTAAAGAAAACAAACAACAAGGAAACTTATCTATTGACTACCATATACATATAGCATACGCAAACACACACACACATACACATACAAGCTTACTTATATAGATATGGCACTCTATATAATGTAACAAAAAAAAACGATTTTTGATATAAATATATATATATTTTTTAAGTTCAAAGAAACATAAAATAATTGTCCTGTGCTTCAAAGTGCGTTTAAAGCTGAAAGTGTGCACATAAAAACGCATAAAAAATAAATAGCAAGCAGAAACGTAAAAAAAACACTTGCTTGAACTTATACAATTTAACTATATTTATACTTTATGCGAAATACAAAGCCACAACATTTACTAAGAAAAAAACAAATTTTGCCTAAATGTCTCAATACGAAGACAATTTAAAATTATTATTATTATGTATTAATAATATCATATATGTAATTACTATAATTAAACAAAAAACAAACAAAAAATGCCTACCAAGTAAATCAAACGCTGCGTCTCGCGTCGTCGTGACATTTGTGTCCATATTAAGCGGTTTTATAATTTTATAAATTATAAAATGTTACTATAAAAACAAAACAAACAAATAATAAATTACAATTAACGATATTAGGAGAGTGAACTTTTTGTCGCGCGACTGTTACTAAATTATGTAAAATTTGTGCTCTTATGTGTTTGCTTATCAAAATTTTATATAATTTACAATTAGTCGCTTAAATTTGATATGAATTTCAAGAATTAATTAATTTTTCCAATTGTATATGTATTTTGTGTGAAATTGACGACCAAAACATTTGATAAGCATTTGCGAATTTGTAAAAAGTTTCAAATTGCTTGCTATAATTAAAAACAAACTGATACTGTGCTATAAATTATCAATATTGCTATTGTTTTGTGTTAATTTACGCCTAAGCTTTGTCTTAATTTGCTCTAGAAATAGTTGCACTTATTTGTTGCTTTTAACACATACACACACAACTATGCCTAAAGCAAATTCATAAAAATATAAAATATATATATAATATATAATGAAGTTGCCAATATAAGTAATTTTTAAAATAACAATTTAAACAACTTTGATATTATAAAATTTCCTAACCACCTCTACACAATGAAATGTAGGTGTTAAAGACGCCACAAGAGAACACATCAAAAAGTAACACCAGTTTTTGATAGCCATAAATTTTTTATATAGTATATGCCACAATTTTGTCAACATTTTGTACTATATTGGAGGCACAATAATACTAAAATTACTATATGTAGTAGCCGCTAGTTGAAGCAGGCAAAAAGCATAAGTATAAACAATGAAACAAGGTTTAGACATAAATAAACACACACACACATACATAAACAACACACAAATGAGAAATATTACATACGATACATATGTAAAATTGAGGAAATAATTTAAGTGAAACTGATTTATTTAATAAAAATATATATAAATCAAAAATAAAGGGTTTTGTCATTTTTTTGACTTATTTGACAGCGCGCTATTTCAGTGTGGCACTGCCAGCTTAAAATACACATTGCAGTAGTCTACAAAATTACCGACCGTGCTGTGGAGAACACAACTTATCGATAGCAGCTGATGTTATCGTAACTCAAAAAAATCGTTACTAAAATGAGTAATTAAATATAACTTATATATAGAAAAGATAAAAATTTTACCAATTATAAATAGTATTGGAAGGTTTGGCTCTGCGAAGCATCACTTAAACTTGAAGTTACAATCAAATCAGCATTACCTTTACACCAATTTGGATAAGTGTAAAGAAAGAGAAAATTTTTATTTATGACGATTTTTATTAAACCTAAATATAACGAAAATAATAAAAACCCTGCATTAAAGCAGTATTTAAACTTTAAGAAAAATCAACATGACTTTTATTTCAACTGCAACGATTAGAGATAAGTTTAATTCATGACGTTAGCCCATTCAACAAAAATAAATAAATTTTGTAAAATAAAAGCACCTTGGCCTTAAGAATATAACTAAGCTTTACAAGTGCGTCTTCATGTGTTAGTAAAAATATTCATAAATATTAAATAAGCTATAAAAGTCATTGGTAAGCTGAAGTTTTAAATATTCGCCTTCACATGGTAAGTAATGTTGTTGTCTTTTTCATTACAATCAGTTAACTGCAAAGTTGTAAAATAAAATGTTCACATAAACCACAGCGTCAAAAAAAAAAAATATTAAATGAATTAAAGTTAAAAAAAGCGTGTAGCACAATTCTGGAATTACGATACTTTCACATTCAGTATCGATGTTTTAAAACATTAATATCGATACGTAGCCTTATATAAACATCGATAAGCAAAGAGTGCAACGCTACAAAAAATATATCGGGTCATCGCTAATATCTCACATCTCAAAGCAATTTTGCTAATATTTTAAACAGATTTCAGGCGTATATGACACGGATGTCAATTAAATTAAATTAATAAATTTAACAATATTTAACAAAAGCTATACAACAACAAAAGTACATGCACATTTATAAATTACCAAAGGCCTGATCTCGCGTTGTGTGTGTTTCTTAAATGCGTGCAGGGATTACACGAGGTTATAAACGTCGTTCGCTTATTGGTACAAAAGATTCCACTACACGCACACGTGAAAATCCAAGGCGCACACACAGCCGCACGTACACGTACACAAATGCGCGCGAGTGAAAATTGCAAAAACAAATGAAAATTGAAAATTGCCAAAAGCGCGTGAGTGTCGCCGTGCTTAATCTATTATATATATAAAATATACAAATTGTGCGCGTGTGTTAAAATCTACGAGCTGTTTTTCACGCGTTTGCCATACAAACAAAAAAATTAACAATCCGTGCTTTTGTTGTTGCTTTAGCTCAACCTCAACCACCGACGCCGCCGCCCGCTCATACAAAAATGCCGCTTATTGCCTATAAGGAACCCTACATACTCAGTCCCCAACAGCTGCGAAAACTCGCCGAACATAAATACGCATGCTTTAGCAACAGCCTGCTGGATCCTTGGCTGCAGCCATGGTGGAACTGGTTGGTCTCGCAAACACCGCTCTGGCTGGCGCCGAATCTTATCACCATTGTCGGACTTGTGCTCAACATTATAACAACGTTGATATTAATTTGGTAAGTCATCAGATAACCGGTAAGGCGCAATAGTGTCTTGCCGGTTTTTTGCTTACATATTATATACGTATGTACTTATATCTGTGGGTGGGCGGTGGTCGATTTGTATAGCGTCTTTTTGGCGAAACATTTTGTGACATATTCTACGCCGTGCCGGAATTGCATTTATATGCAATGAACGTGATAAAGACAGCGTCAGCAAATTGTATACCCTGCAGGCAAAGCGGGCATATAAGTTTAGTTCGACGGGCATAAATGCATGTAGGCAAGCCCAACAACGAGGCATTAGATGTTTGCGCTTTTTACAACACTCTCTCTGTGTAACAATGCCCTACTTTCGTAATCAAGTTCCGGCATTTTTTTTAGTGTAATTTGTTGTTTGACAGTTTGCGCTTTTAGCATTAGCTCGACAAGGTGAACACCCCAAGTGCTAGAAAATGTTGTGTATAAAAAATGAAAGGTAACACAGGGCTTTAGCCCACAGCAGCCAAAGCGAAGCGGGTATAAGTGATGTTGTTAGTGAAACCAAGAAAAATAAGGGTTAAAACCGATAAAATAAATCCATTTGGTATCTGGAACTCACCTTTTTCCCAGCAAAAACAATTGATAGCATTGAAATTATTTTTATGCTATAGACACCAGACTTAAAATGGATTGGAATTGCATTCATAGTTTCAAGAGTTCTAGGTTTAAGAATTCCAAAACTTTTTTGCCACACAATTTGTTGATCGGGAACCACCAACTTTTTTTTGCAAGACCATTTCATTTTGGTTTTTATTTTATTATTTTACCTGCGCGATAAGGTATGATAAACTTTAATCGCCTGGCTTTAATAGAAGATGTAAATTCTCTTACTTTGGAACAGGACAAGATAGACATGCGAATAAAGCGCAACTATTGGAAACATTTGGTGTGTATAGTATACCTCAGACAGAAGTTCATTAATCAATTGTCATCTGCCGTGATGCTAAGATTTTTGGTATTAAGAACTAATGATCTGCTGTAAGCAATTCTTTGTACTTTTTGGGAATACCATCCAACATTCCCCTGGCAACAGTTTTTCCACTGCTTCCACGTAGACAGTTGAAACATGACGCGAAGAATAACACAAACATTGACAATCTTTTGTTTGAAGACTGTCAGAAATAAATTCAAGAAGACGCAGTGAGTAATCGAGGATATAGCGCATATTTAAACCAGAATGTTTCGTCTGCAATCAGCCTACTTTTTATTTCCATATAGTAGTTTAAAAGCAGCCAGGCGCCATCAAAATATAAACACAAACGAATGTATATAAGAGTATGCATATACATACTAGTTACTAGCACGTCTGAACCCCCCTCTTGATACGCACGCGTTTTTAACACTTGCACATTTGCTCTTATTGCGCTTTTGACCCTCAAAAAGAAATTTCAGTTTCTTTTTATTTCTCTTGTTTGTTCTTTAGTCTTTGCGGGCCAAGTGCATTTACGTTAAGCATTTCAATGTCATCATATGTACATGTATAAGTATATGTATGTATAATTAAAAATGTATTTGTGTATGCAACTTTTCATTTCAATTTCGTAAGCTGTCAAGCCAAAATATATCAGCGTCTAGCTTAATATACATGAACAGTATGTATTTTTATACTCTACATTAGTCAGCCCTGTTGACAGGGGGTCGAAACGGGGGATCGCAGCCGTTGCCGCAGATTTAAAAAAAATCTGCAAGCTTTTGATTTCGTCAAAAAAAAAAAATAAAAAGGAGCGCTCCTAGGGACCGGGGATAGTCACGCCGAACTCTGGTCAACGTTGACGTTAGTAAATATATTAGGTTAGTTAGTCGTACTGAACTTATGTGCATGTACAGTACCTCCGTTCGTTAGTAATGTTAGACCCTATAAATATTTTTTCAAAAATACTAAAATTTCTTGCCAGTTTGTAGTTGCTGAATTCATGCGATTTTTTCGTGTAGTGTTGGAAAACATCTCAGATAAGTACGCTAAAACTACATATTAGTGTTGCGTATGGTCGTTTTTGCCGATAGCCTTTATTCAATTTACTCGATTTGTTCATGTTGTGCTGTTGAACATCTCAAAAAAGTACGTTCACACTTTTATGATGTGTTTACACTGGCTAATAATGTGGCATTAGAGATCTGTGCCAACGCTTGGCCAAGCCAAAAAATGAATATTGTATGCTCTAATACTGCCTAGTAGTGCTGGAGAAAACATCGATGTTATATCGATGCATCGATGTATCGAAGTTTAAAAAAATTTAAAATCTCCAGCACTTCTGCACTCATCAAATTGGTGTTTAGTAGTGCTGGAGAAACATCTCTGTTGGCCAACATCGATATATAGATATTTTAAACTTCGATATACATCATATAACATCAATGTTTTCTCCAGCACTACTGCCTAGGGTTATGAGAAGAAGAGTTGAAGATACGTTAAATAATGTAGACGAAAAACGTAAGTTGCTTTTTGGAAATTTGCGGACTGCATTTGTCCAATTCAATTGTTTTATATACTGTAGTATTGGTAAACATCTCAAAAAAGTACGTTGGCCACACTGTGAGATTAGAACAAGTAAAATGTGAACATAGGTGCCATAAAATACTGACGGGAGTTTTGAGGCAGCACAAATCAAAAAAAAAAAGGTTAAAAAAATCAGATTACTACACAAAAATTAAGTATTGTTAGTTTCGTAAGAAAAAAGTGGAGATACTATTATATAAATACTACTGCGACCAAAAAATAAGGTGACATTGCATTTATTTTAAAAAATCAAAGTAATCCCCCCTAATACAATGCACTTATGCCAAAGGATTTTGCAATCTTTGAAACAGTTTGAAACATCGATTTCCGGGATGGCTTTAAGTTCTCTCCACGACGCGGCTTGAATCTCCTCTATTGACTCAAATCGGTGTCCCCGGAGCGGGGGACGCACGGTGCCATATCAGGTGAATACGTTGGTTGTTGAACAATATGGGTTGAGTTTCTGGCGAAATGGTCACAAAGAATCAATGCAGTGTGAGGCGTAGTATTGTCATGGCGCAAAAACCATGAGTTGTCTCGCCACAATTTCGGCTCTTTGGGCGAATAGCTTCACGCAAACGACGCATAACGCTCAAAGAATATTCCTTGTTGACTGTTTGACCCGGCGGAAGGAAGTCATAATGCACAACACCACAATAATCGAAGAATTGATTGATTTTTGAGCGACATTGGCGCGTTTTTTTGGTCTTGCCTCACCCTTGGCACGATATTCGCTCGATTGATCTGTTGTTTCGGGGTTGTAAGCATAGATCCAAGTCTCATCTTCAGCTATTGAGCATTTGGTCTTGTCAATGTCTTATCTCCAGTTATAATGCATTTCGTCTGGTCAATGTAGTCAGAAAGCATTGTTTCACGCGACGCCTTTTTTCCAAAAAATTCAATTTAGACATTGTGAAAATCGAAAAATTCACTTTTAGCAGCTAACAAAAACAAAGCGTACTCAAAAACTAGTGGATATTTTGATGTGACAGAGACAGTCCTACCAATCTGAAAAAAAATGTATCCAAGCTTAAATTCAAATGTCACCCTACTTTTTGGACACAGTGGCACAAATGAAAAAAAAACTAGACAAAAAATAAAATTACAACCACAAATTTTTTTATGTATTTTAAATTTGCTAAAAAATCAAAAAATTAAATGGCAACCATATCTCTTTTAAGCATGTTTCATACAACAAAACTCTTGTTAAAAAACGTGCCGGCCTTAGTCACAAAGTTTTTTTTTCACAACGAAAGCTGAAAACTGTTTATAAGCGTGACGTTTCCAATCTGTGCCAATGACTTAACCGTAAAGCTAAATTATACATGCCTAATATGTATTCGTAATGCTTTGTTAACCCAAAGACTTAGCAAAACACATGCATTTTTCTTTTGAGCTTACCAACACTGCAATTTTTGTTTACTTTAGAATATAACTCGTAAAAAGGTTTGCCATGAATTTTGAACCCATACGGTCACATCTTATGGATTCGACAAATCGCAATTCGCGTATAATATAAAAAAAACTTTTGGTTCTGGGTTAAAAGAGTATGTAAACTTCGAACTGCTCTTTTGCTAACGCTTTGGCTTGTAGACTCCAAATATTAGTGTTCTTTTAAATGTAGGTTAATCACCGGTTTTATAACTAAGCGTTGCTGTTAAACGTATAGTAGTTGTTGTTCTAACCACAAATTTTTGACAGTTTGTTGAACTTGTTTTAGATAAATATCTACGCATACATAGACGTCTTTTGCTTTTCTATATTATTACCCTCTCTTGCTCTTGCTATCGTTCCCAATACTATATAAGTTTTAGTTTTGCAACACTATTTAGCCGCAATACCAAAGTTGCGCAGAAATTAAATCTTTTTTGGTTTTGTTTTAAAAATTTTTATGAATTTTGATTATTTTAATATTCGATAACTAATTTAAAAGTTTATCAATTCTTAAAACAGTTCTTCACGGAAGTGTTCTCTCGCAGACATTGCTTTATCAGAAATGTTTTTTAACTGAATTTCAAACTAACAGCAATTTATAAGTGTGCCAGATCTCTAAGAATGATATTTATCTATGAAATTTTTGCTCAAAAGCAAACTTTTCACGTGAGTGAGAAAACTTTGAGAGCTTTAGATCGTTAAGAGATTTTTTCGCACACTATTTAATTCTGAGGGATGTTTCATAGTCTAAAACTAAGAGTTGCGAAGTAGGTTGCTGTAAATTCGTTTAGCTTTTTAATTATAATTTAATTAGATTTAATTGTAAGTTATCAAGCTCATATTTGTTTTCTCACTTGAATATTATTGATAACAAATGGCGTCCCTTCGTCAGTGGAGCTAAGTCGCTAAAATAAAAGCAGTACACCCAATTCTGTTTTTTCATGGTTTTAAAATAGTACGGTCTAGAAAACCATTTTTAAACACAATTTCATTGGATTTAGCACGATTAAAAAAAGCTATTGAAAGCTAATTGAAATATTAAACAAAAATATTTTTATCAACCTAATCTTTTAGAAATTAAGTTAGGGAATTCCCCTTTATAATTTATTGTCATAGCAGCTTAAAGATTATTTCATGTCTTTTTTTACACGTTTTTTTCGGGAACGTATTTACAATTTTTAATTCAAGTTTTTGAATTTTAATGTAATTTGTACCAATTTACAAATGTAAGCAAGCTCTGGAAAGAAGAAGAAAACTCGACAACTAAACTCATAAAATTCAACAGGGCTAATCACGCTTTGGCCTGTTGACTTTTTCCTCAATTTAACACAAACCGTGAATACCCTAAATGTAACAACAGAACTAGGTGAAACTGAATCATACATATCGGCAATATTTTTTTCCGCTACATGGTCACACTTTTTACTGTTTTACACAACTGTGAATTACACAGGACATACGAACGTCTCTTCCATACATAATTTGCGCCTAACAATGAAAAGAGAGTCGTTAGTTAGTTAGTTATTTGCTTTATTTATATAACTTATAAATTTTGCTTAAAGCTAGTCCTTTAGATTCACTGAGTTAGATAATTTATCTTTTCAACTGGAACATATAATTTTACATAATGAATAAATATTTTAAGTGTGTTATCGTTATACAGTCAAGGAAAGTGAATACAAAACCTTGGCAAAGAAGAAAAAAAGAGAGTAATTTAAGCTGAAAAACGAGCTTATTGTATTTCAAAATATATTCCATGAAAATCCATAAAATTTTTCATGCGCGTTAACCATTTATTTTTGGCACTTTATTCACCCTAATTAAGTTATCTCCAAAATGTGCATTGACATGGAAGATTACGCAATTTATTATTGATGTGCGGGGACAAGAAGAAATAATTAGACGCAAAACCGGGACAGTTTGACGGATGGAACATCGATTCGATATTTTCACCGCTCTAAAATTCTCCTACTTAAGTCGAATGTGTGAGTGCTCGTATTATCGTGATGTAGAATGGTTTGTCTTTGGCAGTTCGTTTTTCTTATTAAACCGAACACTCTTGGCAAAGGAATTGGTTGTACACCTTTCAGAATAGATCGTTCTACTTTGTCCAGGTGATACAGTGTCGACATGACCGATTTTTTTCGAATAAACATGCGATCATTTGCTCGAAGTGCTTCGCCAGCGAACAACTTTTGTTAGATTTGGTTCGCCTTGGAAGACTTATACTATCTATTATTGTTTAGATTTAGATTCATAAATCCAGGATTCGTCGCCTGTCACGACTTTTGAAGTAGGTTAGGTTAGGTTAGGTTAGGTTAGGTTAGGTTAGGTTAGGTTAGGTTAGGTTAGGTTAGGTTAGGTTAGGTTAGGTTAGGTTAGGTTAGGTTAGGTTAGGTTAGGTTAGGTTAGGTTAGGTTAGGTTAGGTTAGGTTAGGTTAGGTTAGGTTAGGTTAGGTTAGGTTAGGTTAGGTTAGGTTAGGTTAGGTTAGGTTAGGTTAGGTTAGGTTAGGTTAGGGTTAGGTTAGGTTAGGTTAGGTTAGGTTAGGTTAGGTTAGGTTAGGTTAGGTTAGGTTAGGTTAGGTTAGGTTAGGTTAGGTTAGGTTAGGTTAGGTTAGGTTAGGTTAGGTTAGGTTAGGTTAGGTTAGGTTAGGTTAGGTTAGGCTAGGTTAGGCTAGGTTAGGTTAGGTTAGGTTAGGTTAGGTTAGGTTAGGTTAGGCTAGGTTAGGTTAGGTTAGGCTAGGTTAGGCTAGGCTAGGCTAGGTTAGGTTAGGTTAGGCCAGGTTAGGTTAGGTTAGGTTAGGTTAGGTTAGGCTAGGTTAGGCCAGGTTAGGCCAGGTTAGGCTAGGTTAGGTTAGGTTAGGTTAGGTTAGGTTAGGTTAGGTTAGGTTAGGTTAGGCTAGGTTAGGTTAGGTTAGGTTAGGTTAGGTTAGGTTAGGTTAGGTTAGGTTAGGTTAGGTTAGGTTAGGTTAGGCTAGGCTAGGTTAGGCTAGGCTAGGCCAGGCTAGGTTAGGTTAGGTTAGGTTAGGTTAGGTTAGGTTAGGTTAGGTTAGGTTAGGTTAGGTTAGGTTAGGTTAGGTTAGGTTAGGTTAGGTTAGGTTAGGTTAGGTTAGGTTAGGTTAGGTTAGGTTAGGTTAGGTTAGGTTAGGTTAGGTTAGGTTAGGCTAGGTTAGGAAAGGTAAGGTTAGGTTAGGTTAGGTTAGGTTAGGTTAGGTTAGGTTAGGTTAGGCCAGAAAAATTGGCCCGTTGTGATACCGCAATGGTGGACTTTCCTCCACCCTTCCCCACCAGAGAGGTACTCAAGATGCTCTAATGCACAGCCATCCGGTGGCCTCAATAAACCTCGAAAGACAGTTCGGACTCTTTTCTGAGAGCTGGGATAAGTCATTTAGGAAGTGTGACTTGAGGAAGCGGAACCTTGTAAGCGGTTGTACTTCTTTAACTCTCTTTGCAACAAAATACAAGGGTTTTTTGAGCGATCTTAGCGTCCAACTAAGCATGCCATATTGAGTGTACATTGGTAGAACTAATGCCTAGGGATGCCTCGATCTCGGAATATGTGATATGACTATCTTGCTGTATCATTTCGTCTACCGCATCGATGTTTTCTGCGATACCTCCGATTTTGGACGTCTTTCAGAAAAGTGAGCTTGGGTCATAACGTAGCAAGTACGTTTATGCTAAAAAAAATGTCAAACTTTTAAATGGAAGTATCTATTAGAGTGTTACTGATACCATTAGTATAGCCAAGGCGCAACATACAAAGAGTGACCCTCGTAGCAACTATTGCATGAAATTACATTCACATTGACCTATTGAAGGTTTGCAATCAGCTGTTGGTTATTTACTCAGCATTTTCAGAAAGAGAACAATTAATGCAGGTGTTAATGTGCATTGTGTTGAGTAACATGAAACTGCTGCAATCTCTAAAAGCAGTGAATCACTCACTGGTCTGTGTCGGTTTGGACATCCGAAAAAGGTTGGATTGCATCGAATCATTTTAAAAATTGATTCACATAATGATACTACGTCTGCGTCAGTTTTTTTCGTAATTCTGATATACGTTGGATTCGTAATTCCATAATGTTAAGAACAATTTTAATAACTCATTTTCATTTATGATAGATACATATAAGGCATCATTTCTTTGTTACATTGAACACATTGCTGTAAGCTTTAAAGTGTAAAATATGTGCTGTTTAAAATTCTACTCGCTTACACTGACTCTTATATTGTGTTGACCAAATAGCTCTAGAATAGAATTAGGACGTCGTCATAACTATTTGCACTATAGTAAATAAAAAAAATCCAGACCCAACTCGTAGTATACAATGCATTGTTTGACTATTTTTATTGTCGCGATTACTTGGTTTGTTGCTGACACTCAATCAGGCCATACAAATAGGTTTCATAATGCTCAGCAGTTACTCTGACCATATCATAACATACAAGCGCCAAGGGGGGCCCCCCATAAAAATCATATTGTACAATGTACGTACATGGATCACACGCAACTTGGCGTCGCAGCTTAAGGTTGACCATAGATAAGATAATACACTGCGACTACGACAACCATGTCTCGACAGTTTTCGTAGACAGGGTCTCCCATGCAGCGTGTTAGAGCTTTAAATTTCAACTAGAAGAGAAAAAGATAAAGAGCATTATGTGTATAAAACAATCAAAAGATTTTCTAGGCTTTTGAGAGATAAATTTTTTGATGAATCTTTTGCTTAAGTAGTGCTAGATCGATCTTACTAATTATATAAATGATTTCACCAAAATTAAATTGCAAGTCAACCAGTGTATGCCGTGTAACCCAACTAACAGCCCATACTGGAGATCTTTGTCGTCAGAAGATAACGTAATTGTGTGCTCTGTTTTGGATAATGTCGCTTCTTAAGGCCCTCATTGAAGACGAAACTTGTGCACTTTTTGAATTTGTTTGGGCCTTTTGAACATTAAGCCAGGAAGTGTCTCATGGGCGATTCGATGGAACAATTTTTGTTTTACCGATACCTGAGGTGTGCGTGAGGTGTTTCAACCAATTGGAATTAAGCCAGGACGGGTCTTAAAGGACGATTTAAAGAAACACTAAGTGTCAACGGAACAGGAAGAATATGTGAGATGTTGTAAGGTTATTTAATCAATATTTAACTAGAGAGGTTCTTAAGCGACGATACGAAGGGAAGACTTTACGTGTCACACGAACAGGAGAGTATGAGTGATCTGTTTGGGACATTGAGTCAGAAATAATTTCAAAAAAGAAATCCAACCTTGAGTAAAGGTCATACTCTCTGTTTATCTTCACGAGTTTTAGTGGCAGTCGGACAAGGCAGTAACTCCTTCCTATTCTCTTATAGTACTTCGAAATTTTTGTCTCTGGGCTAACGATGCATCAACCCTCTCTTATGGGGCAGCTCACGCAGCGAAAATGCAATCTAAAAATTAATAACGTAGGCACACAGAAAAAAGTCCAAACTAATGTCTCCCATTCCATTCCATTCTTCTGAGAAAAGCGTTTGAGCAGCTCTTCTTACACGCCTGGTCTTCTTGTTGGACCATGTAGTCCAGTTGAGTCCAAAAACAGTTAGTAAGCATGGCCAGTTAGGTAGGGTAGGTAGGTAAGAGTGGCAGCTGGCTTAAAAAGCCGGCACACTTAGGCCTTGACCGGCCCGTTGTGAAACCGCATGGATCACTATTTTTCACCCTTCTCCTGAGGAAAACTAAAAGGATTCCCATCCTGTTGCTACTATGTAGCTTGCGATCCTCCTCGGACATATAAACTCTAGCTCCGCTAGGTTATGAAGAAAGTAGTTTCCCCTTTTTCCTGCGTCTACTGAGTGCCTCACAGGAGCAGAAGAAGTGTTCTACTGACTCAACTTCTTCCTCATCTCTGCAGCTTCTGCAAAAATCGTTGCTCCGAGCGTTCATTCTGGTCGCATGTGTTTCGACGAGCCAGTGTCCGGTGATAGCTCTGATAACTGCCGAACACTGCGACCGGTTGAGTCCGCAGAGCCTCGCGGATCGTTTTGGGTCGATTTTTGGCCATATTTGGCGGCTGATTGTACAGTGTGGTGTATTGTACCACAGCCTTTGTACATGAGATCTAAACTTTTCCCTAGTTTGAAGCTTAAAAGTGGCTATTGGCATACGAATATCCTCTTTGTCTGGCAAGAGGGTACTGGTCGTGCCCTGTCTGGCCAATTCGTCTGCTATCTCGTTGCCTGTTATATTTTGGTGCCCTGGCACCCAAATGAGGCTGATAACGAACTGCTGTGCCATCTCTTGAATAGATCTGCGGCAGTTGTTGAGTGTCAACGAGTTTGAGGACAGTGCTCGAAGTGACTTAATGGCGGCCTGGCTGTCCGAGTATATGTTTATGGCACCGGTAGTTTCCAGGCCGGTATTACGTAAGCAGATCAAAGCCTCGTTAATGGCAAGGATCGTCGCTAGAAAAACACTGCAATGATCTGGAAGTCGGAAAGACTGCCGATTATTTAGTTCCTCAGAGTAGACCCCCCCCCCCAACTTGGTTGTTGAGCTTGGTACCATCGGTGAAGAAGTTAATACGGTCAGTATGACCTGGTAGACTTTCCAACCACGATTCCCTAGAGGGGATATAAGTGGTGAATAATGTTGATGCATGCTCTAAGGGTGTGCAGTAATCTGTGATTGACACATTTGTGTCTTCTTTCAGAATGGACGAGTGCCCATATCCCGAGACTGCCCAGTATTTAGCGACTTTGCCGACCAAGCATGGCCAGTTAACGCAAGCAAACTTTACATGACAGTGAAACCCTTGTAGATTTCGAGCTGCTGGTCTAAATTCCGAAATACCCCAGCACCACAGGGCTCTGACATAATCTCAAAAACTCCTCCACTATTCAGGTTTTTCAGGTTACCTCTGAATCATGATGAAATGGGGTTGTTAGTGTCCATTTTTAGATTCCTAGTTGGAGCAAAGGGCTTCACCTCGTATTCGGCCACACAAAAAAAATTCGATATTAGGGTTTGTTCTGACCTACAAAGGACACTAACTAAGACGACGTTCAACAACTCCAGTTCACCCCATGCTTACTTGTTGAGCCCGAATACGAGGTCCAAAAAATCTCAGCACATCAGAACTCTTTCATAACCTAAAATGTTCACACCGCGGACTACAAACGTCAAAATGACAGCGTTGCCACTTAACGCAATCATTGTAACCAGCTGTTCAAGTTTATATATAGCCATTGAAAGACCTCTTTTTTTCGCTCGAGATATGTTATCTTTATAAGTTGTGCTTACTGAAGTGATTCCTTTTATGCGTTGCAACAAAAAAAATATATATATTTTGGTAATTAAACGTAGGTTTTCTAATCACAAGCTAAGCTTTATCGTTTGGTTCGAATCGGTATAACATATGTACACATTTTTAGGTAAAAGTTCAACTTAATTGATCCCCCGACAAAGCTTTTGTAAGTTATGCACAGGTTTTTGATATTCAATTTAAGTTTAAAAGCCCCAGCGCGTTGTTGATTGAATTAAATGAAAATTTGCATTTCCAATTGATTTTCACTCGTGTATCCATGTCTAAACGTTCTCTATGATTCACGCGCTGACAAACAAATTAATGGTAAAAATTTTTCGAGCCAACTGCAAGTCGTAGGAATTGAAAGCGCTGCAAGATTTAAAACCCACATAAAAGATATATAATATAATTGTATAGTTATAAAAACGAATTTTTGCCTCTTGTTGACCAAATATAGAATTCAAAAGAACTCAAGTAATATACAATTAAAAATATATATGTATTTTAAATTGCTTTATGCTACTTATAGACAGTACTTAATGGATTGCAGCTTTCACTTGGCGGTCTACAATTTTTCGTAGAACTTTGACCATTTTGGTGTCATTATGGTGTGATTATTATAAACATTTACGTAGTGTAGTGTAAAAAAAAAAAATTACTTTTAAAGTGGCGCAAAAAACTACACTTGATTGTTAATTTAGACAATGTAAACAGCTTTCATATATCATCTATTATATCATGAAGACTACTTTGAGGCTAGGCTTTAACTAATAGTAAACATATGCTGTTATGAGCTCAATTGAGAAATTGAAAGATTCGAGCAATGTGCTTAAAAAGCTCTAAAATAACCGAGAACTTTGGCTTTACGAGACAATTGTAGCAGATCTATATCGAGATATTGAGATAATTAAGATTTGTAAGTGAGAAAAGTTTTGTAAACCATACAAACTAGATTTATTTCATATTTGTAACATTTCTCTATAAACAGTCAAAAATTTTACTTTTGTATTGAAGAAGATGTTAGCATATTTTTTTCAAATTTTTTTCAAGGAAAGTACTTGAGAAAACAGAGCTCCTAATTACTTTAAATCTGTATTGTAATACTATAGTGTAAAAACTGATCATACATTTGATTTTCAAAAAGTTTAAAGTTCTCTACAATTCCGATTGTCAGTGCCATAGAAAACCCTTATTTCTATAATTTAATAAATCAAATAATTTAATTCATGATTTTAATTTTTACAAAATTTCTAGTAAATATGCTGTTTACTGTCAAAGTGCAAAACCGTCCCAAGCTAAGGAGTTGCCACCTAGTTGCAAGATAAAATATTTAAGTTTTTAAATTTGCATATTAGTCGATGGTTTTTGTATCGAATTTAAGTTACACAATTTTAATTTAAGTTGAGTTAGTTATGACAAATTTAGAACAGAATTAAATACACATAAAAAATTAGTTGGCAACATGATGGAATAGCTGCTTGAAGAAATTCTTAAAATTAAAAGAAAAAAAACTTAAATTAAAAGTCCTGTGGCCTAAGTGAGTTTGGACGCTAAGTCCCAACTGCCATCCTAACCTTACCTTAGATATACATATGTATAAAGTTAAAGAGATATGTTGATATATTCTACTGCAGTGTAGGAAAGAAAGACTGTAAACTACAAAAAAGAATTATGAAAAGTGAATAGTTTTTTTTGTCTTAGCAGGCCAGAAATTTTTGGGATCACCTGACTATATTTTCATAACATTAAGTTATGTCTAGAACTTTCGAGGTATGCTGAAATTTTAAGACTGTCAAAGTATATTAATGCAGGGTTATCATTATAAGGGTATCATTTATTGTTTTATATATAAAGAACTTTGTCGAAAACTGTTGATGTTATTCTCAAACTGCAATTAAATTAACCGTTGCGTGCTATAAATAACTCACATATACATAGGTATATATTATTTATGTGCATAGTGCCTGCCAGTTTCTAATCTACTGAACCTGTCCTGTATGTCACAGCCTAATTGCCCTGCCCATCTGCGTGTTCCATACGAACATCAATCAAAGTCATATACAGGCTTCTGACCATGACATGACTCACCTCATTTCACATATATATAGAGTGTCGAGTCTGTCTTTTTCACGTGTCTGGTTGTCTATTTTTGGCCCCAAAAGCGGCATTGATGTGTGACATATATTTTAAGAACAAGTTTAAGAATTCATTCACAAAAGATACAAATTAAACGGGTTTTATGAGTCTTGGCTATGTACACATTTTTTTTTTGTTTATTTTAAATAAATAATAAACACTTGTATATATGCAAAAAATTTATCGCACTTTTAATGTTATTTGCAAATATGGCATTTGTTGTCATTGTAGGTCAGTGTGTTTACTGCCACTTGCATTGAAATTGTTGCTTTTTTTTTTATTATATGTAAGTATATAATAGACCCTATGTATGTAACCTTGGGGGTCTATGGTTGCTTTGTTGTTGTTTTTTTAGTGTTGTCAGCAGCCGGAACCAAGAATCAGCTGATTGCTTAGTTAGGCTTGCTTATCAGTAGAAGCATGGATGGTATGTTGCTTGTACTATTTTTATTCAATAGGGGACAGTAGATAGTATAGTTGGAGCACAACGACTTTCAGATGCACTGTAATCACGCCTACCAAATTCTTCTTTATTTAATAGTTATCTGTCTGTTACGACGAGTTTAAAGAAATGATTAAAAAACGCTTAAATTTAATATAATTAAATTTTAATTTTAATCCACGTGAAAAGTTTTTTTTTTTATTAGTTAAAATTTATGGCGAGGTGTTCCCAAAAAGTAGGAGGTTTTTTTTTAAAGGCCCATACGCAGTATGAAAAATTTCGCGCGGAATAACAAAACTTCATATAAACAAAAATCCCATTTGGGATATCCCATTTGAGATTTTTTTTATATGAAGTTTTGTCATTCCGTGCGAAATTTTTCATTCTGCGTATAAGCCTTTAAACAAAAACCTCCTACTTTTTGGGAACACAATAGTTTGGGAAATTTTTAATTCCTTAGGAGCATCTTTGCATGCATCTTGCTTGGTTCAATTTTTACCACTAGACGGATAACACCAAAAGAAGTAATGACTAAATAGGATCTATAAAGGGGCCGCCTTAAATGAGCCGACCAACGTATTAGTGTTGGTAAATGTTCGAAAATTAATCAAAAAAGGAGAAAGTAACATATTTAGAACATCTCTTACGGCAGTTCACCCAAAGAAACCACAAGCAATAAAGTGGTACACAGACGGATCCCTCACTGATGAAGGAATTGGCCTGGAGGTAGTAGGACCCAGGACAAAATATTATGAATCACTAGGCAGACACACCAGCATTTTCCAAACTGAAGTCTGTGCTATTGGAAGGTGTGCAGAGTTCAATCTGCAAAAGAACTATCACGACAAGGATATCTCCATTCTGTCTGACAGTCAAGCAGTGGTAAAGGCATTAAGCAGAGCCAAGATCACATCAAAGCTGCTCAAAGAAGTGAGAACTGCATTAGACAAATTAGGTGCCAGAAATAAGCTCATGATGGCTTCTAGGGCATAAAAATATTCCTGGAAATGAGCTGGCAGATAGACTAGCAAGAACCGGTGCAGCAGCACCGCTAATCGCACCCGAACCATACTGTGGGATTGATAACCACGTGTACTGGACTTCACTGGGCACAGATACCAGGACTTAAGCAGTCAAAAACCCTCCTCTCTAACTACAACCGCAAGAGGTGCAAACTCATGATAGGTAGGTTAGAGCGGCAGTTAGAACTTAGCTTCCCAACTCACTTAGGCCAAGAATAAGCCCGCTGTGAAACCGATAATGGGAGTAAGTGATAAGGATATGAAATAGACAG